>CM017565.1:45939953-46034520 GCA_007844125.1 Sinonovacula constricta | reverse complement strand
ACAAAACAAACATACGATTTATATGTTAGTATTAATACGGCCGATATCATGCCTTAAAACGATCGTGGTTCAAAGTTGTTTTAGAGACAATGTAGAAAAATCGAAAGTACTCCACACTCATAAACTCTGTAATACCGGTTTAAGCACAAGTCGATGCAAATTGCCGACTGACTATTCCAGGGCGGTGACGGTCAGTTTGCTCTGTTAAATGACTCATCACAGATGAGTTCTGGCTTTTACTTTAAGCTTGCATGTGAACACATTTGGCCTGTGCATTTTCAAATGTATATGTTTGGTTCTTATTGAAATTAAATTTTGGCATGGAATGCGTGTTGACGCACAGTTTATCAGTCATCTCAACATTTTACTATATTATTATCCAAGTTAATTAATAACACTTTGCCTACAGTACAAAAAATCGATTTAGGTTTAATATTTATCCAGAAAGTATATTAGTCTTTAAAAACTCGCTTATTCCTAATATGACAGCGCCTATGAACGTTTGCACATATGTAAAGAGAGCTATTACAATTTTAATATATTTATAAAGGAAACTATTTCATCTATTAAAATGTACTACTACTACTACTACTACTACTACTACTACTACTACTACACTACTACTACTACTACTACTACTACTACTTCTACTACTACTACTACTACTACTACTACTACTGCTGCTTCTTCTACTACTACTACTACTACTACTACTACTACTACTACTTCTTCTAGAACTACTACTACTATTAGTACTGTTACTAATTCTACTACTGCTACGACGACTACTACTACTACTACTACTACTACTACTACTACTACTACTACTACTACTACTACTACTACTACTACTACTACTACCTCCTCTATTTTCTCAAATGCAAGTAGTGGAATGAAAAGATGTCATTTCGTAACAAAACTGTCCAGGTGACGTACTCTTAGACCAATGATATGACGTCCACATTGGTTTTGGTTGAGTGGTACAAATACACAAAATTCCTAATTGCTAAAGCAATAAGATATCTCAATAAAAGACAAATTTCTCTAGAAGAAGTGGCAATATGATATATTTCAGAAAATAATACATACGAATATAGTCAAAACAAAATCTTGCGCATAAATGTGATAAGGAAATTGCACCAAGATTACACTAGATTGGACTTGTTGTATTGAAAACTTTTAAAGCTTTAAAATACGAAGATATGAAACCTTTTTTAATAGGACAATTAAAGACAAATTGCTCGAATGACAGAAGTTTGTTTGAATAAGACCTTAAACTTTAAGTTGTACTAAGTATACCCAATACATGTTTGCCATCTGTAAGTTTTATAAATATGAGTTTTTTAAATAAATGATATGTAAATGGAATGTTAAGACATACTGTTTAATATATTACATTCTATAAAACCTACACACGTGTGTTTCAACATGAATTCGGTTCAACAATAAATTGCATTGACATTAGTTTATATATTACCCGATATCATATAAACACACTCTTAAATGCCAGCAGGTGGTTTGTTCTATACATGAAGATAGCCAGTGCTACTTGAAACGATTACCCGGTAGATACCTCTCCTAAAACAAAATGTGCTCTCAATTTGTTTTATAAATTTGCTAAGGAACCAACCTACAAGAGCGCTCAATCGACACTCAAGTGACCATTCAATAACTCAAAACTGTACACGTTTCTCTTTTTTTTTTGATGTTTTAAACACTTATCTGCATAATAGAGTTATATAATCCTTAATAAGAGACACTTATGTAACGATCACATCTGCGCCCTTTTATTTTCTCAATATCTTGAATGCGAATTGTGGTTGTAAAAGAAACCTTTTACTTTTCCATGGTTGGTTCATGTGATTTACAAGTCTGGTGAGAGCTACAAATAGAGCGAAAGCCATTTAAGTGAAGAATATCAAAACACCGTCATATAATGTTTAGTATAACATATAATGGACTCGGCCTTTCTTTTTATTTACCCAAGCTCCATTGTATCAAAGTCTCAACTATGAAATGACGCTTCGGGGCATATATACAATTTTCTGACAATGCGACCTACGACAAACTTTTAGTAAGCTAGTTCATTAATGACATAATACGTGTTTAAATCATCTTATTTTTTCTTTTCGTTTGCGTATATAGTAATAATCGAACGATGAAATTTCATATTGGAAAAAAGACTTCTTCGATATTATATTAACATTTCTCATTCTTGCCTTGTTTTAGTTACACCTAGATTTATGTCGTGTCGAAAACACTTGAGCATAATGATGATATTGCTTGTATAGATCCTTGTTATTGTCATTATGACACTTTCCAACCGATTAAAACGATTAAAATGTAACACAATAATAACATATTAGTGTAAATGTTACATTCGCAGACTTTATCGTTAATATTGTAATGGTGTACTAAAATAAACCTTTTTTGTCATGTTTGTATACTTGTATATAAAAATACATAAAAGGTTATGTAAGAATATCTGCCAATATAAAAATTAAGCCATATTGTCAGGTTGCAGATAACTTAATGTAGGTGCATCCTTAATATTCCACCTGCCTTTTTGGTTATGCATATAAATAATTTGACGCCTGTTAATGTCTTGTAACAGTGTTTAAAAAATAATTTTCGTACTCAACACATAGTCACATATTATATAATGTAATTTTCTTTTTGACAGCGAAGAAGTTTGCTGGTTGGAAACTTCTTGCATTCCTTAAAATTCATGTGATTCATACTATAAGTAATATGGCGGATCTATTTTACTCTATTTAAAAAAGTAAATGAAGAGATTGTCTTTTATATGTACAAATAACGGAATTGTATATAATTTACAATAATACATCAAGGTAAAAAACACATATTTATTATTGCATCTTTAGACCATCGTTTGTAGTCCGATAATAATTATTATATTATTATTATTATTATTATTATTATTATTATTATTATTATTATTATTATTATTATTATCAAAAGCAAATGTTCAACTCATTTGTCGTCAGGTATTCAAGAAGTCTTAAAGTTATAAAATTACACAATCATAAAAAATCCAATCACGCATTAAAAGAGGCATTTCATCTATTTTAGTAAAATACAATAGTACAGAAAGTCTGACGGTAAGGTGGTAGAGTACAAATAACTCACTAAATTTATTTATGTGGACGATTGTATAAGGACATCAGTCCTCCGTTTTGTGTTTAGAAGTGTTATTGTCATCCTGAAAACTCAACAAAAGGCTTTCCAAAGACATTAGAACTTATAGCAGTTGATGCATTTATCTGCAAAAAAAAAATCTGTCTTTTCATGAACTTGCGTATTAGTTGTGTTAGCCCAAGGTTGAATCCTAGACAAATATATTCCAATAGACATTATATATTATATTCTACATCGTCGTTTTATCAGGTTAACTGCCGCATGTGAACTACTTAGAAAGACCTTGTCGTCTTTATATAAGGATGGAAATTAGGACTTAATTTCTAAACCATGACTTGAAGTACCTTTCATAGTCACGTATTATGAATCCTATACTGCGTTGCTTGAAAGTCCTTTGTATTTATAAAAGATACCTTGTGCGTCGATTTGGGTAATTTTGTACACAAAAACAGGACATTAATTACAATAATTACGTTGCTGCATTGTATATAATCTAAAAGCACAATTATAAAACGAATACTTTGACCATAGTTGAAAACTATGGAAATTAGTTATTTTCTTTTTTTTAATTTTAATTGGACAATGCACATACTGTCGTTCTTGAAAAGTTTATTTTAACTTTATTGTAATTAGTATTTTTTTACTTTTTAATCCAGTATCTTTTAATCTTATTCAGTAAAAAATAGACAATAATTGCCGATGCAATATGCATTAATTGATCGTAATGTGTTCTGTGATTTACGAATTCCCTGTTCATGGACATGAATAAGTTCCATGAATCTCAGTCTGTTGATCTCGCTTGTGAAATATAAATAAATAAATAAATAATAAATAAATAAATAAAATATATATTTATATTTTTTCTGTGAAACTATGCCCGAATGCATCAAATGACGAGTTTTCAAAGAGTTATAGTTTTAAGCACTTAAATGTTATGTTTTGACACTATCCGCCATATTTTCTTTTGATATGACGGCTACGTTTGCCCGTAGGTTTACTTAAACACTGGGTAATGTACTATCTTTATCTTTCAGGGAAAAACAAATAGTGTACACCGGAATCTGGAAGCAAAGTTGTTTAATTTTGTATTTAAACTCTCTTTAAACTTTTTACAAAACCAACACACGCTGATTTATATTTAAATCAGTTTTCTGTCATAAAAGACTGTCGACAAGGAAAAACATAGACCCCACTGAATAAAGAAAACCATTTTTTCTTACATATATTTTAGATATAATTAAACTCTTATCCAGAGTTTACCTAAATACTTTTCGTATTTTACAAAAACAGAAGAAACTACTTCTTCGCATTTTAGACAGACGAATCAATTGCCAAACGGTTTCAAACATTTCTATACTAAGTAAAAATTGTATTGTTGTCGAAAGAAATGGATTATAAGGCTTCATCCCTTTCTTGGACATGCTGCCATTCTTATTGAAATGATTGCTGGTGTATGTCTAATGTAATTGCTACAGTTCATTTTATTTAAATGCTAGACATACTCTACCACTTGACAATGTGAGCAGCGATCAAAATAATTATTTCACGTCAATAACGCCTTATCATCCACTGATAGTTTCGTAAGTCACAGACAAGATCGTTAATGATGACAGTAATAAAATCTAGTACAATATATTTTCGGCATATCTTCCGCCTGACATAAATATAATATACTTTCTTTTTAATTTGACGCTAAACATTTTCGGTAGTCGCACTTATTTAAATTAGCTTCGATTTATTTAATATCCTTTTATTTTTATGATTTTCTGTTGTGCGTTACTGGTCTTTTTATAATGTCAAGAACACCATAAGTTTATAATCAGATGCAATGTAATATAACTAGCTCTTGCCTACAACATAACAAAAATATCATCATCAATTATTTGACTTGAAATCCCTATTTAAATATTAGTATCCATTTAAGGATTTATGTATTATCCTTAGAAAAAAAACCCTGCAAAATGTAACGGTTTTTTAAAAGAGTGACAAATTAAATGGAAAAAATCGCATATACTTTATTTACGTATTCTTTAAACAAGTCATCAAAATGATGTGTTGTTATATTACCTTCAAATCCAAATGCCCTATCATTGCAGATCCCATGATATATTAAGATATTCCTTTAATAGCATTTGAAGATATAACATGATTAGACACAGCATTACTGTAAGCTAAAGATGCACATTTATGTACACGATCCTATTGTAAAAAGGGCAGAAGATTCAAGATATGACGAATAAATCACATACTGATCAATAGATAGTTTCCTATCTCGGCCGCCATCTTTGTTGGTAACTTCAAGGGATTTTCATATGCATTGTATAGAAGTGTAAATTTTATTTACTTGTAATTTCTTCATTTGTGGTCCGAAAATTAGAAAACTATACACCATTGGAAAGCTCTTGAAATTCATATCTTTAGAATACAATATTTTTACAATTGATAAATGCACACAGAATTAGGACACAGAAATAAATAAAACTATTGGGTCAGACTTAAAACAAAATGAACAGTGTATCATTTTCGGTTGTATTTCTTTAACCTTTTAAACTATCAAAATATAGTTTTTATATTTAAAATACTTTATAAAAGCTGTTAAATTTGATATAAAATTCAGTAAAGTAGACTGAAAAATAAAACCACAGTGGTGAGTTTAATACAGTACATATTTCCCGATTTCGGCCTGCATCAGCTTTTACCCACAAAGATGGCTGCCTTAAACTGTCTTATCAGTGTCGATGACATCACATGGAAACTATCTATTATTAAGCTGTTCTGAGTAATAATAAAAACGAAAAATGCACGGATGGTACAACAGATCAGACCGGGACAAATTGCACAACATTCTAATGATCTACTGGGCTACTGGGTTCAAGTAATGGTTGTGCATATTCTGCTGTTTTTTGTTTTGTTTTATCACACATTAAACGTGGCAAAATATTAACGTTTATCAATTGATAGAACATAAAATACTATTTTGAAAAAGAAAAAAATCCAGAAAAAACAACAAAAAGACAAACAAAAACAAAACAAAAGAAAAACAAAACACAACAAGACACACAAATTATCTATCAGTTATATTGGACTAAAAAAGGACCTGATTTGTATTGTTGATGTTTTTTTGTGTCAGTCGATTACTGTTTTGAATAAATTATACCAATTACTTTATCTAGAGTTAGTATGATATTTTGTTCATATATATTTTAGAGATGTCTACCTACTTGCATGCCCATTAAGAAACATAAAACTCGTTTGATATAACAATAAAGCATTTGAACATTTGCACATGGGCTGATGTGTACCACTAAAGTCTTTGAACCAATTTTGACAGACCCCGTCGTAACTGATGCTATGCCATATCTGATATGCTATCAGTATCTAAAATACACACGTTTATATTTTATTATTTTAATATTATTTTTCGTCTATTTACCCGAATAAAATCATTTCATTTCATGTTATCAATAAACATGTGCACCTTCACTTATCGTTCTAAAGATGCTGTTCTAGTCCGTTTAGAGCAGAACTTGTAGGCATTATATATCTAAAGCCGTATTCTTTGTATTCATACAGTTTCAACGTGATAATAATAAAATGGTTTAATATATATTTATAATAATATAAGTGTATGCGTTATGACAATATTGATAGAAAAAAACAAAACAATCACGGGTTGGATAAATTCCGAAACAGACGATGAAGAAATACACCTATCCTGTTTTATGTATTTTTATGGCTTTAATTATTGTTTAAGATGTTAGTCTTCGCAAATAAAAAACTGTGCCACACAAAAAGAGAAAGAAAGAAAGAAAGAAAGAAAGAAAGAAAGAAAGAAAGAAAGAAAGAGAAGATAGGAATAGCAAATGAAATATTTAATCTTGCAAAAGTAAACGTCCCACGGATTGATTCTACTTTGTTGGTGTGTTTTCATTAATTGTCCTTAGAGTTCAGACTATAATGATGAACCAATGTAAATAATAACATTAAAACAGAGTCTCTCCAAGTGATTAATAAAATATACACATACAGGACATCAAGATATATTTAAAATAATATTTGCAATGTATTTCTTAGTATGGGAAAACAATTTCTGGCGTTAAAAGCAAGGGCTGATAGTTGTACTCTCTAATTTAACACATTATTCTTTTTAATCTCTAGATAAGATACCTTGACCTTGCATTAATCCTGTTGCAGAAACCATGCGGATGATGCGTGCACTGAATAAAGATAATCTAACCATTTTTTTTTATAGAAATGAAGCCATTCAGTTTATTTAATCAGCTTTCCCAGAAATATAATAAACTGCATTTTGTCGGCTGCCGCCTTTGAAACAATCGATATTTTATAGAGTGTCGTCACTTGGCGAAAAATAGCAATTGGAATGTATCTGTGAGACATAAGATTATACTGAATATACATGTACACGTATAACTAGCTAGTTTATATTATTGTTATACGTTTAATAGTTTATATTATACAAATTAGACTCGAGATTTGGTAGCAGTGTTATATCTTTCCATCATGTTAAGTGAACAAATTGTTATTAACAAGTATTTAATATTTTATTTAACACTGTACAAAATACCTAAAACTACTTCAGAACTATACTTATCTCGGTCAAATGGTATAAAATAATGTTCAAATGAATGCCATGTTTAAAGTTGCGCGTTTAAATAAATACAAAAAAATGTGTCTTAAGTAACATACATCATAAAAAAGATGTCAGACAGGTATGTAATGTGAATATGAATACTAAGTTATAAATTAATGTATTTTTGAGCATCTGTAATTAGAACAAGCAGGTTATGATAGATTAATACACAAAGTGCATTTAAGTGTTTTACATAAAAATAACTAAATTAGTGAAAAAAAAAAAAATCCGATTATTTTTCTAAACTGTTGGGAGAAGATAAAAAGCACAACATTTCATCTTATATGTCCGTTTTCAATATCTAGGACAACACAGTTGAACGTTTGGCATACTAACATGCTTGATTCAAATGAAGCAATGAGCACACGCAACCTATACTTAAGTCTATAATTTAAACTGTTCTTTTATTCACCGTTGGAATAATTGTTCAGTAGATTATACATATTATAGCATTAGTTCAAATAAGTAATAAACATATGGAACGTTTTGCGTGTTTAAGGATATTTACTTGAAGGGCATCCAACAATGATTAAAGTAAGGAAACCATTACACATATACATATTGTGTATTGTGCGTTGTATTACGTGAGCCAACAACGGTAAGTAAATGTATTGTTATTAATAATAAAATGATTAAACCTACGCTACATAGAAAGTAGCAGTTTATATGTATATATGAAGCACATCCGCCGTTTAAAATTGTATTAAACACCTTTTTTGCAACACCTCTTTGCCTATATAGAGCATCTTGTAGTCATGGAACTAAACGACGAACGCGATTTCATTTTGGTGGAGAAAACACGACAGCTGAGTCCATGGGAACCAGTTTTTTTCAAGGCTAATGCTTATATGTGATACCCAAAACACACACAAATTACCTTCCAGCCTCTATGCTTGCGTGTAAAATGATTTTTCGTTTGTGTAAAAAGCAAAGTATACGTTTTTATTTAATACACATAAGTATTTTGAACCTGATATGTAATCAATGTCAAGTTGTTTTGTGTGTTTTTTTTTATCAAACGACTAACTAGTTTTTGTTCGAGATTTTTTATATTGTTACTGTCTTAATGTTAATAGAAAACTTGAATATAAGTTTAACTCACTTCTGTCTCTTATTAACTTAGTGGATTCTCAAAGTCTTTAATGCGCTGTTCAAAATGTATAAATTCGCAACTCGAAAATGTCCATATACTCGTTCGGAGTGGCGTTGACCGGTACTAGCGTTTCGCTTAAAGACATCTTGTTATAATTCCTATAAATTGTCGTTGTCAAGTAATTAGTCGAAAAAGCATTAGGATGCAACAACAATACTTGTAGCTTATTCTTATATATATATATTTTCCATTTATATTTTCCATCGCTAAGCGGTAATTGGTTTTCGTTATGCATACAGTATATATGCAGGATTCGTGCTACATGTATGTGTTTATTCATGGTAGAATGTCGCATTATGTGATTTCTTGCTCATAATATGAACACGATTGGTCATTAAAACAAATCATTATACACCAGTTTAATCCTCTGCCAATAAATGAAGTACATGTCATATGAACAAAATATCTCTGGGTCAATTACTAATAACGTAACCAATGATTTTGCTGACGCATCGTGTGACGAGAAAAAATAAATGTTTTAAACTAATCATCTATTGTTACCCATTTAGTGAACTGTAATTCACAACTAATTGGTGGTTATTGAACCATAAATCAATATCCGCTTGAAGGTAATTGATTATACAGTTGATTGTAAAGCAAGGAAGATATTAATTTCTTGATAGTATCAGACTCTTAATGTTGTAATTGGCTTGTTCATGTACAGAACAACTGATTAAGCCGGCTTGTATAATTATTATTTCAGAATAAAAATAGCAACAAACTGGATTGTCACTTTCAAGTTTCATACACAACACGGTGTTATTTATAAAACTTTAACATTCCTTTGCCAATATTGTGTATAAAACTAAATATAGTAAAAATTAACTGTAATGTGCCGTAGGTGCAATCGTTTACATGCAAACAATGGATAAATACAAACTGTTGCCAAATACTACATAGTTAACTCCTTTAAAACATTGTTTCTATTCTATATTACACCCAGGCGTCTTAAAATTATTAGAAATTTTATTAGCAATAGTAAATTTATTAACTTGGAAAGTTTTAAACTGCTTTTGGGCCCGCCGATGGTTTTGCCTAGACATGGACCTGCTCCTACACATGATTAGAATCACTATAGTTGTGTCGGTACGATGTAATAATAAACAAACAAACGAAAAAGACAAATTGATGAGACATTACAACAGTTGTTGCAGAAAGCAATGGCCGGAGTTGCCAGAGCAAAAAGCTGGTGAACATTTACATAATTTTCCTTTCCCGGTACACTAATTTATTATAAGATCCTTCCACTATTGGGAGTTAGGTGTAATTAATCAAACAAGTCAACGAATTTGTCCATTGCCCTGAAGCATGTGATGATGCGACAAGAATAGATATTTATTAGCGCATATTTCATTTAAGTCTTCCTAAAGCTTTTATAACATCGAGCCACGAACACCTTCGTTAAAAGCGTTCAATACCCAATAGTATTAAAGCGGTATTTCTGAACATGGTCAATGTAAAATTTATATTTACACTTTTAACTGTAGGCGGTTGAAATCAGTCATAGTGTGCATGCGATAGAAACATTAATTGCTACACAGTCACGTCTGGAAGTAGACCTGCCAACTTAAGTGTTCACTAATGCAAATAGTTGATTTTAATGTCGGTAATTGCTTTGAGATATATTAAAAGCAATATTTTTATCATAGAGAAAATTTCAAACAGACGCATTACATAAAAATGCAAAAAACTACCAAATGTTCTCTTAAAAAGAAAACGACACGTTTCTTTTAAATCTATATTGTAGTTCTTTGTAAACTGTTGACTGTGTTTATTAGATAAACGTCGCCGTAATGACTTATTTCAGTTACAAACCCTGTTAGGCCTATTTATTTATACGAAGCAAACGTTATGATTTTGAAGTGTTTTGAAAGGTAGACACAAGGTAACGAATAAGTATAACAAGCATGGCATCGGTAAGTTAAGTATGTATCTTCTCCCAATACAGATAGTAGCTTATTTTTTAAATAACGAGGCTAGACATTAGTGGCCGTGTACCTTATTATACAATTTTGTATGCTCGATGTACGAAAGGTGTCCATGTGTTTCTTGTTCTGATCCTCAAATAAAACACATTATCAATTTCATGACTGTATATAGTAAGGCAGAAATATAAACTGTTACAGCTTCCAAATTGTTAAAATATTTCCATTCTAATGTTTAAGCATTAAACTTTTCAAGTAAAGTAGCTTTTAGTCTAGCAAACAAAACTAAATGCATTCAGGACATCACATTAAAGTTTGATTTTATTTTATATCTCAGAAAAAATGGTACAAACTGTCCTTGATATGTGTTTTGGTTACCATGATACAGCGACACAGATTAAGGAAATATGCTGATATATGACAAAAAGTTAAGTGTTTACCATTCTGTACAACAATTATGTTTTTCGTGTGACATAAGTTTTATAACAATTAATACAACCATACGTTACAATATGCAACACATGTGTAAGTTAATATAACTAAAATGAGCTCTTATTGTCCAAAACAACTTTAAAGGGATAAAAATGTAGGAGAAAACACCTAATATGATAGAACTTTACACACACACAAATGGAAACATTTGCCATATATTCTGCATTTTGCAGTACATTTGTGAGTCATCAGCTGATGTTGATTTTGTAGCACTATCTCATGCTCTTTTCACACGTATCGGCTTTATTAAATAAAGTAAGCCAAACGCTTAACAATTAGACATTCAGTCAAACCAGTAAGTGATTGTATATTTATCTTTTAGTGTTAGGTTTACAGACATATACTCTATATAGGCATGAGCCATTTGCATGCTATCACACAACTAGTTAATTTGTAATATTAAATCTTGATGCAGGAGAAGCAAATAAAATTTTAATTGAAATTTCTATCATGACTGTATTGAGATTTGATCTACAGGATAATGTAATAATGACGGAAATTTTACTTTGCGGATTCATAGTACAAACAAAACAAGAGCATGAAGAGATCAGAGTTGCATAGATATGTCCTTACGCTAACTTGCGGTGCCCTGGTTTTCCTACTTACAATTAAGTCTGGGTTTATAATTAGTTTGAAGTCGCCAATACTACCATACTCGTGTCGTGTAAAAAAACAAACAATAAGAAAATATGACATAGTCCTATGAGCATTGCAAAATATACCAAAATTTAAAAGGGCACAGGACAAAGGTATTCACATACAAGGCACATGTAAAAGTAAGAACATATCTGTGATAAGAACAAAAGCAAACCCGACAAAACACACAATGTCATTATTAGATTAACATAGATTATTACCCACAAGACGGGCATATTATGAATATATATATAGTTTTGCCGAATTATTATTAAAATGACAAAAGCTCATAAACTGTCATACTACATCATTTTGTTTTAGAATTCTTGGAACTTTTTATAACAAAAGATATTCCTGAGCATCTGCAGTCTATGATAATTTGTAATCGACTTGGATCTTATTTTTGTATCTATATTTACTACCATAAAACAGCAGACAGAAATAACAATATCGATGAACATTAAAATAATGTATAATTTAATGTTTTACATTTAGAATTTGACCTACAGACACAACACCATTAGTTTAAATTAAATTATTTCCTTTTTCCGTTTACAGTTCTATTAGCGTCAATAATAACTAACCTTTTTTAACTATTATAACTATTATGACGTTTCTTGATAAAGGGTCGGGGTAAGATTTACAAGAAAAAAATATCTTGATTCGACGTCAGTATTTATGAATGTTAAAGCACAATGACCACTAGTGTTTGTATGTCACATCGTAGTTACTTTTTTGTCATTGTTTGTTTCACATATTTATATTAAAGGCACTGAATAGAAATATTAGCAATTAAAACTGTTGTAAAATACGTTTAATTGTCTTTGTCAAATAGAGTGACTCTATTTGTTGCAACGATTTATGCAATATTTAAAAAGACTCTGATCTTCTCTATGATGTTCGTCACTGTATCTTCAGGCGACACATTGTTTCTAGCATTTTTGTGAGAATTCTACAATTTAAAGACGGTCGTGCTGTAATTAATAAAACGAAATAATGATACACAAGAACTGTGTAGATTATGCTTCGTAATATAGTTATGTACAATCATGTATACGTGTATAGACAATATGCAATGCTTTTGAAAACTTGCACAGCTTATTTTCCCACTTTACATTACAAAATTTGCGTTATGTTTTGACAAGTTAACATTCGGCATAAGTAAAATTTTTGCTTAATTTCATGTGTTTTATAAACTATCAAACTCGGGACATTGTTTCTTAGCTGTTAAGCCTGAACGTTACAGTTATGTTTTATGTAAATTGGAAAATCCACATTGCAAATAATTTAGCTTATTTGAAACATGCATTATTTAACTTCTTTTAACAAATACAAGAACATAAGCTTTATGTTTCATAAAAGATGATTAACATTAGATTTATTTTAAGAAAGGTTTTGAACAATTCTGAAAAGGGTGCTACTAAATCATTAAATTAGCAAGGGTGAAAACTGGCTGAAACGCAAAGTGTTTTAAGTCCACCTTGTATTGATATGATCACATAGTCAAAACCAATATTTAAATGACTGCAAACAAATTTAGCCATTATATAATGGCTCACCAGCAAAACTTTTGCCATTTAAAGTAAGGTTTACGTTTATACCTGTATAATTAAGAAATCAATATTTTAACTAAACATAAATATCAAGCTTATTATGTAACCTTGCCTATTAGTTATATAAAAGATCTTACAATATTGATTAACAAAAACCTGATTTACAGGCTTCTCTTGCCTATCGATTTAAATCTATTTAGAACTAGGTTAATGGATTTATAACGACTCGGATACAGGTGGTTCATGTTTCCCCGTACATAAATGGTTTGCTATCAGCTTGAAAAAGAATCTTATTGACACTGTTCTTCAGAGCGGGACTCCTTACGAAGAACGTTCTGTCCGTGAAGAAAAATTTGTAGCAGATGACAAAAATTATTCACCACTGGTTGGCAAAGTCTTGCTGACTGTTGCCAATATAAAGAGTCGTATATATCGTTGGTTTCTTTGAAGCTGACCATTTGAAATAGTATCACTGCAGCAGACACTAATAATAAACACGCGCGCGCGCGCGTGTGTGTGTGTGTGTGTGTGCGTGTGTGTGTGTGTGAATGTGTGTTTTGATATGTGTGTGGGTACGTGTGTGTGTGATAGCAAATATCGCATTAGTGTATTGCTGAGTATAGTTGAAATTACAATCGTGTATGCTAGTGGTAGAAATAACACACATTTCAAAGTAACTGACAATAACAGAGCAAGCACTGGAGCAAACAATAACAACAATTTGATTTAAATACTATAAATATTCATTGACATTGAACGTTATGTTTTTTATTGTCTTTTGTAATAAGTTTTAACCAATAACAATAAACACAACAACTTCAAATTCAATGCATGCTTAAAGTGCAGCCTCTCTGCTGCGACTCCGTTGATACACATCCATGATCTTTTGTCTTAATTCTTTGGTGAGTTTAAATATCGTTTTTTTCTGACTATAATTTGACAATCGATATATACACATCTTTATCGTACATGGAACTGAACTATTGGCATTTATAATAACTGGACGGCTGCTGTCGCATGACATACACAGTAAACGGTTTAACTATCAGTACGGAAATCCATTTTTCTCTTATACTCATTTTAGTATCATTTTGTCATCGTAAGGAAAAGACATGTTTTAATATGAACTAATATCTAGAAACGTTGCCTATGGCGCACTTTAGTGTATTTCCTTTTGTTTCTCTACTTGGTAATACGATGCACCTTTTCAAACAATTGACATACGTCTTAGAACATAAAAATGCCACTTCCGACGTTTTAGTAATTGGATAGTGCAAGGGGAATATGGGGAAAATCTGTCTTGTAACTTTGGGATAACTTACTATTTCATCTAGCAGATGAATAGACTTAAATAGTCTGATGATGTTCTTATTTTATTCAGACACACGAAAAAGACACCAACTGATTTTAGCTGAGAGCGGTTAATGTCTACCTAATGTGGTGGCCATTAGTTCAATTTGTTCTCCAGAATCTTTAAAACAATGTTTAATCTTAAATCTCTTCAATACTTTTTAATACACACTATCTCCTGATAGTAGTTGTTATTAAGTCTTTTAGAACTAGAAGTAAATGGCACATATATATATATATATATATATATATATATATATATATATATATATATATATATATATATATATATATATATATATATATATATATATATATATATATATATATATATATATATATATTTAACAACCGTGTACGAAGAATAAGTGTCCCAGTCAGCAAAACACTGGCTTACCTACAAGAGGCACCGGATATTACAATAACTTTGCTATATTTTATTCCGTTTGATATAAACGACTACTAAACTTTTTAGACTTACGAGCGCCAAAAGGCGGTTTTTAACAAGTTTAAAGGGTAAAACAATGTACATGGTCGAAATTGCCTAGCGTTTTTTATAGGAATTTGAAAAAAAATATGCTTTCAAAAAGGATTAGCTAAGCATACTGAAAACATTTTTTTCTACATTTTTATTGCTTTAAACTGACTCGAAAACAACACACAATACAATGTATTTTATAAACGCTTCTTCTGATCTTACTTTTGCATGTACAGGTAGAAGATACATGTAAATCGCGTTTAATCTTCTATATATCCCACAATTCACCACGAAAATAACATAGATCTGAAATAGATACAGATGTCGAAAATGATTTCGAAATGAGGTATGGACGTAATGTCCGTGAGTAATTAGGCATATCTAAGAGAGATATTCAAAAGCATTGTAATAAAGCTTAACATGCAAGGAACAATGCACATTCGATGATGGCCGTTGTAGTTACGAAAGATCAACAAATGGAAAACAATTAAAAAACAAAACAATAAAAGGTGATTCACCCAAATCATAACTTCAAATTTTAAAAAACTATACGCATAAATATCAATTTCAACGAGAGAAACATGTAGTGTATCTGTTACAAACTGTGTAATACTGATGTTTTGACTGTTAATACTGTTCAAAGATAGAGAGGAATACTTGTTCTATGCCACCACAATGGTTTCTTGTGCATTTGGTGCATTTGTCACTAGTTATGGTAAAGGTAAGCAATCTCACAATCACAAGACAACATAAATTAAGTTTAGAAGCTCTACGTACCGCTTAGGTTAAAATACCAACATAAAGAACACCGCAATATATATATATCAGTTAAAGTTGTCTTGTTTTGTTACAATATTTTTTTCTCACAATTTAACACTTATTGTGATAGGAATGTACAGAAACATCGTGAGTATTGCGATTTGTTGAAATTTGAAAAGGCACGGATCAGAGATTTTCACCTGCTTTTTGAGAGTAAAAAGTACAGCAACGTATCCTTAAAGTAAAGTCCTGACGTCATTAAAAATAACGTCACGTAATTTCAACGTAAATACTTGGGTAAAGGTATGAGTATAATTCCTTTAAGATCAACTTCAAATGATTTTTTTAGTAAAAGAAATGAAGATAAAATCAATGACAAAATTACCAGAAAAAAGTGTAAATGGTTGTAGCATAATGTATATATTTAGATGGCAATGGAGTACCAAAGTCTATTGTACGCCAAAGGCAAATACACATAACAATCTTGACAGGGTGAATAAATTCAAAACTTTTTCCTCGAAATATTGAAGGTTACTTTACTTTGCTTGCATGAGAAAGAACACATTTTATTCACCAAGGCATTTCTGTAAGATGAAGATACAAATTTGTGTCTACTTCCGACCATTCGAAAGAGTTTGAAGACAACTAGTTCTTATAATAGAGTGTTTGTAATCGTTTTCGCAGAGACATACGTTTGTAATATTTTTTATTTATGTGACATTTTAAAATATTGATGTAATATACAACGACAATAAAGACAAAAACAGTATGCCAAAAGCAATACAATACACATCATTACACTTATAAAATATACTATAATCTATTAAAAAATAAATCAAATGGTTAGTAATTTATATTGCTAAAACTTTTATTTAGATACACTTTTTTAAAAAATCGATGCCATAATGATGATATTGAGATCCATGTTATTTTTGTTTTTGTTGTGTTTTAATACAAATCACCTTAAATTTATATACGAGTTAAGAACTTAATCATCAATTATCATAAAGTAACGAAGAAGAAAATGCTGTAATTGCGTAAAGACAAAGCCATTAAGTGTGCACAATTGATTTGCACAATAGCAGTATTCTCGAAACACGAATTATATGAGTGCTTTGAGTCGTAATAAGTCATAACTTGTGCTTATCATCCGTAAAGCAATAGAATGGACAAGCAATGGACAAAGAATATTACGTTGTCATCGATGAGACACCATGCAAGTCCACTATTCAATTTCATTGCTTCCTTGTTTTCAGATAGTTTGCCCGAAGTATTTTCTGCCGACATTTATATTCCCTGTTTAACCGTATCCTTAAATAATGATGACAATAATTTTGTTTTTTTTTCAATGTGTTCTAAAGTACTTGTTTCCAGAACAAAGGACAGTGAAAATTAATAATTACAGGTATTTAAAATATATTTGAAAAAAAAACTATTCGGGTAGAGGCGTGTTGTTGGAATGCAGGACATGTACAGCATGGGAATAGTCATTGGAACTTAGTAAAAAAAAGTATATCCCTTTAATATATAACCCAAATCATAATGAATTTATGTATGCATGTATGCATGTATGCATGTATGTATGCATGCATGTATGTATGTGAAATATATAAAATCTGGCTTCTGAGCTTACACACATTTGTTTTAACGGCAACAAAGTCGATAAGACGAGAGTTTTGTCGGCGAATATGTCAGAAGCCTAGCAGGAGGCAAAAAAAAAACCCTGTATTTTGTCAATATTGGAATGATACGATGTACAGAGGCTGGAAATAATAATACAGATTTGTACCACATTTAATGGTTATAACTTTAAACTCGTATTCGACAAAAGTAAAACCCAAAAACCCAAAAATGATCTCTAATATAATTAATTTTAATAAATGGAAAATGCGCTGTGTGCTTAGCCAATTGAAATGGCCTTTTCTTGTGTGTATTCCTTTTTACCTATTCCTTTTTAGATAAATAGCTTGTCGCGAGTCTGGTAATTGTATTTTTTCGTTGAACCATTACACATTAGCATGTATTGCAATTCAGACTATTATGGCGAAAACCCAATATAGAACACCGACTGAAAACCCTGATCTTAGGAACAATTTTGTAGGCATTCGATATGCGTTTCTCTAAAAATAACCTTCAGTAAACATCTATTTCTGTACTAGACCAATTAGCAAGCATTACATTTGAAGTCGCAGAGCTATTAACCGTTTTCTTCCATGTTCGATCATTGCGTCATTAAAATATGCGGAAATCCTTTTTTTTTAAATCTCACAGCATCGAAGGCAGGGCGATTGAAAGCTGTCGCATCATAATGATAAGTTCCCATTCACAGCAATAAAACCTGTCGCAAGACAGAGTGATAAGACGAGAGTTTTGTCGGCGAATATGTCAGAAGCCTAGCAGGAGGCAAAAGAAAACCCTGTATTTTGTCAATATTGGAATGATACGATGTACAGAGGCTGGAAATAATAATACAGATTTGTACCACATTTAATGGTTATAACTTTAAACTCGTATTCTGGAGGCGGCCTTTCAGGATTAAGTAAATGCAATTACTTAAATATTTCTTTATTTGACAACTTATTTTCCATATTTCAAATATACTTTGTGGGATATTTAAATGAGTTCATTAACAGTGTTGTTGCGTCGCAATATACTCGTGCTACAGCTGACAAATCAAGCTTAACCAGTGTTTATGATTCAATATTGTTATTTGACATTTTGTTTAAATCCATTAATTTATTATTTTAATATTTTTGTAATTGACAACATCAAAACAGAACAGTATATATATATATATATAATGAACTAATATTTTATATACTTTTGATAGAAAGCTACGCAAACACATGCATCAAGCGTCAACAAGTTCTTGCAACATAACAGTTATTATTTGTATTGTAAGCCGTTGTTTTATTCAAATTACACCAATTTACAGTGAGCATGGGCCTTGCAGAATACGCTGGAAGGTGCACGAACGTCGAGCAAACTTCTCTCACACAGCAATCACCTTAACGTCCGTATGTGTACAAGGACGTCACAGTTCGTGTTTCTTTCGTCAGATAAAATGACAACAAAAGTGAAAATCCAAAACCGCAGGAAGCATTTTCTAAATTCACAAACAGAGACGAAAGTATTAGGAAAACCTTAAGCGTTGAAAAAATCACCTTTGTGGCAGGTTGATTAGTTGGCAATGACATGAGAGGAAAATGTTGCAATAATATACATGTATATACATTTAAAATTACACGGGGCAAACAATTTTGTATGAAATAAGGTAAACTACTAATCAATATGCTGATTGTATACATTATGTAAGTATTCATGTATATATTATATGTTCTTTATTCATATATGTCCATTTGTGTATACTATGATGAAATGCGGCGATTGACGAAGGCCAAGCGTTTACTTTCTTATTCCCGCAAACGTAAACGAACAGTACTACCTATAAGCACATACATTGATAACACGCCAATGCATATATTCTTACTCGTATAAAGTTTGCTTGTCATGTTGATAATTATACACGTAAAATATAAGTAAATAATATTTTAATTACTAAATATTGCAAGTTGTATACGACAAAAAGTAAAACCCAAAAATGATCTCTAATATAATTAATTTTAATAAATGGAAAATGCGCTGTGTGCTTAGCCAATTGAAATGGCCTTTTCTTGTGTGTATTCCTTTTTACCTATTCCTTTTTAGATAAATAGCTTGTCGCGAGTCTGGTAATTGTATTTTTTCGTTGAACCATTACACATTAGCATGTATTGCAATTCAGACTATTATGGCGAAAACCCAATAAAGAACACCGACTGAAAACCCTGATCTTAGGAACAATTTTGTAGGCATTCGATATGCGTTTCTCTAAAAATAACCTTCAGTAAACATCTATTTCTGTACTAGACCAATTAGCAAGCATTACATTTGAAGTCGCAGAGCTATTAACCGTTTTCTTCCATGTTCGATCATTGCGTCATTAAAATATGCGGAAATCCTTTTTTTTTTAAATCTCACAGCATCGAAGGCAGGGCGATTGAAAGCTGTCGCATCATAATGATAAGTTCCCATTCACAGCAATAAAACCTGTCGCAACAATACTCTGATATAATTTTGCGATGTATTGTTAAACATTTTAAACATTTTTTTAAAACAAATATTAAAAGTTACAACAAGCTCAGACTGGAGACTACATAAAACTGAGCAAATAAAAAATACCCTCTTTGAACACTCAGTCGGCAAATGGGCGACTGGGGTGCTTAAACTGGTTTACAGAGCTTTTGCATCGCTCCTAATTAATACAAGTATTGTAAATAATGTCTTAGTGATGATGTAGTTCCAAAAATAACTTCAGAAATACAAGACTAGTCACGCAACTGAAAGTGTCCATGTTGCCTTTAGGTGGGAAGAGGGGTAGTTTTTCTAAACTGTCAAAGACATTTAACTTTAAACCAACGACGTCATAAAATACGAAGGTTGTGACGCAGATAACAATAAAAAATCCAAATTTTAATTTGGTTGGGGCAGACATTTAAACGAAAGACAACAAACCATATTGGAGAAGATTAAACGATTGTATCATCGTGTTAATATGAAGATGATTTGTAGAAACAAAGTCCAATATTCTATAAAAAAAATACAGGTAACAATCTTGATAAAAGGAATTAAATGACAGATCAATGTACACGCAAGTTAAGAGTTTTGCGGCCGCAATACTGCACAGGTAACGTATTTTGGTTAACAAACAGCGTGTTACGTACCAGATGTGTATATGTTGTTATGTCTGGTCGCCGTGACATTTTGTCTTGAATTTGCAGCAATAGGTATCTTTGCAAGTTATTAAATCCGTGACAGGCAATGGAAATAGAACTATGAAATTATGTTGCTTCTTAGAATCCGCACATATTATCAAAATCTGACGAATTCATATTCGATATTTTTAAACTTATTATCGTACAAGCAATTTAAATTGTCAAACGGTATCCTGTATCGAAAGAAGTGTAAGTAATTAAATTGACACACTATTTTAGAATTGTAGACATCCGAAGCAGTATAGATTCTAGCAAATCATGTTTTTTACAATCTAAAGCAAATTATTGTTTTTCTCTTTTAATGCAACGGCCATCATAAGGTGAAATTATTTATGATTATTGATGAAGGTTCTTCCAAATAGACAATGCACTTATCCCTTCACATCAAGAATCATAAGATATATTGTTAAGTGAAAGCAAACGATAAGAAACCAAGTAAGTTGTCTTAAACATCCATCATGCAATATTAAGTTTGAAAATATTTCATAGACGTTTGTCTTAATTCAGTTGATTCAAATTAAAATAATAGCAATAAGAATAGTAATAATGATAATAATAGTAATACTCATAATAATTATGATATTACTACTACAACAATTGTTGTTACTACTACTACTACTACTACTACTACTACTACTACTACTACTACTACTACTACTACTACTACTACTACTACTACTACTGACAATATTACTTTGCTAACATTTTGACGTGAATATGGACATAAAATCAATCGCTTCTTTAATGTACACAATAAAGCACTCCTTCTTTGAATCACCATATGGTTATTTTTAATAAAATATATTATCTTACAATAATGACATGTCCTTGCCCATAAACATACAGTCATGGACCGCCAGGGACATTCCTTCGTTTTAGATAACGTTGACACGCTTGTCCAGCTAATTGACTGGAATTGTCATCTCTCCGTTTTACTTTGCATGAGTAACACTGCGAAGACGATCCTTGCTAAAAGTGTATTTCTGAAAATTACTCGTAGAAGTTTCTAATTGTGGTAATGCAAAAATGTCTTATCTTTTATTTCCTCATAGCTTTATAAAATACCACTAATGGGAAAACGATTTTTGAGTGCGCCAACGTATAAATATTATCAAAAGCTTTCCTGAGAAACCTTATAATAGTAGCAAGAAAAGTGTATGAACGGTAAGTTTATCAATGAACATGCCATACTCGTCTGGTATGGTGTCATTGATTTCTATTTTGTCAATATTTGTGAAATGGAATCGACAGCAAATTATATTAAAGGAATAGATCATTGCCAACTGAAGCTTGAATGCTGTTTTCAATTATTAGTAAACAACAAGACATATCTTATAAAAGACATACTTAGCGTTAGCGAGGCTTTCGATCCTTCAGTGGGATTGTCATTATGATGTATTTTACCAATCTATTAATAAAACACTTTATTCGTCGGTTATCTTTAAAGGTAAAAAAAACATATACACACTTTGCCAGCAAAAGGATCTATATACATGTATTTGCTGACGATAGCAATATTCAACACTGTTTAATTACGTCCTAATTGCTCTGAAAATGACGTAAAGATAATTAGAAGAAGCAAATGAATGCCATTTAAACTGCTCTTTGAACTCAAAATCCGTTGATAGCGTGTCGTTTTTACGGGTTGCCCTTTGTTGTTAAGATGAGCAAACGTTGCAACGAGAAGTTGCAGATGCGGGCCGCTTTTGTATTCATCTGGGCTTGCCTGGTAACAGCGAATCCAAGTATGTAAAATGTTAGGTAAGACAGCTAAGCCGAAAACGTTGTATTGTTAAATGTGTAACCGCAAAGATATGTGATTTGTTTTTTAAAGACTAATCATGCCAACGTGCAAGGGTATATAAGTCGATCGGGACTTATCTTAATATATGAATCCATATTGCATGTTGATTCACCGGTCAATAAATATTCCCCGGTCGACCCATTGACAGTTATATAACAAGTAAGAAACGTACTTCTTGTGCAAAGTCTAGCCAGACTGGTAATTCAGTGTGAAATCATACTGCAGGGTCAATCCGCAGTCAATAAATATCCGATTTTTAAGCCAAAATGGTAAGTGCAACTATTGCTAAAAACGACAAACATTCATCATTTATTGTTTTGTAAGTAATATGCTCTCGACAGACAATATTGATTTTGTGTATTCTCGTAAAGAATCGTTAGTTTAAGGAATTATTTTCATTTTAAATTAATATCAATTCGATCTGACCGGGAATGTAATAACCCATAATGTCAAATCGCGTCTTTGTAAAGACGAATGATATGTTCACGTAACATTTTCGACTCTTTTATACTCAATACAAATGAATGTTTGTGTAATATAATTTAAACTTATTATATACTTAATCAGCTATACAGGGTAATAACTAACTTATTTAGTGACGACGTATATACACCTAACACACAAAGATTGTCACTGACATAATTTAGACAAATACATTCTATTTAAGACTTTAAATATGTATGTAAATTCTAACGTGCCCTATGTGTCTAATTAATAAGTCCATAATTTCGCAAAGACATATGCAAAAATAATGAAAAGATTTTGGCTGTCAAATAGCACAATGGCTTTTTCTTATAAAATCACGGTTTCAAAAACGTGGCGGTGTTATCTTACATAACTATTAATGTACAAAAAAGAGCTATCGATTTTCTGTTCTGATTCATATCACGGTTTTAGAAGACAAGAAACAGCCGCTGGCATCTTTCCAATCTCGCATACATTCAACTTTTGTATAATAGGTAAATCTCCTTGTGTCAGGCTGAGCTTATTTATATATTGATAATAACCAATAACTCCAGGGTATAAGCAGACTTATTATCTGGAAGCAAACTAATGGTGAGAAAGGTGTTCCCTTAAAGATATATATATATATATATATATATATATATATATATATATATATATATATATATATATATATATATATATATATATATATATATATATATATATATATATATATATATATATATATATATATATATATATATTTTGTATGTTGATTGGGTTTATTGTCCCACCAACACTATTTCATTTATCTGGAGACAGCGCCCACTTGAAGCAGATATGGTGCTGCATGGACTGTGTATAGCATGTTCAGACCACCTGACATGTGTATCATACCACACCCAGTCACATTATCCTGACACCGTGCCGACCAATGATGGAACTACCCTATATTTGCTTGAGCGTTAGCAAGGGAAGCTATATCAGTACCATTTTTACGACTTTGGTATGTGGAAGCCCGGAATCGAACCCGGGGTTTCATGTACCTGGAGCCGACGCTCTGCCGATTGCGCTACCAGTTCTTGTACTCCATATTGATAAGAGATGTGCAGTTTGTACAATTGCATTATTAATTAAGTTTTCAAGTCTATAACGTCATAGACTTGTGCAAAATGAAGTTTGCTGAAATGCAGATCCATTTTGTTATCTTTTTTCCATTCTTTTAAATAATAAACATAAAGGTTTCATTGGTAAAATGAAATTTATCTCCCTTGTAAGATAATATCTGAGGTAGACCAAATATTATGTTAATCCGTATAGATGGAATTCTTGGAATTAATCGCACGTTCTTTTTCCGGTTGGTATAATTACAACCAGAGAAATGTATTAACGTTGCATAAATATAGGCTACGAATCTTATGAAATATATAGAAATGTGTTATTTCAACAAGAAGGGAGCGCTTGCTGCTGATGGTTAGCAAATGTATTTCAAGAAAGGCTCAAAAGACTCCAAATACCCTCCAAGGAGTACAAGCATAAAGCCGATTTAGCCAAAGCAAAGAATATATTTGTATGTACGGATTATTTAGATGACATTATTCACTAATGTCCTTTACCTTTAAACAAAAGTAAAAATAAAACAGAAGAAAAAGAAGAGAAAAAAAGGTTAAATAAACGGAATGTCATATCTTCAAAACTACGTTTGCAAAAGAAACAACACGGAACCCACAACGTTTGAAGAATGGAGGTTAAACTTACGTAAGGGATTCATTTGTTACATGTAGGAGAGCAATTTGTTTATCGCGGCTGTAACCATAATCATAATCATAGTAATTACCCTAATTAGAAAATGCCCTTATATAAATGGAATTTTCATAATCAATCATCATCACAGTGTTTTCATAATAAATATAATAATTGTTATATGACTGTGCCTGAGGGTATAACATTACAACAAAATGCAAATTGACATAGAAACACCGTTTGGTTGCGGTAGCAAATGTCCATGCTGCGTCATTTTGTATGACCTTGCGATACTCATATGCAATATAAGAATATGAAGTGCTGTTTCAGACGGTTCGCGTAAATCGTTTTCCACCATCCTTTCTATATTCACTGCAAAAGAAAGTTGCAAAATCATTATATATTTGAACACAGAATATTGAAATTCCTTTTCCTCTTCGACAGAAATCGGTAAATTATGCAACTTGTCTGAAGACGTTTCACATTGAATAAACACCGATTTGTATATAAAAAAGTTGTAATTTTTACAAACATTTATTAAACGTGTTCCGGAAACGTTAAAAGTAAGCAAGCATAGGACGAACTTGCTATCATTATTTCTAGAACGAGTTTATGAACTGCTTGTATTAAAAACAAAACGATTTTCACTTTCTTTTTATCACAGGATTTTAGGCGACAATATGCGATTTTACGAAACTTTAACAAAAATGCTTTTTTATTGAGACGATCTGCTTTATGATGACGTCGATGACGTCATCAATAAAAATAACTGTACTAAGCTATTATAATATAACACAATATGTAATGGGTGTATTGAATGGAAAACAGGGGAAATCATGTGAAATCATTGTTTTGTCTGCCTTCAGTACAAAAGGCTACCTCATCTAAAGCACAAAATATGAAGATAATATAAAGCTAATTACTGACAGATCAGCACATTAAATAAAAACATAATTATGGTAAAACTATATGTTTTGAATGACTCTCATAAAAACCTAATATTTGGAGCGAATTGAATGAATTGATTCTAAACATACATACATACGTTCAGGAAAAAGATCTGACAAGAGGCATCCACCATTTATCAAATAACTTTTTTTAACTGCAGGGTCAATAGTTATTTATGTATCCTTTATTGTATATCGGCTTCTTGTGTACATGCTTATGGCAAAAATTTAACATCTTAAAAATGCATTTATATATACCTAATATAGCTAAACAGCAATTACAATTTAAAATCCCTAATACATTTAAGCATTCAATAGAAATATAGGCAAAGGTCCTATAAGAATTACAGCATATATTTATATCTCAACAACATCTCGAGACAAAGGCATACAGGGTAAAAAATAAAAGTGAGGGACTCAAAAAAAAATAAAACAGTTGCCGCCGTAAAAGGGTCAGTCGAGAAAAGGAATGACTTGGATGCTCATACCTGGTTTGTGGTGCGCTTCTGCCTCGCACTTCTTGAAAGGTTTTCCCGTCAAAGTGTGACCAAATTAAAACGGACACAGTTGTTGTATATAAAATAAATCTTATGATAATGAACTTCATATATTAACATGTACAATGTGGGCAAGGGAAATAACTATCGCCATTAAGTCAACAATTTTATTGAAAAACAATCAGCCATTAAATAAGGAAAACGACTAACTAAACTAAGCTTGTATTATATTTTCTCCGGCATCTAGTGTCCCCGTATTGCTGTTCTTCTAAATTACTAGGCATACATAAGTACGTATAGATCGATAGGTCGATGGATAGATGGATCGATCGATCGATCTGTCAACAGATAGATAAACTGGTGCAAACTGGAGGAACTGAGAAAATGTTTAAAAGGAAAGGAGAGCAAACAAATATATTATTTAACATATTGTTTTTATATTTGCTATTTTTCGCAAATGTTCTAAAATATACATTCCCTCATTCTTATGTACAAAATTACCACACTTGTGTGTTACATGTATCGTAGACGAGACCAGGGTAAGAACAAGGCTTTATTTAATACATTCTTTATGCACTTATATATAGTATAACAACTCCGGAAGTGAACTAGATAATCATCTTTACCCTGGTCTTGCTTACCATATTCGGTTGCATAAATATATCTCAACTGTGGTGTGGCAATGGTGAACAATTTCAAATGTTTAACCTTGAGTTTTAATTTTCGTTGTTTAGAGAGATATAGTTTCTTCAAATGAAGTTTAGATACATAACAAATGTTTACGACAATATTCTGAAAAGGAACAAATACTATAGAAGTAACGAAAACGATAAAAAGTACCATAGGAAACGTTTAAGAACCGATGTTAACATATCAATTCAATATAAGAATCCATGTTTATACAGTTCTGACTAAAACAACAGCAATGAATATTATCATAACTATCACTTTAACTCCGTTTAGAATAATGCGCCATGATACTTATTTAAAAAAAACGTAGACGTCCAAAAGTAAACAAATATTGAAAAAGTGTCTGAAGTAGATTATCTCGTTCTCACATTTCTGACCAGCTTCATGTTCCCATGAAATATCAACGATATTTTGAGAACTCATTTCATCATGCTATAAACAGAAACCAATTAATGTATCGTATTGTGGCAATAAAATCACTGTATACACAATTAACGCTTCATTTTCTTGATGGAAATGACGCGAATACTTATATAGCTGACGTGATTACTTGTATAGCTGGTAGAATTGTAATCATGATTAAATGTTCAATCATTGCTTTGTCTGTTCACTTTTAAGTTATACGTGAGATGGTTATTGTGACCTTCTTAATGAATGTCAAGTGCGTTTCCACTGATAAGGGGAGATACTTGACATTAACATATGGGTTAGCAAAACAAACTATTTAAGGTAATACGTGCTACGTATTATGTTTGGATATTTCATTTATGAAATATGACTAACATGTACAACGTTGTTTAGAATTCACACTGTGGAGATTTTATCCAACGTTGGAACCCAAGTTAAACATTCTGTTATCACAGCATACATAAACTGTAGGCTACTAGGCTTGAAAACCTTAGTTGTCATTAAATATATGCTGTTGATTGGCTCCATGTGTAAAACGGCAGGAAAGCTCATCCAATTAATTGACTACAATTTGTCAATAACAGGCTTCTTAGTTAATTGCTTCCATCTTGACATTGACAGCTAGTTTTTAACTTCTATTTCGGAGAAGCGTCGCTAATTGGACCACAGTTTGCTATAAAAATAATAAAAACGAACATTTACCAGCCTAATACCACCACAGCCACCAAGAAGCAGAGCAGTACGAGTGAAAGTGGGTTCCAACAATAGATACTGTAGAAGACTTACATTTCCATGTGCTTAACTTATCATTCTGCGATGGTAATACGCGTTTATGTGGCTTTAGATATGTAAAAAAACTAAATAGTGAATTCACCTTTTTAGTTAATTTACTATTTCCAAAACAGGATCAATATATGTTATAATATGCTTTTATTAAATTAAATTAATGTTAAATGGAAAGAGGTTTGGTATATATGATTTGCTGTCAAAGGCTATAGTCAGCGTTTACAAATATATAACTTCATTTGTAAACATGTTCTTTTAAACCCTAAATAGCCTTAAATTGGATCAGCGTTCTCACTTTCATATCAATTCCGTCGACTGGTTGTCGTTGTCTTTTTCTTTAGAATATATTTACCAAAACGAAAAAAACCAAACAACATGTATTAGATGTTTTATCATAATTGTTTTGAAGGAATCCTGTTTTAATCGAATACTTTCACCAACTTGCGGAACCAAATTATTTAATTAATCAATGCAAGTTAGCCAGAAATAATCAGTAAAAAATTCGATACAAGGACATACTTGTCTTACCAGACAGTCCATTTATTAATTATTTAACTGTTAACACATTATTTTCGTTTTCATTTTCCCGGTGTTGTTGTTTTTCTTGAAAATGTTAAACAGTGTCAGTTTTTGGCAAGCACTTGTGAAATTGCACAACCGATGTGTATATTATACTGTGTAGATTAGTCTTGTATTACGAAACGATCAGTATTAGACATTTATCGTTGTTATTGCATACTCAATAGTATACCGTTTCATTTTATAATCGTTTCACACCTGCGTCTATGCAATCGTCTGGTTTCTGCAACTTGATATATGTCACATCTGATGTTACAATAATTGGGTGACGACATGGTCACATTTGCAGAATGTCGGTCCCGGGAAGTCTAAAGTAATTATCTAGTGTAAAAATATAATTTTATATGACAAATATGTCTGACAATGTGATATTGTATAACCTATTTTTATTATAAGCTTAGAGTACAACGTGTTATTTTACATTGTAACTTAAAAATGATCAATATCAAATGTTAAAGTTACATTGTTTAATGTTGCTCTTTTGTAACATTTGTCTGCATAGATTTTATGAATAAAGGCATGTTAATTATAACTAAATTGTGTGTGTAATATATGTTATAAAATACGTCATTTACAGGATGAACAACTGGGATAATCTTTTTTATAAATAAAAATTGTTAAGTGCTCATTATTTCCCCTTGCATACTGATGTAAACGTCACAACTTTCAGTGTGTTTACGTGCCCTAATTCTGGGCGGGAAACGCGTGGGTAAAAGTTCTGCAAACAAGAAAATGTTACTATTTAAACCAAGTCTACAACACTAATGAGTAATATCACAGAGGACAGCACGTTAGTTTATAATCCCGATTGCATGACGTGTTTAAATTTTAAGATTTTTTACAACGAAATCGAAACCGGAAGTAAATGTGTCCGTTGGTGATATGTCACCATTTTTGTGAAAACACTGACATTCCATCAAATAATTAAACAAAGATATTGCTATTTTGTATGTAGAAAGATATCACAATAAAACCTTACAACCGCTGGTATTTCTTGACCCGACCAGTTCTCGAACCGGTGAGACGTTGAGAAGTACAAACCAGCGACTCTGACCCATCGGCCACGGGCGCCAGAAAACAAAATTCATAATGCACACACACAAGCTTACTATAGCTAAAAACTATCTTATTTTAAAATTCTTGATTTTGTTTACCATTTAAGTCAGATGTATTAGTTAACACATAATCAGGGATGTCATTGGGGTTGACATAACTAAAATGTTATTTCATTTTTCATGAACACTGCAAAATAATATATGGTTTATATTTTTATCATGCATCTTTTACAGAGGTACCTGAGCAGCAAAATGAAGTTGTCACTTAATCACTTAATAAACTGTTGCTTATTATATGTATTTTAGGTCAGTGTCCCAGTTCCAACATTGTGTTGCAGCATCACAGTTTCTGCTATGCACAAGTCATATGTTCTCACTGGGCTCTGCAAGATGGTCCACTATATTGTAAAATCCTTGCAGAAATGTGACTAATTTGGAATTTGCAGTAAGATATCAGGTGTCTACTGTGTATTTTAAACTTTTCTTGATCTATAATTTTGTGTCTATTGAAGCCTGAATGAACTCATAAAATTCTAGAAGTCATATAATGTGACAAAGAGGACCTACTCTTTTTATAGATTGATAAAGAATAGTTTAACATTTTAGTAATAGTATATTATTTTACCATGCATGTTATTGCTAGGTCAATGTAAAATGTTATTTAACTCTTTCACCATTACATGGTTTTCAGGAACTCAGGTATTATAACTGCTGGATGACCTTGAGTATGAGAAGAGGGGTCAAGACTGGAGTGTATATACAGTCTGATACACCAACAATTTGAGCATCATAGATATGGAAATGGACAATAGGAGATCATTCACCACATGGATAATTGTTGTTGACACAGCAAAAACAATATTGTCACTGTGTAAATGTTATCTATAATGGGACAAGATGAGTGTATATATACATACATACACACACACACACATTTATATATATATATATATATATATATATATATATATATATATATATATATATATATATATATATATATATATATATATATATATATATATATATATATATATATATGTGTGTGTGTGTGTGTGTGTGTGTGTGTGTGTGTGCGGCTTGCGGATCGGGAGGTCGTGGGTTCGAACCCAGGCCGGGTCATACCAAAGACTTTAAAGTTGGTAGTAGTGGCTTCCCTCCTAACGCTCGGGGCTACGGGGACAGCATTACGCCTGACTCGTCGGTGTCAGTATAATGGACCGGCCGGGTTCAGTCCCTGGGCACCTCATATGTGCCCCTGTGCTGTAATGATAGAAATGTCGCTGCGCGGTATCGGCAAAAATGCCGGCTAATCCCATCCATCCCTATATATGTGTGTGTGTGTGTGTGTGTGTGTGTGTGTGTGTGTGTGTGTGTATTCACCTAACTAAGTAGTGTATTATAACTCAGAACTGATGTATTATTGTATAATTATTATTTATTAAAAGAATTATCAATGTTTTCACTGAACTGGTTTGCAAACATGTTTCTACAAGCATTCAGTAACTGATCTATTTGATACAGAGACAGAAAATAAAAATACTTCAGTTAGAAGTACATATCTATGGTTGCTTTGTTAAGTACAAGATTAACAAATAACACAATTGATAATTTAAACACTTTTTAAATCTTTTTTATGTGATGATGTTTAGTACACCTTGGGAATGTTTTAAGATAAAGACGTGAGTGAAGGTACTTAATTTATTGCATAAATACTATTCATACACTCAGATCAATGCAGAACCTTTTCAACTATTTATTTTACTATGCATGCGAATAATAATTGTTTCTTGTTCCAGTATGCAGCATTCTATATAAAATAATTTGTTCTAGGATATTTTACATTAGAATTGTCAATAGATACAGTTTTTGTTTTTGTGTATGAAAGCTTGAGCACAGAGACTTAAATGACATTGCTTGTCTTGCTATGATATATCCTACTACTACCCAAGTTTTCATCAGATACATTTGACATTATATTTCTATGTATCTTATAGCAAGCTGTTACTTTATTATATATTTTCAAAAATACCTTAGGTGAGTAGCATGCACTAGTATTAAGCTTAAAGTAGCCTTTACCTCTGTATATTAATCATGCTGTATTTTAGCCAGACCAATATGTCAGATTTATGAAGTCCACAGCATTCTGCATTTCCTATGGAACTGATTCGTTATTCCTATTTTATATGACAGTTAAATTTGCTGTTTTGGCTAATGTTAATCACAATCTACAAAATCAATATGTTATAGCTAATTACACGGCAAAATACTTGCTATTGTCGAAGAACATTTTTTGTGTATTTCATACAATGATATAGTTCAAGTTAATATACAATTGCCGTTGTTGTTATTTTCCCCTAAAAGGTGTCGTCATGAAGATTGTTGTAACTATGGCATTTGTTCGAATATTTTGGAAAATAGCCCGTTTTGGAATCTGAAATAATTATAGTTTTAGAAAATATATAAAACCCAATTTCGCAGGTGTACCTTATATGGCGACCTGTTATTTGATCAATACACACACACATGTTCAGCATTATTGTATTAAACGGCAATATAGACAACAAAATAAGTACAAACAACAACCTGACCAAAACCTATGCAATATCAACCATTTGAAAATCAGCAAGGGCCATTTCTACAAGGTTCTCTATCTAAATTATCTCTAAACTATCAGTTTATATTTGTTTTATGGTGTTGCGGTCGCATAACAGACCATATTTAACTTCAAATGTGTCATATTGTTGCACTATTGACTTTATTACAATGGAGTGTAACTGAAAATATCCAGCAGAGATGTCAAAGTTGATACGTTCCTATGTTGTTATGCTCACATTCATTATATAAATGAGGTGTTCTATATTTAATATTTTGAAAAATCTGGTGGACATGATGAATATTTACCTATTGACAAAACGATCGTTTAGGCAAAAATATATGTGCATCTTATTCTATGTTATTTATAAGTATATAATGTATAGCAATAGTATACTAGTATGCATATGCAATCGTTACTCGGGAATTACATAATGATGGTATTAGAATCACGGAACAAAATAAAATATTTTCAACCAACGTTTTTAATACCAATAAGCTTGTCTTTATTAACCTTCGTCATTTTGTATGTATCGAACTTATCAACTTTATCAATTTTATCGTGTTCTGTATGAATTCATTTTTTTTCTAATGATAAGAGTGCATGTTTAATTTTGATCTAATTGATATATAGTTGTGAGCAGTGTAAAAGAAACCCCATTATGATTAATGAACGGCATCACTCTCTGTTTCTTTCTCTCTGTTCCGCTGTCTCTGTCTCTCCCTGTTTTGGTCCCTATCAGTCTCTATGTCTCTCACCTACGCACATGTACACACGCGCACACACAAACACAACCACACTTGTACACACATATATATACACACACGTACACACACACACACACACACACACACGTACATACACACACACACACACACACACACTCATGTGCACACACATCAATCGAATGAACTTGGACTCCTGCATGTATGTATATGAGAAATTTTACAATGCACAAATACATGTCTATGTGTGATTAAAAAACTAATAGATATTAGATGAGAGGAAATGTTATTTAGGCTTTATTCTTCAAAAATTTAATGAACTCATTCTAAATGTACATTCTATCTTCTGAGATTACGCTGCAGTGTAACTCAGTGTTGTCCTATTCTGTTGTCGACATTTAAATGCGCCTACTCATCATGGATGTAAATTCGAAATGTTCCTTCTTTCCTGCCTCATAATATCATAAAAGTTACGTCTTAAGGCGAGATATGCAAAGAAAATGGCTTCTTTCCAACTGGTTTGAGAAGATTTCTGACAAGCATTACGTATAAGAACCAGAACGTTAATAACACAGAGGTTTTATCAATGGACTTGTCAGAACAGTCTGGCAAGATGCCATTTAACTGCATTTTGTCAATATTGGGATGGGATCTGCTGAAATTGGAATTAAAGGGATAGACCTATAATGTACAGAAAATTTATAAAGACGGATTTAATGAATTTCGTTTTCTAGAATGAGCATAAAATTAAGTATATTAAGTGTATATTTGACTTGTATAATCAATTAATATACACTTTTGACATCACCTGGAACAGAATTAGAATGGCTAAATTAAAAGAAAGTGTATTGGGAAATTTAATTGCATCGCAGTGCTGTCAAAGAAATGTTTCTTATCTAGTCACGAAGTCTGACTCGTATTGCAATGTGAATATCATTTTTAGTACAGAGATATTATTCAAGCGGACACTAGGGCCTTTAAAAAGCAAATTGATGCAGTCCCTCATTTAATGAATTGAAAAACAAAACACCCCGAAAAAATGATGCCTTGGATTGTATCTGTGATTGCAAATTATGTATAATACACGGGCACTTTGATACACAATAGATAAGCAACCATTTTAGCAAAGACCTATATGCCTATAATGGATTGCGGGTTTTTACATTTATAGTTTTAGTTACAGACCTTTTAAAAGTAATGCATTGACGGCTTCGAATTATTGGCAAAATATACACAACTTGCATAAAATATCCTACGTTTTCAAGCAAGGAAATTTTTGTTTTATATTGATTTAATGTCGCAAGAATCTGCTGTTAGTAGTTTGGCACATTTATTTTCGTGACAATACATGCACACAAGCCATTATGCTACAATTAAACTTATACTGGGCGTAAAATTGTCTAACAATTTAATCTTACTTTAAACGATTACTTAACATATACGATAATTACTCATTAAACCTTACTAATCGTTGTACCACTTTTATCTAGTTATTTGCTTAATTACTTAACACGACCAGAAGTTGTGCAGCGTTAACGGGGACATGCAAATTGAATTTGTTTGTCATTGTGTAGTCATTGTGTAGCATATTAACTAGCATTTCAACCAATATAAGAAACCTGGCAAATACAATCTACACAGTAATTCGATTGGCCGGTGAATGCAGAAAAAATATTATTACTATTTGTTTAAAACTTGTGGAAGATTTAATGAACGGCAATAGCGGCAAATGTTTGGGCGGTGTCGCTTGTTAAGAGAAGCTCTATTTCGGAAGCACACATGCATGACCTTGACTACTTGCGGTCAGTAATGCATGCCTAGGAAAAAGTAGTACGCGTACAGAAAATTTTGTATGCCTAAGGAGACTAGACGCGTCAATTTTGCTTCAAATGATAACATTATTATTGTTATGTGTTTAAGCATGAAATTCATTATATTGTGTAATCAGATATTCATGAAATGCAGATTTATGAATGAACAATGCCGCCCGAGAATATCGCTCATTGACTAGGAGGAAGGGTCGAAATTAGAAGCGAATTGCATTAATGTGATATTTCCATTGACTATGCAATCATCTCCACTAGGTTGAGCTATTTGCGATATCCCGCGCTATGCCTAACTGTTGTCTGCGGCTCTGAACCAGGTTATGTAATGTCAGCGGTCATTCGTATCATATCAGCATCTCCGTCTAAAGCTACCGTCTAAAGGACGTGTTCTGGAAGAAATTGCGCACACGGGATTTTTAGATTCAGATCACAAGGATGTAATATGTAGTTGTTAATTTTAAATTAATTCTAATCTAATGGTCTGTTAGCATGTTATACATTTGTGTAGAAACTTAAGTCAAAATCATATAGACAGTATTTAATATTTAATAAAATTATTTCTATTATCGAATGCTAGTGACCCTGGTTTATATATAAGAATATATATGACACAGTTATTTGCAGCTAAAGACTTGCCTGCTTTCCAAGATCCAATGTGCTGTACATAATATGTAATAATGAAATAATTTGGACTATTGCTTGCAAACCTATACTCGCTTAAATGGTGAGGCTTACACCGCCAAAGCTGCATTTCAGAGTGCTTTGATAGTACACGCTTTACCATGTTTCGTTGGATTAATGTTCCGTTCCAAGTATAGACTTGAAAATTGGTGCAATTAGTAATGTCCACAAATGCTTACGTATTCATTTGCCTTGATGCGGCGATTTTAATTATGTCAAAAGTGAGATAAGACTGCGATGCAGACTAACAATGATTTAGTTTTAATATGTGCTACGTGTATTTTTCTGAACCATACTCACACGAACATATACAACCATTCTGATGAAATGTTCTGGACATTGGCCAATGTAACCCATTCAAACGCAAATTAACCGCATAAGGAAACAATCCCAATATGGTAGAGAGACAGAAAACAAAGCCCAATAATCCATTATTTTTTTGTTTGAATCTGTAACATGATCTAGGTAACTTCCGTTAGAGTTCTATTTTTGTACAAATTCATGTTTACTGAAATAGCTGCAGACCTATTAACCGCTTTCTTCTATTTTGACCTGTACGTCGGAGAAATCTGCATACACTGTAATTGCCAATAAATCCTACAGCGTTAATTACCCATGTGAGCACATTCTCTGACAACATAATGGCAACATATCGGCTAAAAGTGCATGATTAATAGATAATTATTATAACAATTCAAAAACCAATTTAAATTGAATTAATATGCATCTGCTGTCAGACGATCTTAACAAAGGCAACATAATACACTTATGTTTTAATGATTCGTTTAAATTCCACTTAAGCTACATGCTATATGATAGTACGTGTTATTTTCACCCTGTAGCATAACTGTTACTTAGAAAAGGCTACGATGTAAATAAAGTACTATTTAGGAGTCTTACATGTTCAACGCTACGATCATTTTATGCAGTTTTTGACATTTGATTTTCGCTTTAGATAACCAATATGTGTGGGACATGTTTTAAAAGGTCTGAATTATAATATAAGGTATGAAACCTAAAACTTCTTCATTTGTATATGTGAAACGTAAAAAAATAACAACAGGTTCATTTTAATATACTCTTGTACGTGATGGTTGTACGTACACAATTAGACGGTTTCAGCTACATTTCTTGGAAATCAAAGTATATAAATATATTCATTTCGAAAAAGTCACTTTTATCAAACCTATGTTTTGCATTTTCCCCAAAGCATTTTAATTGTAGCGAACAGCATGACTTGTTGTAAATTGGTATTAAAGAACATTGGTATATTTCAGCTTCACAAAATTGTTTAAACTTGTTGTTTCCTTACAACATAACAATATTATTATATAAAAAAGAAATGAGAACTATAATCATGTACTATAACGTGATTAAAAAATCAATAACAAAAGGGCGTATACTTTTATTATAGATTATTGGCGACGCACTGGAGCACGACGCTTATATATGAAATGCTCACTGTAACTTGCGCATGGGGAAATTATGTTTTGAGGATATTCATAACCCTAAAACATACAGGTCCTAATTTGGTTAACGGTGTTCTGTTTTAATATTGTTACGGCACCCGGGGTGAGGTTGTTTTATTGGTTGGACTCCAGCTTTATTTATATTAAGGAATATTAAATAACGACCAACGATGTGTTGTGTAACTAAATAATTGATTTATTGATTATTAAACATTTGAACAAAATAGTAATAAGTATATCAATTTACTAATTTAAGAATATTACTTCACTAAACACGCAAATAAATAGACGACAATTCTATGTTCACGTATAAAATCACTCGGCCACCATTTATAAACATACTAACAAATATTTTGTATAAATTCGCCTTACGTTAAGAACAGTAAGAGTTAAATTCATCTATTTACTTAAAATATTCAACCCTAACGTTACAATACGATTCATTAAAAAAACAGCACAAACAATACGTTAACTACGTATTTCCTAATTTAAAATATATATCTACTAAATTTACTTATCCCTTGAATTGAATTTAACAAAAATAAAAGAAATATGATCAAATCAAACTAACGTCTCCTAAGTGCTGGAGTCCCCGACTGAGGAAACTCACGGCTATTTATACTGACCCCAGTGCACCAGAAAATCTTGCGCCTGCACCAGAAAATCTTGTGCATGCACAAGAAAATCTTGTGGCAGTCACCAGAAAATCTTGTGGCAGAATAGAATGCACAAGAAAATAGCATGCAAAATAGAACGCACAAAAATTCATGTGCAAAAGATATAGTGCGCTTTCAGAATAATTTTTTTAACAATAAACACATACCGACAAAGTATAAAATTTTAAAACACATGCTTTACCAGATAATCATAATTTCTGGTTCCTAGAACTACACACCTCCTTTAGCAGAGATATTTAAACAGACCGCAAAGTAAACGTACTGCATGAAGAACAAATGGCTACCCTGTCAATGTTGCTCGTCTGTACAGACAATTAATAAGGAATATCCTATATAACATTGTCTTTGTAAACAACTAGTGATTTCTAGGATAATACAAAGTGGCTACAAAACTTATTACATGGATTCCGAGGATATAGGATCACTTACATAGGAAAAATGATGATGTAAACAAAGGAATTCGCAGAAACTAATGACATTCGAAGTAAGATACAGATGGTTTGTAAGAATGTAGCTAAATCACATGTATAGGATTGGTTGTTCAAGAAACGAGAGCAACGGTCTTTATCCTTGTGCTTATGCTAATAATCTGCTATTAAACATTATGTGTAATTTCAAAGGTGAGTAAACATTAACATTTATGAAAGGAAACAACATTTGTTTTAATGCACCTCATCCTGGGGCCTTAAATTATTTATTGTTCATGTATTTCTATATATATGTTTTGTGTGTGCCTGCACATTTTTACACAAACATGGCTGAAACGAGAGATTTTGGTTTATTTCTTGATATCATACAAGTGTCTAAACCTTGAACGTAGTTATACATGAATTATCGGTACGCCCATACATATTCATACTTACGTAAGTAGCTAGGAATAGTTCTCGGTATGTCCTATAATGTTCGGACTGCATGCTAACAAACTGACAATTAACAAATTTACCATTAGCATCGAAACATTCCAAGGCCAAAAATATGCTTGAAGTATTCTTGGGAAAGAGGTTAAGGTTATGGACTTGGGTTCGGAGGGTTCTAAATGCAAACCCTAGACCCGTAAAGTTGTATATTCGATTTGGGTAATAAAAAGCGTCCAACACGCAGGATTAATAGCATGCATTCTTGGTCAAAATGTTGAAATTGTTCACTTAGGATCGGAGGATTCTGGGTTTAAACTCAAGAATCGACATGAGATTATAGTCCTCGTCAAATTCTTTATTTTCACGAACATTTTACAAAAAATAGAATATGTTCATATTTTCTCATTTAATCTGAACAATAATAATTTGCATAATGTAAGGCGACTGCACATGTGCATTTTCTGTTTGTACACTTGTAATTTTGCCATTGTTTCCTCTCTATATATATAACATTTTGAAAAACATACTAAATGGTGTCGAAATTTTCTTTATTCATATTTTTGAAATCGCCTTTGATACTTCGCATCAATGATTTGTTTGTACTATTAACTTATGCTTCATTAAATAAAAAAAACAACAAAAAAAAACAACATGTCTTTGCAAATCTTATATGGACCCCGGTAGCCCTTGTATGCCACTGCCTGTCAAAGGTTTTCTGTTGGTTTTACTTAGTCTTCAGCGTTTTTTGCAATTCTCTTTACAATAAACACTGCCTTCGAAATATTATCATATGTTGGGGTATGTTAACAATTATACACTCTAACACCGACGCTCTCCTGAGTTCACTGTGGGCTAGACCCATCCGTTCAACACTACCTACCCCAAAACGCATTAACCTTCCTTTGTGATCACAATGTGAAGCCACATAAGGCTATGTTGCAATATTCAATACCTTTAAATTGTTACTACTTCTATTTCTAATACTATCACCATCCCCATCATCATCCTCAACATCATCATCGTCAATAACAACAATAGTAGTGTAGTAGTAGTAGTAGTAGTAGTAGTAGTAGTAGTAGTCGTAGTAGTAGTAGTAGTAGTAGTAGTAGTAGTCGTAGTAGTAGTAGTAGTAGTAGCAGTAGTAGTAGTAGTTAGTAGTAGTAGTAGTAGTAGTAGAAGTAGTAGTAGTAGTTGTAGTAGTACTAGTAGTAGTCGTCGTCCTCGTCGTCGTAGTAGTAGTAGTATTAGTTGTAGTAGTAGTAGAAGTAGTAGTAGTAGTAGTAGTAGTAGTAGTAGTAGTAGTAGTAGTAGTAGTAGTAGCAGTATATTTAAATTTACAATTATCATTACATTCATATTTTTAAACTTGTATAAAAATGCACAAAATATGAATTCAAATAGGAGTAGAATGCATCATTGTTAATTATTTAAACCGCACATCTTATTTTTTATTAAACATGTTTTATAAACATTAATAAAATCACCGACTTGTGCGGTAAATCAAAGAGAATTTTGATTTTTTTGTGTTCTGCTTTTTTCCCCTGGAAACAAATACTGACGTGAAACAATGTAAAAACAGTCTATTATCTTCACCGAGAAACAGTCTTTTCCCAAATGATGTAACTAAATGCGACGTTATCGAATGGAAGAATCCTGTAGGCATCATTAACTTGTTATTCTCTAAAGATACATTCAAGGCAATATTCTATTTTTCCTCGGAATGAAGATAAAACACTTATTTTATTGTAATAGTTCTAATTGTGTTTAGATAAGATCAATAATACTTCAATTCATTGTTAGCAAGATCACTCACCGTTTGTCTGCTTTATCTTTAACACTGTTTGGCAAAATATGAAAATTAAGATTAAAATGTACCAAAACAGACAAGGACATGAGCAATAAGTGATAAGGACAACTATTTTATATTTAATACTTTTATATAAACATACGAATATCAAAAATGAATGTAATTAACACAAAAGGAACCTGCTATAGCTGGAAATAATCAACGGTATTAATTAACTGCGCATTTGTGTGCCTAAATCCTATGTTTTGCAAAGTGTGATTTGATGCAATGCAAACCATATACACTAGAAGCAGTAGAAAACGTATGCGGCAAATGTTTCTAACGAATGACACAATATGCCTATGAAACTCAAAGTACGTTGTATATTGCAATATTGTCGTTTGTATAGCACACCTACGCCCACCCCACCCACCCACCCAAACACCCACCCCCACCCAACCCACACTCACACACTACATGTATGTATATATTTATATATTGCTAATTGATACACATCTTCAATTAAATAATGGATATTCATATGGGACTCTGAAAAGTAGCTATTGACATGGCCACACCTGGTCTCTCGTCTCCCGAAGACGTCAATAACATGTGCCATAGGTAATAAAACTATCGAGACGTTGTTTTTCGTGCTTGCAAATGTTTACCTAATTAAAGACCGAACAACCTTTGGAAATTAAATCCTCTTAAATATAACCGTTAGTCATTAGCCCTTAGTAGACATAATATATTGCCATCAGTGTATAAAAGATCAATTAATAAAACAACAACACATGTTATATATCATAGAAATAAAGTACATAGTAGAGGCTAAATCGCCTTGATTGTCTCTGGTACTACTTATTGCTCCTACGTAAGACATTTAGAAAAAGCTTTTGATGAATTTAGCTTGTTGGCAGGAACCAGAAATAAGCACACTACACAGCATTTCAAAGTGTTGTTTTCCCTGTAACCTGGAGATTATAACAACAAATGTATGTAATGTTCCTTAATTTTACGATCGTTATGCTTGTATTTAACCCGTTTTCTTGTTATTTAGTTTTGTGTAATTTTCAATGTCGTGATTTACCATTTTTTAAGGTGTGCCCCGTCCTGCTTTTGAGGGGCGGATACAATGTAAGGGTGTAAATGGAATTAGAGAGAAACGACAAAGGAAAACGGTTATAATAAACGAGTTTATCTTATTAGTATTTGTCTCTAATCAAAAAATAGAAACAATGGTATTTCTCTTCACACACTCGATAAACCTAGGTCATCAGGCTAAATGCTATTATTTTGTATATAGATTATTCCAGTTCTCCGTAAGCAGTTTTCGTAAAAATCGATACAATTGATAAAGGCTATTCGAGTATTCTTTGGTAAACAAAACACTAGTCAAAATGTGGCTCAATATTTACTTCCTAATTACTTAGCAGTTATCGTAGCTGTAGTTAAAAAGGCAATTTACATATTTCCATGTACAGAATGTGGTTTTATATTTATTTCTAAGAAGATTTTAAGTTTACTAAAAGGTAATAAAACACAGACGTTAACCTAGACACTAGTGCGGTTTGCTATTATTATCGTTTAATGTACCATTATATAATCAGATATGTTACAGCAAGTACTATTTAACATTTTACATTTCTTTGTTATAAAGCAATAACTGTGTTATAATATTCTGTTTTATTGTTTCTTTAGTCTGTGCATCCTCTGGCCAAGGACAAACGCTGCGTTTTGCACATAACTTATGATATCTCATTAATCAACACAGAATACCAAGTACATCAGCGTAATGCATTCAGACCAATAAATACAGAAAACTTGTTAAAACTTTGAATAAAGATTGTAGAAAGATTAAGCCATCAAAATATCCAGCATTTGATCTTTCTCTTTAATGAGTGTGGCGAGGAATCACTCCCATTAACACGTGCACAGATTCTGTTTTATATACCAATCAAGAGGAAATAATTTACTCACTGTTGTCTGAAGCTCTTTATATAAACAGAAAAGGAGTCAGATCAAGCTGGTGGCACATCACCTTCATTAAACCTCTGTTTGTAAATGTCAACATATTCCTCTGGTCCGACTTATGAATTAAGACGAACTATTCTTTCAATGGTATAAACAGAAGATACTTCTTGTAAAAATCGAAAGAAGAAAAAAGGACGTCGGTTTCCTTTGTTATGGGAAAAAGTTGGCTTGAAATAATATGACCAAAATTATTGTGTATTTATTTCCGAAAACTCCTACACTCAATTGTCTGGGCAAATCGCCGCTTTTTTTTAAAGTTAAATACAAATAATTGCTCTCTGTATATATTTGCTAACGTTCTTGGGCACTGCCATGTTTGATAAACTCGGCCCTTTTGATGTGTTATCTAATATAACAGCGTCTATGACCGTTTGAAAATATGTTAAGTGAGTAATTATTTGTGTTAAACACTTGAAAAGGCAATTTGTCGAAAGTTTGAGTGCGAGTGTTTCAAAAAAAGAAAACTTTGTATTTTGTTGGGTTTTATACATCAGGTAATAAAAAAGTGTCATAATAACAATTAACTGATGTTAATTTGATAGAACATAATCTTTATCTTAGTCCTAATATCACCTAAAACTAAAGTAACGTTTAAAATCGTGATTATGTAGTCTATAAAGACTTAATCGGTTGAAAACGACTGTTGCGTAAGCCGCTTAGCAACTCAATATTTCAGATTGTTTTCTCTTTTTTTTGTGCGAATTATTTACCAGCAACGTTTTAGCTATAGTCATGCCATTAACAAACATTTCTCTACTTTATTTAGAAATCACCATCAACAAAAGTTATTTTTCAGTCAGTAAGTCTTTAGGCTTAACCTTAATGTGTCCTAATTTATAGATCGTTATATTTTAGAGGCAACGAATACAAACCTAATTAAAAAATGTAGAAGTAGGACATTACCCTAAAAATTGCATTCAGTATTTTCTCAATGAAGATTCAATTGCTGCAGAAATAACATGATTATAACGGGTTTCATGTAACAAAATGCTGGTTGTTTGCTAAATTACCTATCTGTTATCGTTCGTGTATCGTTGCATTACCTTTGCACGTTGATTGTATCAAAAATAGTACGCCCGTTAAGCATGACCACAAAGGAGCTGCCCTTTTTGTTTATTTTATAGTTAATACCATACGTGGAGCGGATTTAGTCTTTTCTCATGGCACCCAACAGTAGCAGTAATAATACGATTTGATTTTATAGGTTAACACAAGTGGGTGGCACTGTCTAGGTTTTAATTTAAATGCACTTAAAATCTGGAAATAAATGTATTGCTATTTGATGCAGTTTCTAGCAGAATTAACTCATTTTTCTTTGTTTTATTTTAATATTCTTCTCCATTAACTGGCTTCTTTAATTTTACTTCTGTTTTCTCTTCGTTTTCATCGAAAAATAAATGCTGCATATCATAAGGTTGTATGACAATATATCAATACACAATGACATGCACTTACAAACAATTGTTGTTATCTGTAAATAAATTAAAAAGGCAAGTTAAATATTTAAAGACATTTTCTCGCATTTTAAGGAAAAGTGTGAAGTTTACAATCATTAGAATTTCGAATCAAGTAAATCGATGATTACTATATTTACTCAATCTTCTAGTCGAAAGTTTCAAACTTTTTCGTCGATCAATCTAGTTGACTGGAAACTGATATTGTGTAGGACACATTGCTTTTTACAATGTTCATGTAACAATATGATTATTATTATCGGTTTTTACTTTATTTTATTCAATATATGAATCTTAAGCAGGATATTAGTAGCTTCATATCCGTATAAGTAACAACAATATATTAACAGCACTTTAAATCCAGTGGCGAATTGCCTCATAGGGATCCAAATACATCTATAATGCTAAGGTATTGGACCCTGCAACAGGCAAAATGGAATGACATATCAATGTGTTTCCCTCTTACATGTAATAATGTAGTGTGTTCATAATAGAATCTCGTTTATATTTTTCCTTAAAGAAACACATTAAATTACATGCAAAATACAACATGAGGGAAACAGGACGAGGTAGAACGAACACCGCAATATATGAATTGTATTTGCTTTACCCTTAGTCACGTTTATAAATAATGTATACCAGGGTTAAGCTAAATGGCTAAGAAGCGATAACATTATTTTGAGAGAACTGGTGAAAGAATACGATTCTGATAAATATATATAGTTAAGTCTTGAAAAAAAAATACATGTCCTTAGCATTCTGCCTCAAACAAGGGCAACAGGACACGGAATATTTTTTATAATCACATAAAAGATGGTAGACTAGAAAAATGGTAACATTTTGGCACGTTAAGCAGCAATGTACTGTACAATAATACACTGTTAATAATAGTTTAATACATGTACACTGGCTTCCAATTTCTTGACTGTTTTAACCGGCTTCCATTTGGAAGTTGACATAACACCATTCACAAACTATAAAAGGACGCGGAACTGAGAAAGCTATAAGAAATCTAAAGTACAATATCTATTTTCTGCCTACAATTGTGTCTTTTAGAAAGCAAATATGTATATTTTTAACGTTCCGGGGTATCATGAAATCCTGCTTTGTTTGCGTTACTAATTAACATCAGCGAACTAATAAGCCGGTATGTGGTAGTGCCGAGTTAGAGTAAACCTCTTAACATGACAATAAAGTGTGTCACGCATGTAACCTATTTTTCTAGATGGTAATATAAAATAGCTCACGTGACCTGTCACACACGTGAATCAGGTGGCCATCAGTCACCTGTTGATTTCATGTAACTTGGTTTGTTAGTGATTTTCGTGATTTATAGACAAAGCAGAAAATGCCATTTACGCGAAGAATGGTTTTCTGCAACAAATATATCTCTCTTAAATTGATTTCCAAGATTTCTAGTAGTTACCCTCTTAGAGAGTAGAACAGATGGTAAAATATTAATGACCCGATTTTGTTATAATTGCAATGTAACAGAGATGCAGTGAAAGTAATATTGTCCCATATATTATTTAGTCATTTAAACGTTTTATTTTGCATTATCACTAAAAGAAAGAGACCCCCTTTTTCAATATGGCTATCTTTCGTTTGCCTTTCTATTACTGTTTGTCGATTTAATATCTCGTATTTTATATAGAGTCCTTTTAAATCATTTGAGATGAGTTGTAGCAAAAAGAATTATCGTAGACCAGAACTTAATATCTAATGTAATGTTATATACATATGAACGTAGCCTATTAATTATCAACGTAAGATAAGTCACTTAAGCGAAAGATACCACATTATTTCAAACGTAGTATATGCTTCCCCTCAGGTAACGCCTTTTTTAATAGTATAGTTGTATCCACAGCTGATGTAGTTAATCAAGATAAAAAAGTTGTTTAATCATGATTATATGCGGCGGTATCTAGAGAAGTGTTTTAAAATTTTAATGTGTCACATAATTGCATTATCATACGACACTGTGAGGGTGTTAATGAGCTGGCTGAGGGTTATTGGATAAGGATAGATGCGGCGCGACATGGCCTCAAGATGCAATGGTCTCATAGATGGTGGGATGATCGTCTTGCTAGTCAAAGTGACAGTTCAGTGCGATTTTGTATGACAAGTGTGACTAATTGATTTACGACATTCTCTACTGAGATATCAACGTAATTTAACGGTATAAGAATCTTCCTACTTCACTGTGATTTTCTAACATGATGTCTGGGATGTGGCATTCTATTTGCATTTTTTTTCAATTCCCTCGACATAAGCTTACCAGACTTTTTTTTTCAAGAAGATATTTCAATGAAATACTGATTTTTTATGTCTCGCCTAGTGAGGTATTTTACAAATACATGTAAAAGTCTTCTACACTGATACATATTTACATCTGCTTGTTCAATTTGTATCGAATTAAGTAATTGCTTAAAGTTCGAACTACTTTAATGCGTTTGACTTTTCTTTTTTACAACTTGTCAAATAGTTTACATTTCGTTTTTATGAAAATGTCTACAAATCTTCACGATGGATTTAAGCAAAACAAACAGAACAGCCTGGTACGTTTTTAAAATTATTGTTTATACTCGCACTTTTTCAGATTCGTGTTCGTTATAAATGTACATCATATCATTCGGTTGTTCGGCGTTTCTATTGTTGAAATATCCAATACAAGGTCAAGAAGGTAATTTACTGCATTTGATATCTTCTCTGTTTTAACAGGCGGAATTCATCACGGTTCTAATTACCTTAATGAATTTCACAATTCTGTCCCAGCAATCAAGCAATATCAAAATATGTCTCTCAACAATCTTATATGGCGATCGAACTGGAGTCAGTATCATTATTTACTTATAGCAATACATGTTTATAAACTCATTCTACATTGTGCACATAAAACAATAGCACACAAAGGTCCACACATGACGTAAACATGCAGTCATTGACACGGTGTCTTATCAATGGATGCAATATAAACATTGAAAGAATGTTTACCATTGATCTTCCCGCTAGATAATATGTCATTAGCTTTAAGTATAATGAAACAGTTGTATAACCGACTGATAGGACAATCAAATAACAAAGCGTTTACCCAGACTTAACATATAAATTATGAAGATGGGAGTGCTAGACCCAGGCTTAAGTGTTGTTTGTATTCATTTCAGCAGGTGCTAATCGTCGATCTTGCAAGCTAATCTTAAGGATTGCATATACTAATGAAGAACAAACATATAAAGCTTTACGACCTCAGCGAAATGTCGCCAACTATCTATAAATTGCGACACATTGCAGAACCTAATAAAATGAACAACATAATACAAACCTACGTTTCATTTACGCGAACGTGTTGTTGTTGTAATTGTTGTTGTTTTCATTTAAATGCATGCAAACAAATTCCTGTCGAATCTAGCAATGTATACTTTGAACATATAAATATACTTTTGCAGACGTGCCATTTACATCGTCATTTCGGTAAATTGCAGAATATTATTTACCATTTTGGAGAGATATTGAATGCTGGAGGTTCGAATCCCGTCATAGGCAAACACCGTTTCAATGTTGATATGTACTTTCTTGGTATAATATACATTTGTCAGTAGCCATATACTCGGAATATGGGCACGGGAAATAAACGCGCCCGTCATTCACAAGTTTACTGCTGCCTTGCAGGTCGGCCCTGGCTGGTCAAAGGCTATGGGAGTAAACCCAGTTAGAAAATCGGAGACCCATAGGAAGACGGCTGTACTTTGTGATGCCTTCTTGCACCTCTTGCAGCTGCGCTGGCACCGACCGTATCAGCATTCCTTTCCGCCGAACTCTGCCAGCAACACTGAGAGTGGGATCATAGTACTGGGCACTCTATGATCTCCATAACACCCGCCCAGGCCTGCACCTGGAAAGGTCACTCCAGCTTCGCTGTTTCAGCGTAGACTCAACACTGGAAGCAGCAGACACGACTGATAAGCCAAGGCTCGTTTGGCAAAAGGGTACTTCCTTGCAACCACTTGCTTACTTCATCAGGTGCGTGAAGCTTAGACAAAATCAACAGGTTTGCGGTAAAATTGACTACCAGGCAAACACCGAAAGAAAACGAAAAAGAAACTCTTTAACGTCTATGCCCCCACACTCTGTTGCACAGCCGAGGCTAAAGATGCATTCTATGAGCAGCTCTAAACAAAGGTGAGAGAGATCCCAGCGAAGGCAAAATTCCTGCTGGGAGACTCTTAGGCCAGAGTAGGCACAGCCTACACCTCCTGGCTACGTTGCATCGGACACTTGGGAGTTGGCAAGCTCAACGAGAACAGACAGAGGCGATTTGAGCTCTGCTCCTTCCATGACATCGCCATCATCAACACCGAATGCGACACCGATCACTCCCTGGCAGTATGGTGCGTCTTCGACCCAGATTATTCCCCGCTCGAAGCATAAGAGCCGGTCTCGCATTGAAACGGCCAGAACCTCAAAGCCTGAGCTGAGCAAACGTGTTGCCGAGAAGATTGACAATACCCTGGACGACTGCCCCACAGACAGCGCCACAGCACGCTGGGACTTTATCAGTGATGCCATACACCAGACCGCCTCAGACACACTCGGGAAGCGAGCCAGGAAGAACAAAGACTGGTTCGAGGCCGAGGCCGAAGAGATGGAGCTAGCCAATGGTGATACGCTTCTCAATTACAATAGGAAGTCCTGCGAGATAACAATGAGTCTTTACAGAGAAGCCCGCAACAACGCAAAGAAGATCACCCAATGTTGCGCCAACAACTACCTGGCTGAGGCTTTGCATGTTATCCAGACCTCTGAGGACTGCGGAAACGCCCGTGCAATGTATGCGGGAATGAAGAAAGCATTTGGACCTAGTGTTACCCAAACCGCATCCCTCAAGTCCACCTCCGACGGCATCATCAAGGACCGTGGCGAGCAGACGGAGAGATGGGTTGAGCACTATGGGGAGCTGTACTCTAGAGAAAATGTTGTTACCGACACAGCCATGAAGAACTGGGCTCGCCACCTATCATCGAGGAGCTGCTCAGAAAGACTATTGACTCACTGTCCTGCGACAAAGCACCAATTGGTAACGGAATCAAACCAGAGGTTGTGAGGTTGGAAAAGAGTGCTCTCTCCTTGGCCATCTCCGTGAGCTTTTGTTGAGAACACTACTCCAAGGCATGCGGAATGCGAAGATCGTCACGCTATATAAGAACAAGGGCGAACGCAATGACTGCAGCAACTATCGTGTGATCTCTCTACTCAGCATTGTGTTACAAAGCCTTCGCCGTGGTAGTCCGCAACCGCCTGATGGGACTTCCTGACTGAGTGTATCATGAGTCAAAGTGTGTGTTCTGGGCCAAGCGATTAACCATCGACATGGTGTTCTCCCCCAGAAAGCTGCACGAAAAGTACCACGAACAACGACGTTCCCCGTTTCGCGCCTTCATCGACCTGACCAAGGCGTTTAACCTGGTAAGTCGGCCTTGCCTCTTCGCCCCCATCCACAAGATTGGATGTAACCCAAGCTTCTGAAGATGGTCGAGTCATTATATGGCAACGTGCTTGGCACTGTTCAGTGCGACGGAGCGTCATCGGACCCCTTCACAATCAAGAGCGGAGTGAAACGATGGTGTGTCCTGGCCCTGACACTTTTCGGCATATTCTTCTCCCTGCTCATTTAATGAGTCTGAAAATGGCATCTTCCTCCACACACGGAGCGACGGGAACCTATTCAACCTTTCAACCTTACCCGCCTCAGGGCAGAGACCAAGGTGTGCAAGGTCCACATCCGGGAGATGTTCTTTGCCGATGACGCTGCCCACACTGCTCTCACGGAAACCGCCCCTCAGCGACTCATTACATTCTTCACGGAGGCATGCACCATCAGCCTCAAGAAGACCAACATCATGAGTCAGGATGTCAACACCACTCCCACAATTACCATCGGCAATCTCACCTTGGAGGTGGTAGACAGGTTCACATACCACAACTCCACAGTCTCCAGCAACCTATCCCTGGATGCCGAACTCAACGTGAGAATAGGCAAAGCAGCAATACTGACACTCACACAAAGATGAAGGTGTACCAAGCGTGCGTGCTGAGCACCCCTTTGTACGGCAGTGAGGCTTTGACCCTGTACACGCACCATGAAAGAAGACTGAACGCCTTCTACATGCGCAACCTCAGACGACTTCTCGGCATCACCTGGCAGGATCGCATCTCCGACGCAGATGTTTTGGAAGGGTTATTTGACCTTTCTGCTACAATGGCAGACACATGTAAGTAGGGGAAATAGAAGTTAATAAAGACAACGCTTGCGGATGAAACTCTCTTTCGTACCAATTTTTTGTTGATGTTGTTGTTGTAGTTTTGTTTCGAATTAATTGATTAAGTGTAAAAGTTTCCTCTCTTGAAGCGTATGCTCATGACAGTTTTATGTCTCAACCACTTTCTGTGCGGTTTACATTACACTTTCAAGCCACCAAAAGACTAGTGCACTCGTTCGTGTAAACGTCTTAGCTGACAGGAAACGTGTTTAGGATAGCTCAAGAACTAAATAGGTATACACTAAGTCACGTCGCAGAGCATAATTACATTCACAATAAGCCTCTCGCTATTATTTCGTCAGAAGAGCTTACCGGATAATAAAATGAAAATATCATTTTAAAAGACCATTGACATGAAATGTATATGCTTGTATAAATGAGAAAACTGAAATGATAAGCAGCATCTCGTGTTAAAGTGAAAATACATTTCATGTTCACGTACTACTTATTGATTCCTCTTAGATTCTGTCACTGCCGATAGATATTTGATTTTTTACATATACATCTAAACCCTCAACGTGTTAAAACAATATTTAACAATTAATTGTTGTATTTCCATTTAATTTTAGAGCTAAAGCCCTTTAAAAATAGTATATCACCAATATTATAAATCTTTGTTCAAAGTTCTTAATATTATTTCATAAAATCATCGAATGCATAAATAAAATGAAATAAATGACGAAACATTGCCTTCATTTATTCAGTAATTTCTGTATTTAGGTAGACAAACGAAAGTATAATCCATAGACCTCCAATAACAATGTACGTCTATATTTCTCAAAATGATAAGGTGTTATGTACACGTCACTACCGACCGATTAAAACCTTTATAAACGGCTCGGCCAATTGTTCAATAGAAAACTATCAACTTAGTACCATACATTAATAACTATGTATAGTCCTTAATTACGAGCCAGTGTTTCGATTCTAGAACTGTGATGAAAACTGCAGAAACGATTTTTGAATGTGTCTGACCTTGAAAATAAGCCTTTATATCATCGTTGTTTTTGCACGAATAATGAACAATGCCGATTATATGGAATACTTTATTTTTAAGCATTTCCATCAATAATTCCTGTGGGTTAAAACGCAGCATTGATCTATGAGGTTGGTTGCAATTCTCGGCAGATATATGACGGCATCATCAATGACATTCATTCACAAACAGAGAATGCTTTAAATTAAACAACATTTCTATTATTGATATCAGAATAATGTTTTCGTAGGCTGATATGCAGTTTACAGGTGTTTCAAAATTTAACAAACATGACTTCGATAATTTAAGTTGATATAACATTAAGTGATATTTTACGTGTGGCTAGAAATCCTATCATTAGACAAAGTTGTTTTAAAATAGAATTGCAACCTAATTTTATGTACTTACACACTCACCCACACACACACTCACAGAGAGAGAGAGAGAGAGAGAGAGAGAGAGAGAGAGAGAGAGAGAGAGAGAGAGAGAGAGAGAGAGAAAGAGAGAGAGGGGGGTGGGGAATGGCATTCATATTGTAAATACAACTTATATTTATATATTTAAGCTACTGAGTTTTCTTCTCATCATAGAGTTATCTTTACTTGTAATCGGTTTGGTCTCCTCGTAACTTCGATGACGTTTTATCTAACTCTTGAAATGTTTTATACTGTGGAAGCTGCGAACGCACGCAAACACATAAAATATCATTGAGTCGCAGGTGCCTGTTGAAAGACATTGGAATTAACTTGAGCAATCAAATATTGTCATAATTTATTAAGAGTAATGCATTTAAAAAAAAAATATGAAATGAAGAAACTCTGTATTGAACATATGACACAAGGGCGGAAAAGCCCATTGCGCTGCTCCATCACGTGAACTGTTATAACTTTGATTACAGGCAGCAGATGTTTTAATATATGGAGGAGATATAAAATACCATCATATCAATTAACCTTCAATACCTTTTAACGATGAAATAATATTTTAAATCTCCATCCTTTATCAGTCTAGAATGCCTCGTAAACCATATTTTCTATTACATCTTATGTCTTTCGCATATCATAAAGCAAACCACGTTTTATCTCACAAATTAAATCTGAATACCCTTTGTGATGGAAAATGATAGTTATGAAATCATTTTGGCTCGGAGAATATGGATTTTTCTAAATTTTGCAGACATACATTATGTTGTTCTCAAATACACAAGCCTCTTCTGCGTATCTTTCAGAAAGATATATATGCACATTGTATTGTAAAAATAGTTATCCCAGATTACATTTTTTCCTCCCTATTGCTACTATGATGTTTTCCATTATTATATTATTTTTCTATTTGTGTAAAAATATATATGCACGCAATACTAATATAAAACTAATTTATGACTCGCTAAAAATTTAGTTTAATTTGAATTGCATTATTAACACATGCAATCCATGGAAATCAACTAGTTTAGGCAGTTTGTACATCGTAAAATATTTCACATCTTACACATAATATTAATTAAATATATTTCTAAAGATCAATCCCCAGCCCTATATATCAATATCAATTTAAAATACGCCTAGTGCATCAACATTCATGAAACTGATTATGCTATTCTCTCCATGGAAAACACTTATCAATATCGCCGATCCTCCCACTAGATAATGCAATCTCTACATAATAAAAAACAAATCGTGTACTTTTTCAATTTCCATTAGGGGATGAATGAATCTCAAATCATTCTCACAAACATAACATAATAAACAGACTGTCCAATCATCATGGGAGAAAGGGCACTAGGGTCAAATGTATGAGTGTAATTTATGGCTGTTGTTGTATTTGGGGGGGGGGGGGGGATTTCGCTTTTAAATGCCATGTATACCATGATTAAGATGGTTTAAGCATTATCATGTCAGACTGGGTGTGGGACAATTCACGTTCATTATGATTAAGCTAGAGTAAATTCCTTCTTAATGCTCGACAAAATAGGATTTCTTATTATAAGCTTATTTCTGTTGTTTCATTACTAAACGACAAGATAACAGCTTACAATTAACCGTACTCTTCTAATGTGCAGGATTTGTCCGCTGTTTTGTTATGACATTGGTGAACTTAAAGTCCGGTATTTAAAGACATGAAAATATAGCAATCTTCTTGTTTCAGCAAACGCCTGCGAGAGGCAATGAAGATAGTGGCGATGCGTAATAGTTATAAGAGCAAACATCGCATAGATAAAAAAAAAGCATGCTAAGAGGGAGAGCATTAATTAATTCAACAGAATGCATTCAGAATGGGTTAAAGTACATTACTATTCATTTGTATCCATTGTCCATATGTTTGACATCGTAATTTTAAACTAAGCTGCCGACCTTCCTTGTCAGTATACAAAATCATTTAACTTCACAATGCTGTTTTTATATTTAAACACTTTTAGCACTCGTTTGAAAATAATAAACATAATCAAAAGAATGAAATATACTTTATAACTATAGAACCAAAACTAGTTTCGACTTCTGTCAGAAACGCTTGTGCTACTTGTCTAGCAGAGGATAGTTACATATGCTACAGTGACTTGAATTCTACCAATTTGAAAGTGTTTTTTTTTTTCATTTTTTTATTCTTGAAATACAATCTGACTATAAAACTTATCTCAACGACATTTAATCTGGTATAAAAAATAAAAAGTTTTATATAACAATACATTTAATGCAATATCATCAACTTATGTCACTTCTGCAATAAACTTTTCGAATATTGCTTTGTAAAATACAGTCAAGTAAACAGTCTATCAACCTATAAATAAGCCTATTATGACTATTGCAAAAACAAAATAAAGTTCAAACTATATAAAAGACAATTATATTTAAAAGCACATAAACACATTAGAACATTTGCACTTTTTTTACTGGCAATATCCGCTGAATGTTATCATTCATACGTACTTGATGCGGCATTGTGGCTAAAAGAGGAAAACGAATTTGTCTTCTTTGTATGTGTGGATTTAATGTTTTGAAAATACCGTTGATCAATATAATATCTTGTATTTGCCACTCAATTGTATGCATACAAATAATATATGACATGAATATACATGCAAAAGGACTGATAGGCATGATCATAACGAAAGCATTGTCTTGTATTTGCCACTCAATTGTATGCATACAAATAATATATGACATGAATTTACATACAAAAGGACTTATAGGTTTGATCATAACGAAAGCATTGTCTTGTATTTGCCACTCAATTGTATGCATACAAATAATATATGACATGAATATACATGCAAAAGGACTGATAGGCATGATCATAACGAAAGCATTGTCTTGTATTTGCCACTCAATTGTATGCATACAAATAATATATGACATGAATATACATGCAAAAGGACTGATAGGCATGATCATAACGAAAGCATTGTCTTGTATTTGCCACTCAATTTTATGCATACAAATAATATATGACATGAATATACATGCAAAAGAACTGATAGGTTTGATCATAACGAAAGCATTGTCTTGTATTTGCCACTCAATTGTATGCGTACAAATAATATATGACATGAATATACATGCAAAAGGACTGATAGGCATGATCATAACGAAAGCATTGTCTTGTATTTGCCACTCAATTGTATGCATACAAATAACATATGACATGAATATACATGCAAAAGGACTGATAGGTTTGATCATAACGAAAGCATTGTCTTGTATTTGCCACTCAATTGTATGCATACAAATAATATATGACATGAATATACATGCAAAAGGACTGATAGGCATGATCATAACGAAAGCATTGTCTTGTATTTGCCACTCAATTGTATGCATACAAATAATATATGACATGAATATACATGCAAAAGGACTGATAGGCATGATCATAACGAAAGCATTGTCTTGTATTTGCCACTCAATTGTATGCATACAAATAATATATGACATGAATATACATGCAAAAGGACTGATAGGCATGATCATAACGAAAGCATTGTCTTGTATTTGCCACTCAATTGTATGCATACAAATAATATATGACATGAATATACATGCAAAAGGACTGATAGGTTTGATCATAACGAAAGCATTGTGTACATAAACCGATCAAAGTATTGTAACAACATATAAGCCTTTAAGTTCACTTTTTATGAAACAGAAACAACTAATTATCTCCGATGGAAATAGTCTTAATTAAATACATCATGTAATAATTATAGTTTATTTATATTAAAAATGAATAAAGATTGAAATAAAACAAGTCTTTATCTATAAAAATCACAGATTTATTTAAGTATGTTATGTTATAAGTTTTAATTAAATACATCATATAATCAATATAGTTTTTTTTTATTAAAATGGACAGAGAATGAAAAAAAATCTTTATCTATAAAAATCGCATTGAAGTATATTATACACTCAATGTAAACATGCTTAAGTTCTGACTTTACTAAAGGGCAAATGATGATTGTATTTTAATAGAAAATCGACGCTTTCAGTTATTGAACCGTTTTTATTTTAGTAATTAAATGAAACGATAAGACGTTGTTTTTCACAGAATTCCTATAATGATTGTTATAAAATAAATATTGGGTTATGGAGATTGATTGACTAATGTGTGTAAGGTAATTCTTGTTTTAAAAAGCAACAACAATAAATGTCTATATCACAATCTGTCACTCCAGTAAGAGTATATCTTACTATTTATCTAATGAGTAAAACAGGCGATATAAGGGTTGTGTTAAATATCTGGCCACTGACATAGTGACTCTCTGTCAATATGCTTTAAAAGGTTATGCTACATGGGCGGATTTTAAATTAACCATCAACATAACCCTAGCAAGTCATGTTTGCAAAATGCATATATTGAGAAAAGAAAACAGCAACAGATGACCATAATTAGGTGGAAGGATTTAGAATGACACCCCCCACACCCAAATAGTCAATGCATGTGTCACGCTAAGTCAGATAAAACGTAATAAATTAATTGCTGAAGTTACATTCTTCTGAGTTGAGACAGAAAGGGACAGACAGACATACACACAGACAGACACATAAAGTCACACAGACACAAAGACACACATAGCTGACATACCATTTAGCATGGTTAATGAATGTGTGAGGAAGCAGTTGATCATCAAACTTGATAATAGGGACTTTCAAACATAAAAACGTCATCGAGACATTGAAACGTGCATATTGCTGAATAATTGTGATGTTATCGGAAAAAAACTATATATTTATTATACACAACACAATTAATCAGTGAAATACTCCTTAAATGCCATTTTTATTAATTGAACTACTTTAACTTTGTTGGCAAATTACATTTTATAAACGTCTGTCATATTTAATACATCTCTTAACAGAATCATATAAACTGTCAATTTGTATTTCTAGTCCCAAATTGTGTATTCCAATTGCAAATAAACGTTCCAATGCAACTTATATATGCTAAACAACACAAGTCAATATTGCTACAAGGAGAAATGACAACAAACATGAATATGTTTGGAATTGAAGTCCACAACACATTTTTTTTCTGTGCTTATTGAATTTAGGAAGAAATAATACCAAGTTATTGGTACATCTGATCTTCCTTGATGTGAAAACACGAAAACCGGAAATGAAACCTTGTGATTCACGTTCCATAAATTTAAATTGAAATCAATGGGATGTTTCTCAATTTGGTCTTCAGACGTAGACCAGTTAGATGAACACAGTTAATGATGTAATATCATTCGTAGTTAGGCTCGTGATCATTATTTTATGACTGGCTCCGTAAGCAGGAGGTTGTATATAAATAAATAAATACAGACATATAAAGCTATACATTATTGTCTCGAATCTTTCAATGATCTGAAAACAAGTATATCAAGATTACTTTTCACTTAAAAAAAATGACCATATTCTACGACCAATTTTTGAACATCAAGATCTAGATCCGTACCACCTATGCTTCAAGTTATAATATGAAACGCAATATGAGAGCCAGACAGTGGATTTGGCTGCAAACAGAATATAATCAATCGATCTGTCAAATCCTTCTGCAGGGGAATTTTCTATTCTGAACATAGGATTGGTTGTGATCATGGCAAACGAAATGATATTAGACACAAGGAAACAATGTTTGACTCATATGTACTTTACTTCAAATTCGTGGACATAAAATATAAGTTTTTCTTTAACAAAGTGTTTATTGTTGGATAAACAAGGCATAGACAAGAATCTGGAATTTGATTATCACACATTTTAGTCTTTACAGTCGTACAAACAACCGGAAAAAATAAATACATCATTATTGATACGTTAAACGCTAACAAGTTAATTGCTCTGTTACCTATACATAGAGTCATTTCAAGTTTAAACCTATTTATTGTTAATTGACAAACGAGTTCTTGTTACTAATATGAGTCTCTGTCAACTACTTAACGTCATGACTTGAAAAAACGAGTTTCTTGTGCAAATGCAGTTAAAAGTCTTGTTCAAGGACTTACATGGTGTGGATGTTGTTGGGGTTCGAACCAAACACCCTCCGATCCGAAAAAAGCGACGTCTTCACAACGATACTACGCATGTTAGAGGTGTGGCTGTTCTGTGGTTTCCTATTTATAAATAAGTAAATATCCTACAATGGAATATGAGCAATAACAGAGTTACACATTGTGTCTAACTGCCAGTAGAGATGTTCTGATATTGTATGCCTAGAACAAATCTTTATTAAATTCCCTGAGCGGATTCCTTTCAAAACAGTTGCGTTTACGATATCAATGGCTTTCGAGCTTCGTGTTATTGAACCGTGACAAGGGCTTTCAGACTAATTCAATCTCACTTAAAAAAATTAGGAATATTACAAAAAAAAAGAGTTTTCGCGCAGGAATCCATAAAAGTGAAAACAAAAACTGCATATCTAGTTGCAAATTATTAAAATTTGTTTTGTTACAGACATCTTTAGAAACATAATTTGATTGAAATATTGATTCAGAGGGAATTCACAAATGTCTTATACTTCAGACAATTATTTGTATTTTTAAATTCTTTTAAACTTGAACGTTTAATCAAGTATCAAGACATTTTTTCAGTATTTTGCTTTTTGTTCTGCAAAGTTTATATTTCTTGCTAGAGGCAATGACATAATTCCACATGTCTGGGGGATATAATCAAATAAACTGACCAGCAACGCTTCCCAAACTTTTTAAAAGTGGTATACGACAGTTTGAACCAAACATCTAAACTAACGCTCAATTAAACAAATATGCCATTGTTACCTGTATAGGTCCTCCAAAAATCGAGTCATGGATGCCCAAGAAATGTGTAAGCTTTAATCCGCACTCGTCATTGCAAATAGCTATTTCCTATTTATTTTGTCATCTGGTTAGCCCGCGCTGACGTCGATATGCATTTGCAGCTGGGAACACTAACATTTAGAGCGATATTTTGGCAGGCTATTAGTTTAAACAATAGGTGTGTTCGTAAAGTTCCTGGACAGCCCTGTTATTTTTATACTTGTATATCAAATTTCAATAAATATTATAGCAAATTAAAGCTCCGTGTAGGTACTTTTTGACAAAGTAAATTATATTACCCTATCTTAGCCGAGTGCGATACATACACTTTCCCATAGCAACATATCCCTCTAACTATGCATCACTTTGTTAGCATTGATAAATGATTCCTTATTATTCCTCAATAGATTGTTTTGACAACGTCATAAATCGCGCGAAAATTATGGCTAAGATAAATAGAACGTCATACCATATTATTTAACGTCATTTAGTAAGTTGTTCAGCAGTTAAGCAAAAGCGGAAAGTAACTTAGCTGACATATCATGACTACAACGTTAAAACTGGAACAGCGATGCGTCATCAAATTTTGTGCAAACGCAAACATGACGCCAACGGATACGTTAAAATTTATACAGAGAGGAAATCGACAAACATATGTTTCAAGAAGCTTAGTTTCCGAAGTTATGTGATGCCCTGGAAGACGTTTTCAATAAGCCACGGAGCGGTCGCCCGTACCGCGGGAAAGACGACGTTAGGCGCGCCAAGGACATCATCAGTGAGGATAGGCGATGTGTGGGAGATCGGCGATCTGACAGGGATATGCGTAAATGTCGTGTATCGCATTCTCAGGGATACTTTGAAGATGAATAAGGTGTGCGCCAGGTGGGTGCCGCGGCTTCTCACACAGGATCAGAAGACCGCGCGCGTGCAGATGTCAAGGTCGTTTCTTGATCGATTTGACCGTGCGGGAGATCGGTTTCTCCAGCGCATAGTCACAATGGACGAAACGTGGCTCTACCTGTACGAACCCGAGTCCAAGCAGCAATCTATGATATGGAAACACTCCGATATTCCCCCCCCCCCCCACCACCCCCAAAAGGCGAGGTCTTCTAAGTCGGCAGGAAAGTTCATGTTCATGTTCTTCATGGACGCACATGGACTGATTCTGCAGCACGCCGTACCAGCGGGGACCACGGTTAATGCCGCTTATTATCAGAAGGTACGTTTTTAACATTTGATATGCTTTCTTTATTTATTCAACAAGATTATTAATAAAAATGTTACTTTTTAGAATTAAAATTTAGTTTGTTACAGATAAAATTTTCCGTTAAAGTTAATTTTAATTTCGTCCTAATTTTGACTTCAGGTTATTCGCCAAGATTTGAACCAGACGCTCAGGCGTAAACGTCCGGATGTAGAGATTTAGGCGATTATATACCACCACGACGATGCGCCTGCGCACCTGGCCGTAGTCACGGTTGACAACATCGATTTCCTGGGAATGGAGAGGCTGCCTCACTCCCCATACTCACCTGATCTCACGCCGATGGACTTTGCTCTCTTCCCACGTCTTTGACTTAGTATTCTTGAAATTAGAAATAATTGTGTGTGGGTGCATGAACATAGAATATTTTAAATGTTTTAACGATAAAGAATACTAATGGCAGTTTTTGTATTTTAGTCTACAGTAGTCCTTTCTTTTCGCTCAGTCTACATTTATGTCTGTGTGTCTTCCAAAACTTACCGAAGCAGTCATATCCACTTTATGGAAAGATCTCTAACATGCAAATCCGACACTGTGGGGATATTAGACGCTAACCATACTAGAGGGACATTTTTCATACAGGCGTTGTCCATATATGGATTTTTCAACAGGCGACCGCCTACGCGCATCACAGTGCAATACGATGTAACATCACCCTAAAGGACCACATATGCTGTAACGTTCAGCAGCAATTTAACACACATCGTAACTACTAAATGTATCGCCTTCCGATAACTGAAATACTGCTGGTGGGACGATACACACAATAAACACATATCTGCTTCAAGTGGACACCGTCTCCAGATAACTGAAATACTGCTGGTGGGACGATAAACACAATAAACACATATCTGCTTCAAGTGGACACCGTCGTCAGATAAATGAAAGACTGCTGGTGGGACGATAAACACAATAAACACATATCTGCTTCAAGTGGACACCGTCTCCGATAACTGAAATACTGCTGGTGGGACGATAAACACAATAAACACATATCTGCTTCAAGTGGACACCGTCGTCAGATAAATGAAAGACTGCTGGTGGGACGATAAACACAATAAACACATATCTGCTTCAAGTGGCCACCGTCTCCAGATAAATGAAATGCTGCTGGTGGGACGATTAACACAATAAACAAACTAATGAATTTAATTTATGGTAAAAATTGAAAAATGCTGCAGCTTGTGAGTAGTATTCCGTTTACTTAATCATAGTCATTTGAAAGTTTGTCGTCGCCTCAAATCCGGGTCTAGTGACGCCATTTCAACTTAAGGAATACAACAACACTAGATCGTACTTATATATTCTGCATATTTGCTTCACTGTAGTTGATTTGTTTTTTGTTTTTCTTACTGGAATGTTCGGCTTCATCCTACATGGGGATTGTCTACAGTAGAGCAAATATTAACCAAAAATCGTCATTTCAGTCTATAAAATACGGTTTGTTTATTCATGATGATAGTATATTTGAACATACCATAACAATTATCCAGAACCTTTAAACACGTTTGAACTTCAATGGCATTCTCAAAAGCTATGGGCAGCTTCATACGATATATAAATTTTATCTTCCCTGTGCTTTTTAGGAAGCAGAGTTAACTGTATCGCGACGTAACATTATCGGTGGAGGTGGGTGTGGGGGTGTGGGGACATTCAAAAATCTCACTTGTATACGTTAAGCATCCCGTCTGGAATCATAATCTGCAACATGTAAATGGCAATGCTGACACCCTCAAAGATGGTCTTATCGTAGTTTAAATGGCATTAATAACGCTAAAAGTACTTTATTTCCCATTGGGCACTCAAGAGAAATACAGACCTCTGCTCCGGCTTTTAGATAGTGTTGTTTCTTGATCCAACTCAACATTTTCCTCTTAAGGAATGAATAAAAATAGTATGTTTCAAGTTTAAACGGTTATACAAAATGGCAAAGGAGTGCTGTAATGATGTAAGTTTATCTGCTTCTTGTCCATGTTAAAGTAATGTTTCAGATGAATGCTCAGTATGCTCATGAGAAAAGGATAAGTAATATTGAAATAGATATAAATTATAATGTTGTTTCATAGCAATATCCAATAGAGTCGTTTCTTGATCTGAGAGGAAATGCATTAAACAAACGTATTTTTACCATTTTGCATTAGTTTTCTACCGGAATACGAAATATAACACATGTTTGGTAAATATTTACAATAAGGTCTATTTACAAGGTTCAAATGATGCCAGATAATACTTTATTAATGCATACTAGTCTTTCATATTTTTAAACGGGTACAGGTATCGTGTTTAACTGCTTTTAAAAACAAAAACGCATCTGGATCAGGAAAAACATAATTTCTTTGTTATATCTGTAATTACAGTAACGGAGGTGTAACAACAATTGTAGGATATACAGGTTAATCCACCAAACATACAGACTGAAACAAAAGATATAGCAGTCAATTAACAGAACACACGGCAGTTCATGTGCCTGTTAATATTTATCATGTAAATCAAAATGAAGCCAGAAACGGTAAGTATCATTATTCAATTTTATCCCGATCGCGATTGATATAGCAGACTTACGGTTTTGTTTTTCTAAGCGTCCCATGCTGTTTTCTCTAATAAATTAATTAAGGAACGTTACAACCAATTAAACGACTGGCGTTTATAAACATACTCCGTTTTTTTTATTAAACCGAGGAGTTCCCGTGGCGTAGTGGCCGATTTGTAACTCCTCAGTGTGCTTAGCACCCCACAGCGTGGGTTCGAGTCCTGTTCGGGGCGAAGGACTTAATGTGGGTAGGTCTTCCAGCTGACTTGCTGTGCGCCGGTGGTTCTACACAAACATGTGTCTGAGGTCTTTCTCTACCAAAAAGCTGGACATGGCCTTTGATAATAATATTTGTTCGCTGAAATAAAAAACAAAACAAATATTAAACCTTCTAAAAACTAAGCTGAAGTAAACAGCATAGCTACAGGTAGTCCTGGAAATGTCAGCCTGTCAATAACTGTTCTTTCACCTTTTCTGTACTAGACCTTGGACTCACGTGACTATTTTCCGTAAGTTGATACATTTGTGTAGGTACATATCGTGTTAAAACCATTGTCAATAAAATATCTTAGAAATTGAACAATAAAGAATGTTCGTAAAAATAAATCATAAAATGCCGACAAAAAATCTAGGATCATTTCATATTCATTTAGATTTACTATACTAAAGTAATAATAAGATTTTGTGTCTGCCGTGTGACACAGACGCCCTTGGGAGCTGTTTATAACAATGTGTTTATATTATCTATGGCCAGAAAACAGCAAGTCAAAGCGATGTACCCAAAACTTAACAGTAAATATTTACTTAAGAGTTCATCAAGCCAACATGTTATCCTGTAATGTTTTTATTTGGTTTGTCACCAGACGATTTCCAGCTCCGGGTATTTGTTGACGTCTCAACTTGAGCCAGGTCAAATTAGAAAGTACACAACGTACTGAATCGCTTCGACAAAGTCATTGAAGGTTTAATTGTTTCCGTTGTAACATATGTTAAATACCCACTATGTTTTTTATTGGTGTTGAATAGCAATAACTCTACATAAAACCAACACTATATAAACAATAACAACGCGACATTTCAGTAAAAAGGAAGTTATAGCAACTCAGTAATATCCTATTGAAATACTGGACAAACAAATCCTAACCCATAACTAACAACAGCGTATCTAAAAAGGTTGTTATACCAATGGACGACAACAGCATCGTATAGGTAACACCATTTATGGATTGGATAATGCATTTACAGTCATATCTGTGATACAACAGTAATTTATTAGTTTCTATTAGAACGTGGAGCGTGATTCAAAACACTTTTCGGTTTCCAGACTCAACATGCTAATGAACCAGCTGATTGGTTTTTAAAGAAGATTGCATTTTTAATGATACTTGCACTAGAAGAAACAAAGAAAATAAATAAAAAAATAAATAATTAACAATAGGCACGTCATTGCCGTCATGCTGCGGAAGTGACGATGCACCTGGCCATCGATATATGTAGTTGATATGTAGATAGTTTGTTGTTTCCATTTCTTTCTTCTTTTATTATACAAATACAGACTAAGGTTAATGTCAATATATAGTTTTAAGGACCTGGGTAATGTGATATTGACTGAGGACGCAGATCGGCAAATCTAAAACAACTGCTTGTTAACATTTTAACATTAAATTCTATTGTTACCATTTAACAATGCCTGTAACAAAAAGTTTGGCACCGTTATTGCTTTTGTAATATACCACAGTTTTGTTTTAAGCCATTCCAAGAGTAGTCTTACCATTTGTAAGTACAAATAGCAGGTATTTGCAACATTCCATCTAATTTTGTTATGTCAATCACGTTATAACATGTCCTTCGTCAATAAGAAAATATTTGCGATATTGTATTAGTCCATACAGTGACCTTCAGATAGAAAATTTATTATAACTGACGCATCGGACCAATGATTCACACAAGTGCTGTAATAAAGACGACACGAATTACTTCGCCACATATTTTTAGCAAATTGATAACTACAATAAAAATAAACGAGGTAATAATGTGTGAATCTCTGACCCTGAGATACTTGTTATTAGTTATAAAATGTTTCCTGTAAATGTATAAATTATTTAATAATATTTAATGAATGCATTAACTAATTGATTTACTTATCTTCACTTCACAAACGTTTCTGGGATCAGACTGACAGCAAACAGTAGCTTGTGTCTATATCTATGCGCATTGGAAATAACATGTTGAAATACTACTACAATAAAAAAATAAACAACATTAACAGGTCATGCGACCATAGTGTTCTGTTACTTATCAAGCATCGTCTCACTAATATAAGTTATCAGCATAGTTACTTATTCAAAGCAAACTTTGTAAAACCAGGGTAACACTATACCATTATCCAACATGGCGTTTATAGTACCCTGTCGTCTCAACTTGTAGTTCAGTCTACACTCTCGTATGCTGGTAATCGCTGAGCTCTGTGCTGTTATGAAAGATTGTTTTTTGTTGTGTTTTTTTGGAAAATCGATGATATGCCTTTCAGATATTGTGAGTATATAAGAGCACCACATTACGACCACTTTACGACCATTTTAGATCGATATCCCTAACGGACAAACGCCTACGTTCATAATCGGTACATGAAAATAACTCAGCATACTTATTTGCGTGTTCTGATTAATTGTGTAGTGTGTAAACGTATCAGTCATTACACATAATACATCTGGATTCAAATAAATATAAATAGCTATCTTAAGCCCAAATGAAGTTGAATGCAACGATATATCTTAGTCAAATCCTTTGAGTTGTGCACGTGACTACAGCATCTCGATTGGTGTTATTGCTATCTAACTAGATTATAATTATAATGTTAAATCATCTTGTTAGTCGAAACTATGTGTTGAGCTCTTTTTAATAGATAGGATACACGTGTTTAACATTTCATTTTATCGATACCAACTTGTGTGCTATTTAAACTTACGTACTGAGCTTTTCTTTAATTGCTAAATTTCCACATTGTGTTTTCTGTAGAGATGTTTCACAAATAAAAGTCAGCGCAAAGAATTGAAATATATCATTGGGAAAATGAGTGCTTGATGCGGGGATCGAACCTACGACCACCGGATCACCGTTCCGGAGATCTACCTACTGAGCTAACCTGGCCACATGTAGGCCTTTCCACCACACTGGCACTACAGAAGATAATTAGCAGCAAAGATAATGATAGGAATAAAGATAAACAAATCACAACAAAGAGCTACTAGCAATGACGCACAGTGGCAGCCATTACAAATAACACTTTTATATATGTAAACATGTAGTACAGAATGAAAAATCAAGAACTTAGAAACAACTTACGTATAGTTTTGTATCATATATTGTAAATTACTGAAAGTTTAAAAAAACTATCGTCGACTTTCCGTTGAATAATCTCCATTCAGTTGGAGTTTGTTTGTAGTATATGACTCAAAGAATTTTTTTCTTCCATAGAACTAAGGTTTGTATACATCAGACATCAGAGTGTTTTCATGTTTAGTTAAGATACGATTCGTTGGAACACGTGATATTTGTTACATTGTTTTATGCATTAATATTTAAATACTATGGTATGTACGTTTCGAGTTTGCTTGACCCAATCTCAACTATCTTTGTTTACGGCCTTTGTGACAAAAGTTATGTTTGTTTTGGTTCTAAAACTATATGAATGACTGAGTTAAGTTGCCCTAAATGGCTTGGAATAATGCCTGTATATGGGATGTTAAGAACACACATATGTAGGTTCTTTCTGGTATTCGGTCTTTAAAATGTAAAACAAACTATCTTGGAAGAACCACCAAAAACGTTAAGCAACGTTTAAAAATGTATGCACAAGGAGTTCAAGGAGATACCAACTTAAATTGCGTGGTTTATTTAGTGACTACCATACACTCGATTTAACTGAAACAGGAAAAAAATGGTGAAAAGAATTATTCTATTTAGCCAAAATAACAACATCATTTTTATAAACAAATATATTTCCTAAAACAACTTTCCTGGTCTGGCTCCTTGGAATAATCACGTGGATATTTTGTTTGCTGACTATTGTCGATGTTAGCTACCAAACAACACATAAACACACTATAATCAGTTTATTAAATATCAGCCTAGTATATAATTGAATCCGATAGAGCCGGTAATAACATTATATTCATTGCATCAACAAGATATTCTCCCTTAGTATAACAGCCGATGTAGTCGGAATCTAGACCGAACGCACTTTCTTTTATTATGGATGGCTATATACGTAGGCGATTAACGAGTAGTTTTAACTTTTAGTGTGTAATATCATTTGTATAAACATGATGAATTTCAGCTGTTTTGTATATTTCCGTAAAACGTGATGCATTGTATTAAATCTCAATGTTTGGCTAAGGGTCATTCCTTGTTACCTTTATCGAATGTGTTATTAATTAATGGACTTAACGAATATCAACAAGCTTAATATGGCTAATGCTCTCTCTATCTTTCTCTCATATCTCTCTCTCTCTCTCTCTCTCTCTCTCTCTCTCTCTCTCTCTCTCTCTCTCTATATATATATATATATATATATATATATATATATATATATATATATATATATATATATATGTGTGTGTGTGTGTGTGTATGTGTGTGTGTGTGTGTGAGAGAGAGAGAGAGAGAGAGAGAATGAAAAGAAGAACCTGCTTATGAGTTATCTTAAATAAATCTTAAGACGAAGAGTAAAATGTAAATTTACTAAATTGACTATTGACTAACAAAATCTATTTTGTAATTGTTAGCATTCTTAACTACAAACCCATGCTAAGTGATAAATTAACTTTATGTTCAGCGCAAAATTAATATACGCTACATCAATTGCCGAATTTTTGCTTGTTTTTTTTTTTCGAGTATTTTTTTTCCGGAGAACAATGAGTCTGTATTTATCATTATCCACCTGCATGTGTACATCCGAGAGATGATCGTCCCGTGGAAGTATTAAGCCTTGCAGTTCTAATTGACTTTCAATGTGCAATTACAGTTTTCAGGCTTATTAGAATCACTGTCCGAATTGACAAAATGAAGTTAATCAACGCGACACACTGAAGCAATAAGACCAAAGTAAATAAGAAAAAGTCGGTTGCAATGGTTTTATGTAATATACACCAGGAAGCAAAAATACCAAGACCAGTTGTCATAGACCATATGATATTCAATTCCCATTTTTTTCGTATTAAGAGTGTTAGAAACTAGCGTAAAACCAGCTTCTTTTCTAGATTATCTTTTTAAAACGAGGTATAATTAAAAATAATGGGCGCATTTGACGTAGAGGCAGATTCTCCGACTTGCATCTTCCCAGACTGCCTAGCCTTTCATCGCCTGCTTTCAAGCCCCGTCCGTGCGGAAGGCTGATCGTTGGAAGGACTTTAGCTGACTTTCGGTGCATCGTTGGTTCTACACAGACGATTATCTGGGGCGTACATTCTCCAATATTAATTAGTCGTCGCTATAAATGATTAAATTTGATCGTTCCGCTTTATTTTCAAACGAAACAAAACAAATAAACACAGATAAATATTGATATCAACTAATAGTTGTAAATTGTCCACATATGCGTGTACAGTTATTTATCATTTGAACATTTGTTATTATGAGAATATAAAGATTGTTTACTTAAATGCAACTCATATAAAATATATATGCTAAAAGTAATATAATCGAACTTATGATGAACAAAACACAATTAAAACAAACGAAAATCACATACGTATGATTTGGTAGAAATTAGTAGAAAAGTACCAGCCAAAGAAATGGTGAAATTTAACATCTGGCCTGAAAAAAACAACAACAGACACACAACAAACTCATCTAGACCACAGAAGCGCTTGCATGACTATAGACGGACTAAGAGAAGCATATCTACACTCTGGTATATAATGGCCTGTTCATTTTGGTTGTATGTTAACCTTTTAAACTATCACAAATATAGTTTTGATGACTAGTTATAATGCCTGTATATGGGATGTTAAGAACACACATATTTAGGTCTTTTCTGGTATTCAGTCTGTATAATGTAAAACAAGCTATCTTGGAAGAACCATCAAAAACGTTAAGCAACGTTTAAAAATGTATGCACAAGCAAGGAGTCCAAGGAGATACCAACTTAACTTGCGTGGTTTATTTAGTGACTACCATACACTAGATTTAACTGAAACAGGGAAAATGGTGAAAAAATTATTCTATTTAGCCAAAATAACAACATCATTTTCATGAATAAATATATTTCTTAAATCAACTTTCCTGGACTGGCTCCTTGGAATAATCACGTGGATATTTTGTTTGCTGACTATTGTCGATGTTAGCTACCGAACAACACATAAACACACCATATTTAGTTCATTAAATATCAACCTAGTAGATAATTGAATCCGATAGAGCCGGTAATAACATTATATTCATTGCATCAACAACATTATCCCGATAGCACAAACATAACAGCCGATGGAGTCGAAATCTAGACCAAACGCACTTTCTTTTTTTTTGCATTGCAATATACGTAGGCGATTAACGAGTAGTTCTAACTTTTAGTGTGCAATATCATTTGTATAAACATGATGAATTTCAGCTGTTTTGTATATTTCCGTGAAACGTGATGAATTGTACTGAATGTCAATGTTTGGCTAAGTTTCATTTCTTGTTACCTTTATCGAATGTGTTATTAATTAATGGACTTGTATATGGACTCATGTGACTACAGGAATTATGAGAGAGAGGAACCTGCTCTTGTGTTATCTTAAATGTTAATTGATTAAATCTTAAGACGAAGTGTAAAATGTTAAATGTTAATTTACTAAATTGTCTATCAAAATCCATTGTGTAATTGTTAGCATTCTTAACCACAAACCCACGTTAAGTGATAAATTAACTTTATTTTTAGCGCAAAATTAATATGCGCTACATCAATTGCCAAATATTTGCTTGTTTTTTTTTTCGAGTTCTTTTTCCGGAGAACAATGAATCTGTATCTGTAATTATCCACCTGCATGTATATCCGAGAGATGATCGTCACGTAGAAGTATTAAGCCTTGCTATTCCAATTGACTTTCAATTTGCAAATACGGTTTTCATGAGATTATAAAGATTGTTTATTCAAATGCAACTCATATAAAATATATATCATAAAATAAATATAATCGCACTGATGATGAACAAAACACAATTACAACAAACGAAAAACACATACGTTAGATTTAGTAGAAAAGTACCAGCCAAAGAAATGTTGACATTTAACATCTAGAAAAACAAAAACAACTCGTCTATCATCTAGACCACAGAAGCGCTGGCCTGACTATAGAATTACTAAGAGAAGCATATATGTTGGTATATAATGGTCTGTTCTTTTTGGTTGTATGTTTTACCTTTTGAACTATCAAAAATATAGTTTAGATATTTAAATACTTTATAAGAGCTGTTAAATCTGATACAAAATTCAGTAAAACAGACTGAAAAGAAAAACAGTGGTGAGACTAATACAGCACATATTTCCCGATTTCAGCCTGCATTAGCTTCTGCCTTCACAGATGGCCACCTTAAACGGTCTTATCATTGCCTATGACATCACATGGAAACTATCTATTGCGTACTTCATTTAAAATTACTAACATTTCCTCCAACCAATAACATATATTTACAGCACACTTAATCAGCCCATGATAAGAATGGTATGATGTCGACAGTTAAAGAACCAGATAGTTGATTTATGAGAATATTATGAACGAATCTTTCAAGTTTATCACCATTACTTTGATTATAACATCCTTTCAACGCAATAGTATCTACGTATGAAGGCAGGAAATCGAATAAGGTCAAATGACTAGTTTTCTTCGTAAACTGGTAATATTATTCGAGACGACAGACCCAGGAAATTGCTTTCTAGCTTCGATAGTTGCATGTGGAGTCCTTACAAGATAATGTTCAAAGGACTAAAAAAATGGGTAATTTAAATGTACTGTTGTCTTAAGAAAATTACTAGAAGAGACTCATGTTCTGTAACTTAACCATGTACTATACAAGGTTCTAAAATGTGTTGTGACTGGATTTGGTAGCGCAAAAATCGGTAGAGCTTCTGCTTCATGTACGAGAGGCCCGATCCCGGTCACCAACATACCAAATTCGTTAAAAATGGTAGTGTTATTGCTGCCTTGCTGTTGTTCAAGCACATATAAGTGTAGTTCCACGACTGGTTGGCCCAATGTCAGGATTATGGGACTGTGTGTGGTATCATGAATGTGTTCATGGCATGCTATACTCAGTGAAGGCAGCGCTATATCTGCTTCAAGTGGACACCGTCTCAAGATAACTAAAATACTGTTAGTCGGACGATACACACCATAAAGACAGTAAACTGTATTGTGCTATATATTTATCTTTTTACTTCTGAGACTAATGAAAACTAATAACCTTCTATTGTCTGTCTTTCGAGAAAAAAAACTCAAACAGTGTGAGTTTAGTCCTCTGTTAACCGGCTTAAAAACGCAAGTAGAATATTCAGCATAATGACCGCTGAATTACTTTTGTGTAAGATCTCGTCCTGGTGCTGTTTTCGCGTTCACATATGAACTAGGTGTGTATATATACAATTGTCTGGCGCATTTTTTATATTTAAAGCAATCGATTACACATAATAATACTTACATAAGTTTGATCTACACGCGGCATAATCTGTACATCGATACAGCGATTTACTAGCATCGTCAGTGTTGTATCTTTCTGAATACTAACTTTTATTTAATCGTCGTTTTGTCTCCGTCGAAGACAGAAATGTCTATATTTGGGGGAAATAGTTCCCGCTATATGTTTGTGTTGTCAAGATGGTGCCATCATCCTTTCTTGCGATTATTAAAAAAGAAAGAAAGAAACATTCTTTGTTTTAATCGGGTGTACCGTAGTTTTAGTTCAATCGAACTTTTACGGAAATACAATGACATTATAACGACATATACAACATGTGCATATCTGTTCACTATACCATTAGAGTTTGTAAAAGTACATTTAAAGTTTCAGGCTTGAAATAGCGGGAGGCGAGATTACAGAACTGTTGTTTCATCACGTGTCCCCCTTATTTTGGTTGTTTTTGGTATTTTATTTTGTACTATGATCAAGCATCTTAGTCAGATGAATCTTTAGGTATAATGGAGTCTTATTTATATGCCTAACTGTAAGACCATGGAGTTTTACTTATATGCCTAACTGTAAGACCATGTAGTCTTGTTTATATGCCTAACTGTAAGACCATGGAGACTTGTTTATATGCCTAACTGTAAGACTATGTAGTAAAGTCAAATGCTTCATCAGATCTATGGACAACAACAAAATGATCTCACAGCTAGTTTTTTTTCTCTTTTCTCCCTCAAAAAACTGTAAGACTGGATGTAAGTTTCGAGTTGGCTGGATCCAAGGTCAAATATCTTTGTCTACGGCCTTCGTGACTAAACTAATTCTGAATTGAGCATATTATTTACTGGCTTTAAAATCACTCTAACTTACAATATACTTTGGACTTTATCGTATGATGCAACACTATATAATTATTTTCTTGGGATTAATTTTCACTGAGCGTGTTACATGTAATGATCGGACTTAAATGTAAACATAACAATTAATCTCCTCTGGATAGGTTTGGCAATAGTTTGCTGTGGACTTTTGGACTTGATTAAATCAGCTTATGTCGTAAAAAAGGACCCGTGAAGTTTCTATATTATACATATCTTTCTTGTCATATAAGTTTGGAAAATAGACATCTCATATATCTTATACTGTCAATCCTGTACTTTACTTTTTTTTCTTATTTCTTGCAATCTCATTTAATCAGTCCAAATATCATCGAAATGCGGCGCCTGTGGCGTAGTGGTAACAATGACGATTTGTTACTCGTCTGTCTGCTCTGTCTGCTTAGCCTCTCATCGCGTGAGTTTGGGTCCAGTTCGGGGTGAAGGAATTAATGTAGGTCTTCGAGCGGACTTCTACACAGATGTGCCTGGGGGTTTTCTCAACCAAAAAGCTGGACGTTGCTATAATGACTATATATATGGTCGCTGCAATGTCTTTCAAAATTAAAACAAATATCCTGGCAACATGAAAACATCACTAAGCATCTCTTGCCTCGTCGCTTTCGATACCTTCATGCCCGTAAGTATGCTTATACTATTTGCTTATGTCTCTCCCAGATAGTTTCCTGGGCGGTTTCAACACCAAACCTAGGTTAAACTTGCAAGGAGATTACAGTGACAAGATTGCCCATATCGTTCCGTTTTCCTTTATTGATCTTCAGTCCATTCAACGCCTACGCTCTGCATACTGATAGTACTGAAGCCGTTTTATATAATATCCGATACAGTGGGTTAAGCCATGTAGGCGCCAATAGAGAGTACTCATCGGTGTGTTGTCTATACATTGTATCCGTCACTGTTCCATTCATTGTTCCTTCTTCTTTTTCTTCTTTATCATCATCTTCTTCTTCTTTTGGTTTTCTTCTTCTTTCAGTCTTCTTCTTTTTTCTTCTTCTTCTTCTTTTTCTTCTATGTCTTCGTCATCGTCGTCTTCCTCTTCTTCTTCTTCTTGGGTATTTTATGTAGGTAGGTTACAGTACAATTAATAGATCATTCTTCACCGAGTCTTCTTCTTTGTCACTTCTTCCTCTACAATTCTTCTACTATTTTTTCTCATTGATTTAAATCTTTATATTCTTCGTTTCTTCTACTTTGTTTCTTGTCATCTTCTCCTCCACCGTCTCCTTCGTCTTTGTATCCGTCTCTTCTTTATTTTTACCCTCGTAATGTGTAATCAATTTTTTTGCTGCTAGCATTCATTTTTCTTCTTCATTTCGTCCTCCCCTTTATCATTTCTTTATTATGTTTCTCATTCATCTTGTCTAACAATGTTTGTGGCGGCCAAGCGGCCGCGCAGTTAGCGTCGCCGACTTGTAACACCACAGCCCCTTACAATGTGGGTTCAAGTCCCGGTCCGAGCGGGCACTATTATGCTGAGATGTTTTCCAGCTAACCTGCCGTGCGTCGGGAATTCTACCCAGACATGACAAGTCTGTGATCGTCTTTCACAAATGATTAGATGGGCGTAGCCCCGTATGAGCAAATTTGGACGTTTTGATTTAACAAACAACACAATCAATTCGTTGGCTACATTGTTTTCTTCTCTATTATCATCCTGTTCACATAGTATAGGAGGACTGTCATTTTCTTAAGTAATTTAATATTGATGTGTGTACCACATGTTGGGCAATAGAATAATAAGGTGCTTACTTATGCATTTACCTGTCACCATTGTCTTCCTGTTAATTGCATACTTCCAGTTAACGACAAAAAGGTGATATTAATGAATACAGGTAGTTGCTTGGCTCTAGAGTTCTTATGCATTTATTATTTTCCATGTATCTGCTGTAAGCCTGTTTTTTTAGTCAACTTTTTGGTGGCAACTGGTCGACACCAGTTTTGCATAATCCATTTTCCTTAAAGTTCTAGTCTTGTTTTTATTTCATTCTGCAACGTGAATAAACCTCAACACCTTCACAAGGTATCTATTTCTGACTCTGAGTACAAAGATTTTGATATCAGAGAGCTTCGTCTTTTTTCGCACATTTCTGGCCTTTATAGCGTAATTTACTGTTATCCATTCAACGACTTTTGATACAAAACACATTCTTTAGGACCAATTGTCTTGTGTTGTTTGTTTATTGTTTGTTTATTGGGTTTATAGTGCTGCCTTCACTGTGTATAGCATGCCGTGAACACCTGGCATGATACCACACCCAGTCACTTTATCCTGCTCCAAGTACGGGAGGCTCCTGGTTCGATCCCATGCCGCGAATACCAAAGTCGTTAAAAATGGTAGTGGTATAGCTCCCTTGCTAACGCTCAAGCAAATATAAGAGTAGTTCCACGACTGGTTGGCCCGGTGTCAGGATAATGTGACTGGGTGTGGTATCATGCCAGGTGTTCACGGCTGCTATACACAGTGAAGACAGCACTATATCTGCTTCAAGTGGACACCGTCTCCAGATAACTGAAATACTGTTGGTGGGACGATAAACCCAATAAACAAATAATCAAACACATTATCCTGACACCGGGCCAACCAGTCGTGGAAGTACCCTTATATTTGCCTGAGCGTTAGCAAGGGAGCTATGTCTTGTGTTGTATTTATGTGACAGCTCGTTGTTTGTAAAAGCAGATATCACCTTTAATCATCTCAAAACCTCCTGAACCTGTTCCTTGGGTGGTGGTCTATTTACAGCTTTCCTAAAGCGCCCGATAGAATGTATTTGTGGCCTTTATTTTATTTTTTCGTCCGACGGTTTGGAACGTTTCTGCATATCTAGTGTTGTTGTTTCTAAGTTAAATATAAGTATTTGTGTTGAAGCACGCATAGAACTGTATTAATAGTGTAGTATTTTTTACATTAATTTTTATTTAATTATTTCAATGTCACCACTGTTCGTGTAAGTATACCGTTATTAGTATCCTTTAGTATAACGCCTTTAATTACTACTGATTATGTATTTTCCTGTCAATACTGTCAATAATAAATGATCGTTTTTAAATTTCTGGATGTATTTAGTATAGACTGGCTTCTTGTTCTCTGTTTTCTGCTGAATGTCACGTATGACACGTTTTGTTCGTTATCACTGCTTTTGTTCTCTTTCCTTGTCCATTCATTCTGCAATGAATGTTTTTGCTTTTACTTCTTCCTATTTGTGTTCTTCCTACACTATTGTGAACTCGAGTAGCTCTTTTATGCCTTATTTAGACCATTTCTACATCTTTTGCCTAATTGTCATTTGGCCCATTTGATACATTCAGTTGTTATTTTATTGTTTGGCACCTGGTACTTTCTTGATTTATTTTCCTATTGTCGACGATTGTTATAGTTTCTGAATAACTTAAGCTCAAAATATGTCTTGCATTCTATATTATCTATCTTCTATGAACACATCTTTCATGTTATGACTGCTGAGACTTTAGTTAATTTACAATGATTTATCTGTGATTACAGGTGTTTTGCTATGTTTGATTGATTTACCTTTTTATAATTATTATATTTTGTTTATCCTCCACTCGAGCGCTTTTCGTGTTTTGTGTGTGTGTGTAATTGTCGAGAAATACGGTTTTTTGACTGGTTGTGGAGATGATCTGAGTCTTGCATTAGTGTTTTATTTATACTGGTCCCTTCCTTGTGTACACGAACCGTCGTAATCCGTTGAACTTTCTGCAAAGCAGCCTCACCATGAGTCAAGCTTTTCGCAGAGTCTCCGTTGAATGCTGACATTAGGAATTCCTAATCTACTCCATGTGGACGTGTTCGTGGGTGTATGTGCAGGCTGTACCAAGGGGGGCCTACCAATACACTAAGTTGTCGAACATGGAGGGTTATGTAAATGAGTTTGTTTTTAAAAAAAATAGTTTTGGTTTAATTCGGTTTGAACTGTTGAAAACAAAGAGACGATGAACATAAGAAGAATGTAAGTGAATGGACGAGATAATATAGTTTGTATATGTGTTGAGTGCAAAGAAAGGGCGACCTTCACATTCAAAGTCAGATAAACACAAATTATACCTAGAACCACATATCGCGTAGAATTAAGCATATTTTTTATTCATTTTATACGAACAATAACTGCAATCCTTAACATTTACCAAATGACCATTCCTTACGTGTACGACATACGTTGATGGCTTTATGAACTCGTTTATTTGCGAATATCATTAAAAATAATGGCCATGTTTAAGTCATAAACTGTTCTGTCATTGTTGTAATTCATCGTATTCAATGACAAACAATTTCATATTTATATTATTTTTTTAGTTTGTTCATATCTATATACTAAATAATAAAAATATGCTTGTTAGTTTGTTTTTTCTCTTTAAAGTGATATAATCATCGTGTGACACGTGTGTGTGTGACACGTGACATATTATCATAGAAGGATAAAAACGATATATACGGCCATATCTCTTTCACGAGTATTTGGATCACATTTTTATGTTACGTTAACAGGATTGCCAGATAATCAGTTTTTCTCCAATTTCTGTGTTGCTGATTTCTTAATTGTAAAGTGTGTTTCCACAAAGAAGTTCGATGTTGGCAACTAAAACCTCATTTTCTCTGGAACACAATGTAACATGACATTGTTGTTTAGAAACTACCGAGTATCATAACAACAAGTCTGATTTATACACGCGTGTATTTAAGTGTTTCCTGTTGGCCAAAAAAAAAAAAACAACAAAAAACAACAACTTTATTTCAACGTTTGTCTCTGTAACGATTGACGTAAATTTAAAACATCATGCAAAGTACTCTCTATAGCAATATCATTGTAAGTTTAATCCCTAAAAATTAATGGTTCTAATGAAAAAGAACAGTTATTCAATCTTTAATAAACGCAAATTAGTGCATACAATTCTTATTTTGTCGCCTTAATTCTTTAACATACTATAGATGTTGCACCATTGTCTTATTATTAATACATTAATTATCCATCTTTGATGTACAAGAGGCTATGTATTGTTATTGTTAAATACTTGTGCATTTTATTTAATAAAACAACCTAAAATCTAATAAAAGTATAAAAAGTTGTTACTGTTGTGTTTATTGTGTGTATAATTTGCAGCATACAAAGTAAATTTAGAATCACTTTCCTTCGATTATTTACTTAAACAAGGTATATTTACATATTTTTCTACCTGTGAAAATTAAGTAAACCGGCAAATGAAGCATATTGTTTAAAAATAAACTACAAACGATTATAAATAAATAATATTAATGTTAAAATTTTATTATTATTGTTATTATTATTTTTATTACTGTTCTTCTTATTATTAAATGTCATCATCATCATCATAATCATACTCATCATCATCATCATCATCATCATCATCATCATCATCATATTATTATTATTATTATTATTATTATTATTATTATTATTATTATTATTATTATTATTCATTATAAATAATAATAATAATAATATTATTATTATTATTATTATTATTATTATTATTATTATTATTATTATTATTATTATTATTATTATTATTATTATTGAACTTGTTAATCATTTATTTTATTGAAATTGTTCCACTTCTGCTACTTCAATGTCCTTTCTGTTCAATTACTTGTTCTTGCATTTGCTATTTTTGACCTCGGTTTTTGTTTGGATTTTCTCTGTCTAAAGTGCCTTTCTTGAAGAGTTTTCTTTTTGCAAAAATGCATCTGATTACTATGTTAGTATATAAAAAAGAATTGTCAATATGCTAATATTGTTCTTGTATAGATATTTTTATGTATATGAAATTCCAAAGAAAAGAAATGCCAGAATTTCGTTGTACCAAATGAACCAAATAAAACAATATTATCGTACTTTACTGTTTTTTTAAATAGAAAATATCTCAATGGAAATCAGCATTTAACAAGAAAATCAAAAGAACACGTATTATATTTAGAAAAAAAGTCATCAAGTCAAAGTGTTGTAAAAACTTCCATCTTGTAAAAAAAAAACTTTTTCTGAAGTTGCTCCTATTATGACTTCAAATTGTTTTTACTGTTCTTGTGTTATGTTCATATACCTGTATAAAGTATTGAAACATTAAAAAATTAAAATAAACCAATAAATAAATAAACAAAAATAAGTAATAAATAAATGAATAAATAAATAAATAATATAGACAGACAGACAAAATATGTTTTTTGTAAGAAGCAGACAAAAAAAATGTTTGTCTAATTTTCAATTTGAAATTATCAGCACCATGAAAAGAGCTGTTCAGAAAGTCTAGCAGATTGTCTCGTTTTGAGCACAATAGAATTACCAAAGAGGACATATTTTATTCCTGCCGTCGACACAATTGAAATAAATATATATTTTATCCTTGGACGAAAATATACTTCTTACATAATAGATAATTTTAGTTTGAAACAGTGCTACAGAAATAAAGGAAGGAACATTATGTTGTCAATCATTTAACAGACACAGCAAACAGCGTGGGAGACCAGGCACAAGGGACAATGAATCATTTATTTCGACCTTTGCTTTGTTGTTGTCATTTCTAAATACAAATTATATCATAATTGATGCTGATTTGGAAACAGTAGCTACTGTCGATTCTATTACGTTCCCACCTTTTGATCAAATTACGTTCCCACCTTTTGATCCTTTAACGTTTCCACTTATTGATCCTAAAACGTTCCCACTTATTAATTGATTATTTATAAGATAAAAAATAATTAAAGCAATGTTAGAAATTCAGAATATTTTTATCTCAAAGCTAACACACACCAACATAACGACACATACGTTATACAATTGTACTATATTCTGCGGCTTACCTGTTGGTGTGATTCTCTGAAAAGACAAATTAATGTTTATGTATCTTAACAAATATACCATTTACTAACATATTAATTCATCACCAACGTGTCAAGCAAATACAATTCCTAGAAACAAATTTACGCAGTACCAACATAACAAAAAGACATTTCACAAACGGCGTATCATAATAATCATTTCACTTCTTTATCGTCTAACGATGGCTAGCTTTTGTATTTAAATACAATAGTTACACTACACACTAAACCATAGAAAAAAAAAATCAATCGATGTCGATGCGAGAATGCGTCTTGAATAAAAAAAACTTTAGCTGTGTAACTTTAAGTGGAAGTGGGCTGTCGGAGTTTTCAATCTCAGCCAGTTTGAAAAATGTTTGGGATAATTGGGATGTAAAAGGAAGTCTCGAATGATTGCAGCCCATGCCATGACTAAAGCTGTCGAGAGGACATCCTGTTGGCTCTGGCGACATTGCAGGCTGATCACCTTACATACTACACGTATGCCACCAGAAGAGTGTACCAAAGGTTAAAGAGAGTAAAACACCTGTTGATGGACGGTCATTTAGCTGAAGACGACTACGTCAGCAGTTTATCTGTATGACAATCACTATGCTTACTAGGCAGAAGTACTGGCAACGCACCGGATCTGGTAGCGGACCTCGATAGAGCGTCGGCTCCAGGTATGGGAGGCCCCGGGTTCGATTCCGGGTCGCGACATACCAAAGTCGTTAAAAATGCTAGTGGTGTAGCTCCCTTGCTAACGCTCAGCAAATATGAGGGTAGTTCAACGACTGGTTGGTCCAGTGTCATGATAATGTGACTGACCGTTCCAAGGCGGTAACTGTCGGGTTTGCTTTTTTTCCTTAAATGACACATCACAAATTTGTTCTTACTTTTCGCTTGGCTTGCATGTGAAATACCTTTGTTCTGTGCCTTTTCAGAGTTTAGTACATGTTGCAATACTCATAGGACTTTGTCATATATTCTTATTGGTATGGTATAATGCCAGGTGTTTACGGCATTAAATACACAGTAAAGGCAGCACTAGATCTGCTTCAAGTGGATACTGTCTCCAGATAACTGAAATACTGTTGGTGGGAACCCAATAAACAACGAAACTAAAAAAAAACTGGCGATACATGAAGAGTGTGCCTACGCATTTCACTGATTACTTGCAACGAGATATAGCAACTCAGGAGAATACCTGTCAGTAAACATAACAACAGTGCGCCAGGTACTTTTTCCAGCCAATAGTTCATATATGGTCTCATGTGGTTTCTAGTTCTTATGTCTGGTCACGTATTGTAAAAAGATTATAGGTACCTTATTGTACCAGGTTAAATATATAGTCCTCTAATCTTTTCTCAGTACATCAGACCATATAAGTGTAGTATTTAGTTATGATAAATAAAAAACAGCGATAAATATTCAAACGTTGTTTTTAGTCTTCTTTTTTTATCACAATTATACAACACTAGTGATATAAACCAAACAATGCTACATAATATGCAAACAGGGATTAGATGCAAATATTGCTCTGTGTACTAAGTTTTGTGTATATGGTATCTAATAACGGCAATTTTTAATGCTAAACATGTTTCTTTAACTTTAAAAATGTTTCAAGTAAAATGTCAGAAGGATAACGATATATGAGATCAAAGTAAGCGATATATATTTATTTATTAATACATTTTTACCGTAATACTTTTAACGCATTCAATAATGTTATAGATATTCAAGAATAAAATAATTGCTTTAGATTACAAGCACTCAGTTTGTTGATTTAGTGCTGGAAGCTATAATTTTTAAGACCTTTTTTTTTAAATTACAAATACAAAACACCAATTATACACTATACACGTACGTATTAAAGTGAAAACGAATGAAACATATAAACTTGCACCGAAACGGACGTAAACTTTATTTGGACCTTATGACTTTTTTCATAGAGAGTTTCACCAAGATTCTATTTTCTCTCACACTTTGCATAATTCACTAACAAAAAAATATAGCATGGTTCCAATGTGGCATTCGTATTCAGATTTAACCGGGATAATTGATAATAATTCCATTATTTGATTGTTTGTTTATTGTGTTTATCGATCCACCGACAGTATTGCCGATTTCTGGAGTCGGTGTTCACTAGAAGCAGGAATAGTGCTGCCTTCACTGTGTATAGCATGCCGTGAACACCTGACATGGCACAACACCCAGTCACATTATCCTGACACAGGACCAACTAGTCGTGGAACTACTTTTACATTTGCTTGAGCGTTAGCAAGGGAGCTATACCACTACTATTGTTTAGAGCTTTGGTATGTCGCGGCTCGGGATCGAGCCCGTGGCCTCCCGTACCTGGAGCTGACGCTCTACCGATTACGCTACTAGTTCAGGTCCCACTATATGTCTGCGTGTAAATAATGATAGAGCTTTGTCATTATGACACCTTTGAAAATGTTACACAAACCGTGAACATAATGTATAACATAATAATTCAAAGAGCACGAAAGGGAGATGTTTTATCGGTGATCCGTAAAGATCATAATATAAGGTACATGTTATATCAATGATTCTGTCTCATGATAATGCATTCCCTACAGTAAGTGTGATTGAGTAGTAGTAGTTTATATTTGACAGATAAAACAATTAAACACATCAGGAAATAAGGCTGTAAATGTTGCTAATGCTAAAAACGGTTTAGGTGTAGTTTTCTTCCATTATGGTTTCGCATGCTCGCCTTGACCATAACGTCATCGATTTTTTAAAATTATTACTAACATCATGACGATACATAATGTATGGAAGCGTACATTTCATTGAAGTGAACGAAAGATCAGGCGACAATCTTGATTTAATTTCATTGTTTACGAATAAACATATTTGCTAATGATATTCGCTTTTATTTCAAAGAAGACAGTAAACAGTTATAAAATTATCACCTGTATTCCAAAACCGTTTAAGCAACTCAGGTGGCACCTTTTTAATTGCTGAATGTACGTTTAGATTTTGTAACCACATTCACTCAAGTTAACCAGTTCAATGGTTTATTAAAAACTCATTTCAATCACCTCAAATAAAATAATTGCTATTAACTAGATTGACAACCGAAAACATACACATTGTTATTATCCAGACGGAACGAACGCGACAGAATAATAAAGCTATCCACTAAGGTACCGCAGATGATGCAATAAAACATTGATGCAACGGATCCAATGGCGCTCAATGTATGTTTTAACAATAAAAATACGTTATATGAAATACAACAAAAATAATAATTTGCCTTGTACTGAGCTAAAATATGCGCGAAAATTGGCCATTACATGTTATCGAATAACATATAAATGTTGTTTACATTTTGTTTAAATGTTACTAAACTGTTTATGGAACCCATGTAAGGAATGGTGACCTTTCAATATGTTTAAAGTATCTGCACATCTCTTCTCACTGGCAAAAATACATTTTTCGAGGAATATGGTTAATTGACTGGTTGTGGAGATGGTCGGAGTCTTGCCTTAGTGTTCTATTTACACTGGTCCCTTCCCTGTGTACACGAACCGTCGTAATCCGCTGAACTTTCTGCAAAGCAGCCTCATCATGCGTCAAGCGTTTCGCAGAGTCTCCGTTGAATGCTGACATAAATGGAATTCCTAATCTATTCCATGTGGACGTGTTCGTGGGCGTATGTGCAGGCTATACCAAGGGGGCCTACCAATACACTGAGTTGTCGAACATGGAGGGTTATGTAAATGAGTTTTTTTTAAATATGTTTGGTTTAATTCGGTTTGAACAGTTGAAAACAAAGAGACGATGATCATTACAAGAATGTTAATAAATGGACGAAATATATAGCTTGTGGTTGGAAGTTGCTAAATTGGTAACCACTCGGCATAACACACTCGCCATTTCTACGAATACCTTTGCCGTGATAACGACGAGAAATGACATGATAACTACAACAACAATCGCCCAGGGACGAGGGACACATAAAAGCGCAGACGTCAGCAATATATCCCTTACCATGGTTCTATTGCCCATCCTCAAAGAGAATGTTAATGTGAAGGTATCAGTGTTTCGTTTAAAGTAATAATTCTAGGCAGATAAACACAATTTAATTTAGACCAGCGTATTAATGTATGAAACAGCAAATAATAATTATAAAAAGAACAACCGGTATTATTTCTTTCTGTAAAGAATAATCATTAGAATTTGGTAATCATTCCAGTTCCATATCAATGTGTATGACACACTCAACACTTTTTACACTACAATGAACTAGATGCATAGTACATATGCAATATAAGACTGCAAATCTCTTATTTCGGCGATAAAGTGACGTAAACGCGTACTTGTCTACAAGTCAAATTGGCTGGATGAATGGAAAACATGAATGAATTCCAAGGAAATCTTGTGGCCAACAATCGGTGCATCTTCACTTTACAATAAGGGAATTATACGTGTCTTGAGTTGTCAAGCAATTGCCAATAAGTCAAGGGCCGACTTCCAATTTAATAAAGTGTATAAGGAATCAAGACGTGCTGTTTACTGGCGTCTACTAGCGTCAGAGTTCACCGAAAATAGACGAAACTTAATAAGAAAAGTGCCGAGTACGGATGAAGACCGACATTAAGCTTTTAAGGAATTTTACTGTTCCGGATCCTCTATGCACTTCGTTAACAGAAACAGCTACAGAGAATTGCATTTCACTTGTCTTTTTATCAATTCTCAGAAAAAAAATATTTGCAAGATATTTGCCACTGTATCAGTTAGCAGCCTTAGCGCTTGTTATAATGACGGAACACACAAACATGACTCTGTGGTGAAGGTCATTTACATTTAATGACATCCTATATTCACACAGTCAAGAAAATTCGTTACTCTCTACGATATTGTATAGGTATATGGCTTTTGTCTCAATTAAACTTTGAATTTGCTAAAAACTCCCGTGTTTTTGTTTCCATATTGTTATGTACAGTAGTACACCAGCGTTTAAGGTTACGCTAGTTAGGTTAAGGGTTGTTTACCGTTGTGGTTTTGATGACGTAGCATTCGCGTAACTGCTAGAAGAAAAGGATCATGCTAGAAAGTTCAATTGTTTATTTTTAACTGGTTTTCGAGAATGTTCTGGGTTCGTGAATGTTTTGGAAATTCTTTGGGGTATATATATAATCTTTCTGTGTTGGAACTTACGTGGACTTACTATTCTGCAGTGATATAATTATTAAAGAGTTGAATTTGGAATTTTATCATTTACATTCGTGTTTTGTTCTACCTTTGGATTATTCAATTGTGCTTATCTACGCAAACATTCTACTAATTACTCTTCAGGATTTTTCGACGTTGGGTTATAAACTGGTCTATTAAAAGGACACCACCTAAAGGGACAAACTGTAAGCTAACATTTATTTTGCTGTCTGAATTTTGTCTGATTTATTTATTATTGTTTTATTACGCCATAGATTTAATTGTTTTATTAAAATAAAACATTATTGTACTAATTTGTTGCTGGCTTGTTTTTTCTGTCACACCATTTCGTCGTTTAGTAAACGTGCCACTTTATAAATAAACTTATATAGCGACACCGGTCATAACAATATGTATACCTACATTAACTGCAAATCACACTAACCAAACAGAAAGGAAACCCAATATACATCTAAGGATTGCTTTTCAAAGGAAAAACTTTTCATTTCGCGAGTTGCATGCGCACACACAGCACTTAAAGAGTTGCGATGTTGACACAGTACGATAACCTATTGATGCATGAATACATTGTGTATGCATAAATCCTTTCACGCAGTTGTTGATGTGCTGTCAAAAAAGTAAAGTGCCGAACAATAAACACAAAATCTATGACAGCAAACGGCAGTATAAACAACAACAACATAAATATAAAAACCAAGAATACAAAAAATAAGAATTGTACTAATCTATCATCATTTTACATATTTTTTTTAGAATCATTTTTTTTTACAATATTTTTGCAATGACTCATCATCAGTGTCACGTGGAATAAATGGACTTTGGATGATTCAATCGGTATTACTTGTCGTTCCGTTGAATTTTATTTATCTCATCGCTATGATTAGTGGTCCTGTCGGCGTTTTGTGGAAGGATCGATAGAAGACCTATTACATGTACACATAATGCAGGGATATTGGATTTTAGCAATATGATTACCTCTTTAACGGCATTTTCCTATATTGATTTAACTGACAGACATCGACAAAGATTTCTCTCTGGATTTGACGATATTCTTTTACCGTGAATATCATCATCATCAAAATCATCATCATCAACATCATCATCATCATCATCATCATCATCGTCGTCGTCGTCGTCGTCATCATCATCATCATCATCATGATCATCATCATCATCATCATCATCGTCATCATCATCATCATCATCGTTGTCATTGTCAACTTTACACTATTTCTGATTGTCTTGTGTTTGTAATTTTAATTAATACGATTATACTGATTCACCATGACAGTTGTACTACTGGCAATCTTTTCTCATTTTTTTTTAAATACTATTCAGTCACATTTACAAATAAATAGTTAATGCATGTAGTTTAGTTTTCCCTGAACTAAAACATGCATGCTCAGCCTTGAAAATGTCAACTAAATTCATAAAAAATTTACACATGAGCACGATTAAACCTACATTCTGCACCTGTCAGTCGCAAAAAAGCGCCTCAGTATGAAGCTAGTTTCACAACCTGTTTGCTGATTAATCTAATTGACGACTGCAATTAAAATACCCTTGTTGGCTGGTTAGAATTGAGTTATACGTTTAAGTTGATTATCTTTATACACACATGCCAGCGTACATCTTTTTTTATTTTACTTTACTTCTGTTTTGTGCTTCTGTGTAAGTTTTTTTTTCAGAAATATTACTCATTAAATAACCTTGTAAAGAGGGCGCGTATGATTGCAAATTATTATAAAACAACACTACATGATAAATTTAGTGATCAAAATGGAAGCTACTATACATAATGAATGTATAAAGAATGTACAAAACTAACGTATTTATTTATTTATTTATTTATATAAATGTAAGGATTTTAAATCGCTAAAATAACTTTTGTACAGATTAATTTAAGTTCTGTGTTCACGCCAAATACAACATTAAAATAAAAACAGTATCCTCTTCTGGATAAAGCCTTTCTTCTGGAGAAGAATACAAACAAACTGCCTAGTTACAGGTAACATCTACACATAACACCGAGGGAAAGCTTGTAGAAGGTAAAACTTAAATGATATTTTATGGCTTTTATTTGTCGTTGTTAAAGTCATCTTTAACTGTAGTTGCATGTATAATTAATAATTATAATTATTTTGTTACCGTTTCGTAGTGGAAGAGTTGCCGATTTGTAATTCATCTGCCTGCTTATTCTCTCACCGTCTGGGTTCGAGTCCCGTTCGGGGAGAAGGACTTAGTGTAAGAAGGGTCTTCCAGCTGACATGCGGTGTGCCGGTGGTTCTACCAAAACATGTGTCTGAGGTCTTCCTCCACCAAAAGCTGGACGTTGCTATAATGATTATAAATGATCACTGCAACGCAAGCCAAAAACAAAGCAAACAATGATTTTTTGCTAACAGTTAAACATGTTTTTACCGGATGAGTTCATTTACGTTACTTTAAATCATAAATAATTAATATTGCATATATTTTCTTATAATTGATAGGAAAATGTATATTTAATTTCAAACAATCCTATGTGTGTATCAGAAAACAACGTTTTGTTTAATCTTTAAAATAAATAATCACGTACGTTTTCTTTGCTCATTAAAGACTATAACAAGATATAACTATAACGAGAATTATATATTTCGTTATATAATTATATAATTGTATATATTTATAAAAGACTCATATTGGATTGTTTAGTTATTCTTATTAAAATTAAAAGTCACTAATTAACTATTTGAACATCGGCAGCATACAAAAACACACACACATTTGCCAAAGGTTAAAATTTTAACAAGTTTCAAAAGTGGTATCCGGTCTTTAATTTCATTATTGTAATTGGCACGTTTTTGACAGATGCAATAACCCCTGGTCACTGAAGCGAAATTAATAATTAACCTCTGTAAATCATCTTACTTCATTAGAATATTTCAGTCTGTTCCACATTAAGAGGGACTGCACTTGCCTGTCTGGAAGCACACACTTGATTGCAAAAAGGTGACACACAGGGTGCGATCTAAAATGAATTATGATTTATTATTTACATTTGGGTAGCAGTATATAGTGGTAATACAAAACATCATTAGTTCATTCATTTAATTAAAACGGGGCACATGATTTACAAAAGCAAATTCCATGGTGATACCTAAGACGGCTTTATTCTGGTAAAAGTACATATCATTAGTAAATTAATGTATTTGCAATAAGGTATAAGAAAACAGCATTAGCACCCTAAAATAGCCAATTACGATTACCACGCCTCTAAGAACGAGGAGCCAACGTGATCACGCACATTCATTTTCGTGCAGAACAAGAAATGTGCAGGCGATAACGTGTGCAACATAATTCCAACTTACAAAAATTGCTTTGTGTGTGCAATATGACCCAATTTAAGGCCTCGCAGTATGTTGGGGTGGCAGGAATCGTTAATGGTCATTTTTCTATAGGCTATTTCCGTGCATTATGCATAGGACATATCTATACATTTGCACAGAAATACGTACGTTAAGTTGTAAAGCGTAAAAAACCAATGCTATATTTAACACGTGACGTTTGCATAAACAAATGCTATTGTATAAACCTAATTTGTACATGTTAATGCCATGTTGTCGTGATTGAATAAGTCGTTTAGTAATGAATAGGACAATCTTGTGGCAGTATTGAGTTGTAAAAATGAGATTTTCGTCTGAGCTCAAATGAATTTCACTAGTGGTTTACTGTAACCGACCGAATATTGGCTTTGGAATGCACAGTTGACATTATCTTGTGATCAATAAATGGATTTGTTAAATAATCCGTGTACATTTTTATGTACTTGTATACATTCAGAGTATATGAGTTATATGGGCAATTTTAATCAATTCTCCTGCAATAGGTAGAGTGTCGGCTCCAGGTTCGGGAGGCTGGGGCCGCGACATACCAAAGTCGTAAACTCACGCTCGAGCAAATATAACGGGTAGTTCCACGACTGGTTGACCCGGTCAGGATAATGTAACAAAAAGTGGTATTATGCCAGGTGTTGCTATACACAGTGAGGGCAGCACTATATCAGTTTCAAGTGGACACCGTCCCAGATAACTGACATGGTGTTGGTGGGACGATAAACTAAATACACAAACACACAAATAATTATCCTGAGTTGCAAATATCTCTAACGAAGGCAATTGTTGAGATAAAAAATCTGCACTGAAGAATTACTTTATTAGTAATTACATTAGTTTCCTTTCCATATATTTGACAAAAGTTAGATCATTTTAACAGGTTTAAAGGACAACTCGGCAAGATAAATTAGGATCAGATAAGATGACGACCGCTTAGCTGATTGAATTTAAATTAAGAATAAAATTGCGATTTATGTTTCCATATTCCCATTGAAAACAAAAACCTGCCCCTGGCGGTTACATTGATTTCAGCCTCCCACACGGAGAATGAAATTAATTTTAAGCAGTGATGCATAGTTTCCTTCATTAAACGCGATGGCAGAACTAACATCAGCTCAAACCAGCAAATTGTATGTACAAAAAATATAAATTTATATACCGAAGATGAAGGATCGGTGTGAGAGCTCAAACGGAAAATTGGGTTTGAAAGAGAAAAAATATTATTATTTTTAGGGGAAGTATCCCTTTCTCGTATTTTTGTAACAACACATCGAACTGACTGGTCCAAGTAATCAGTAGTCGTATTCTACATGAAAGAGCTTTTCATTTAAAAAGTTTTGTTGACCTAAGCTTATATCGAATTGATTTTCGAGAGCGGTTTGACGTTTTAGATATTGTATCTTTTATTATAAAAATATTAATCGAAATCAAATATAGATCATTCAACAGGTTTCAGAACGTACAGTATTTGTATATTTCAAAACATATTGTTTGGATAGATGTCATTTAGATCTTTTAAAAACTAAACATCTTTTTTATAATATCACCTCCGCGCGACAATTTTTAAGTATGTAGTGCCTAACTTAAATCTCTTAATGCACGTATTGTGACACGGTCATAAGCTCCTAATACAAGTCCTTCATATACCTTCGTTTCAAGATAGTTTCGCCTCATCACGACGACCAGAGTATTAATGTATTAGCCAACATATTTCTACGTCAGTTATTTCGGTCAATTGGCCTAGAAAACTAAACCTTGTTTATTGCAACGCTGTCTTTAGGGAGTTAATTAACCGAGAGCAAAATATTATTTCAGCACGAAGACATAACTGCCAAACAACTTAAGATGAAAATGTATTCAATAAATCCTGACAATAATGTTATCTACCTTGAGTGAATAACATAGTGGTCCGATAATCCAACAAACTAGGTTAAGCTAGCAGACAATGGATATAAAGTACGTTTTCTCAGATGAAACGTTATGCCTAATAAGTGTTATAAAAATAAAACGATGATGACAAAGGTTGTTTGTGACATTGTTTGACGGCTTTCTACTGATAATATAATTTCATTGTCAATAAAGAATACTGTTTATGTATATAGATGTGTACCCTACCCCTTTGAGGTTACAAAAAAAGGTAAGTTGATCAATATACTTTCGTAGTACAAAATGTGGCCTACATAAACGCTGACATGCATTGTAATAAGCACTTCCTAATAAACAATGAGGTTTCTAGCAGCTGTAGTAAATGATTGCAAATGTGTATTTGTTTCGATATGGATTACAACTTGTAAAATGTTCCAAATATAGAAACATTTGAAAGATGGTACTTAATGTTAAATGGTGTCTGGAGTTTTACAGTATTTAAGCATTAATCTTTGTGGGGGAAACTAATTTAATGAAGAACACGCTAATCTTCATAGCGTTCTTTCAACAATTATACATCTAACAGCCATAGTTTACATGCTTTTGAAGGCAGATTTTAGTGTCACTTACTATAACACATGTTCCCTAAGATCGGGAATATGCATAGACGATCCGCAATATATACTTGATAAAGATTTTATACATGTGTATGTTGATTTAGGCAAAAACACAAATACGTACACATAAAATAGTCAGAATTAATTATGTGATACTTAAACAATTAAAGTTAACGGTAGTTTTATACATTTTCACACAATAAAATAAATAAATAAATAAATAAATAAATAAATGAAAATAATACATAAAATTAATAAATAAACAAATGAATAGATAAATAAATAGATAGATAAATAAATAAATTGAAATAAATAAATAAGAAAATAAATAAATAAATTAATAAATTTAATAAATAAATATTTTTAAAGTGATGCAATACTCACGTAGAAGGCTGACATCTCACTTTTATTTTTTCTATGTTTAAAACCATTCTTCTTTACCTCAAGCTTACTTTATAAACTTTTGTGATACTGTTTAAGCAAAGACTGTGTTTTTAGATGGAGACATGAACATGTTTATTTTTTATATTTTATAAATCTTAAGTGAGACGATTTATGATTAAAATCTTCCCATAAACCGCAGCAGCTAATATTGAGTTGATGATTATTTATAATAATTAATAATATTTACTTACATTTTCTTTAATTGATCGAAAGATTAAAAGATATCACTGTATTGATTGCTTACTTAAAAAGTTGTTTACGTTAATTGCTAAATGCAAACTGTCATTGTTTTAGGATGTCTGACTATAAATTCGATTTTTAATAGTAAATCAGTCTTTGCATGACTCAGTACTGGAATACTGGTCATTTTGTCTTGAAATGTCTTATAAAAATGTTTACCTTACGTTAGAGCAGAGTGTTACTGCAATTAAGTTGTTAGAACAAGGAAGGTCAACACAGTCTATTGCTACTGAGTTGGGCTGCGGCAGAACTCAGATACAGATACATTACTGACGATATTGTTTTTGTAATAGATAAGCAAATGCTGATTACTGAAGTACTATTACTAAAAACCTATTAAAAAAGAGACACATTTTTTCTCGTCTCATTGAAACCTCTGAGCAGCAACACCTCTCAGCAGCAACACTTTTTCGTGCCTCCGCCAGATGTTGCTGTGGAGAGGTTTTACTGTATTTAGTTGTAAAAACTGAAAGCTTTCTTTGAAAAGAAAGATTGCATATAACCCTTGCGATTTAGCAATGCCTCAGCCAATTTGTGACAGCTTGATATCTTTTTAAAACCAATGTAGTATTATTTTTCTTCGCACGCAGATGATTCGTGATCGTGATTATGATAATCATTTTTGTTGGACATGCTAGTAAACCTACCAGGAAACACTTTGCAACGGGTGTCTTGTAAAATTGTGTTTGGTCAATCGATTTATCAAACTTGACGTCAAGAAAATTCGTTGATACACACGATACTAAAACTATTTAAAGCAAATAAACAAATAAGACATATATTTTTTATTTACTTCAACTTACATTCACTAAGTCCAAGTCTAAAATGACGATGTTATAATAATATTTCAAATGAGGCAAATCAACTGATATCAAAGCATGCCATTATTTTCCCAAGAAAAGTAAATTAAAATAAACTGAATGGCTTCTTTTGTGAAATATATTAAGATCTCACGCATTATCTTCGTGATCTACTAGAGCAGTTTCTTTGTTAGGTGATGGCCAATTTGTATCGACTTTAGAAATCAACTTTTTTTATAAATTGTTTAAGAGTGTAAACGTTTTTATTGTGGAAGCAAATGCAAGTATGTAATTCAGCTTGGCGATTATCAGTTATGAACTAGTACTTGGCGAAAAATTCATTGTGGCTATGATTTAATATGTGTTTTAAGGGTAAAGACATTCAATGCAGCTTACGAAGAATGTAGATATTGAGTCTATGATATAATTAATTTCAATGTAAATTACAAAGCAAGTTAGTGTTTGGTATATTTAATAGTTAAGTTCAATATAAATAACGGAGCAATTTTATGTAAAGTCTATGGAATATTTAAGTTCAATTTAACTTACATGTACAAAGCAAGTTGATGTTAGGTCTTTTGAATATTAAACGTCAATGAAAATTACGAAGCAATTTGATGTTAGGTCTATGGAATATTTAAGTTCAATTTAACTTATGAAGCAATTTGATGTTAGGTCTATGGAATATTTAATTTCAATTTAAATAAAGAATCAAGTTGATGTTAGGTCTCTTGGAGAGATAAGTTCAATGTTAATTAAGCAGTAGATGTTAGGTCTATGGAATAGTTAAGTTTAATTATTCAACAGGTTGGTATTTTCTATGGGATATTTAAAAATAAATGTAAATTACGAAGCGAGTTGAATTTATTTCGATGAAATAATAAAGTTCAATGTAAATAAAGAATCAAGTTGATGTTAGATCTCTATGAGAGTTATGTTCAATGTAAATTACAAAGCTGATGTTAGGTCTATGGAATGGTAAAGTACAATGTAAATTGCTCAGCAAGTTGATGTTATGTCAATGGAATATTAAAAGTCAATGTGAATTACGCAACAAGTTGATGTTAGGTCTATAAAATAGTTAAGTTCAATATAAAATACGCAGGAGTTTGATATTGGGTCAATTGGATATTTAAGTTCAATGTAAATTACGAATCATATTGATATTAGGTCAATGGAATATTTAAGTTCAATGTGAATTAAAAAGCAATTTGATGTTAGGTCTTTGGAATATTTAAGGTCAATGTAAATTGCGCAGCAAGTTGATGTTAGGGCAATAGAATATTAAAGGTCAATGTAAATTACGCATCAAGTTGATGTTAGTTCCGTATGTTTCATTATCTACGTTTGATTTTAGTACCTTTTAACGCTTTCCTAAGTTGACGAAATGAAAAAAATAATCATTGTCTAAAATTTCACTAATAATATAAACATATCTATAACTAGTAAATAACGTTGCCTGCATGAATGAGATGTCTAATTAAAGAGAGTATTTCTACAAAAAGTACACATATTTTTTTTTAATTTGTGGGTATCCATGCATACAACAAATACATACCAAAAAAAAAAACGATTAAAAAATAAAATAAAATTATGCATTGAAAGTGAAAACGGATCTATGACAATTTCCTATGAGCTTTGCATCATAAACCAACATTTAATTTAGGAACAGGATAATGGTGTACAATTTCAAGCCGATTGTGGAAGTAAGAACAAATTTGTGATGAGTCATTAAACAAACAGAGCAAACCCAACAGTTATCGCGTTGGAACGGTTAGTCGGCAAAATGGACCGATTTGGGTGCTTTAGGCGTTTGTATTCATGCTTAATATGTCTACTCATACAGCGCGCCTGCAATTTAACTTTTAGATTTTAGTCTGATAATAAATGTATTTTGTAACTTATACAGAACATCTGTATGATATATTAAATGTGGATTTAGTATCATACATTAGAAATTTCTTATCACCCCCTCTTTATTCTTGTTTTGAGTAGTCCACGACTAACCGCTGGGAACTGTATTGTAATATCCGCTTTCTAGATCAATAAAATTGCCTCCTAAATATTGTGCGGATATTAATCTGAGAATATAATACTACTACTTAACATACCAGCCTTATTTTCTATTTCGATCTTCAAAATGGACAAACGCCTTCGCCTACGCATTTCATAAACAATAAATAAATGTTGTTGTTGTTTTATATTTTCTCGCACAATGCCACGCAATATGTAATGCAATGCGTGCAGTCGTCGTGGCGCCATCTGAACATCGCTATCGGTCTGTGCTTTACACCAGCGCGGCCTTTTGTCACTAAAGGTTATTAATACATATTTAAACACAAACACACTGTTATACAAGTACAGTTGGATTAAAATTAATTAATGTGATTAGCATTTAAATTCTTTCTTGAAATGATACGTATTAAATTGTTTGATATGATATCGTCGTTATTTCCTATGTATGTTGTATAAAAGTTGACAGCCATCCGCTATACAAACACAACTGCACAAGTATTTAAAAATACACACTACATTCAGCATTTTGGTTGTCCATAGACTTTCGCTAGCACAGGTAGTACTTGGAGAGTGTATTAGATGTGCCAGATTGATTATAATGCTATTTATAAATAACGTCTTTATAAATGCCATTTCAAGACGTTGCTATAGATTGGAAACTTTCTGTTTTGTGTGGTTTGTTCGCTTAAGTAATAATGCAAAAATACAGATATGATAATATGGAGGTACTTCGTAAAGCGATTTTCCATATAACGACTGATTCCTTTTAAACGGTACTTAATGTATGAAAACAGTTTATACAATTCCTAGATCTAAGTTCTTATCCGATTTTTATTCAATCCCGAAGGAAATTACGAATGTCTCCATTGCAAGAATTAATGTGTTTCTCATTGTAATAATTGTACTAAAATATGCATTTTGCTCGTATTCACGTGTATGTTATCATTCAACAACATTGCCATACATTGTCCCCTTATCACCGGGGCTCATACTAAGTTTTAAAAACATGATATATTTTATAATTATTTAGAAAACTGTGTTTGATGTTACACAGAACGTGTAATTAGAAATGTTAATCTCCTTCAAGTGGCTAATTGTCTGATTATGTATTCAATATCATTAACCGCACTTACTCTCGTCCTACTGGGGACACAATGACAATAAAAATGAACATTCCTCCCACTAGATTATGCATATTTTACACAAAAGAGCAGTAATGCAATTGTATGCTCTCCAT
>CM017565.1:45927453-45934953 GCA_007844125.1 Sinonovacula constricta | reverse complement strand
AGTAGGAGGAGGAGGAGGAGGCGGAGAAGTAGGAGTAGTACTAGTAGTAGAAGTAGTAGTACTAGTTCATGTTATCATAATAATAATAATAATAATAATAATAATAATAATAATAATAATAATAATAATAATAATTACAATAATATTTACAATAATAATTACAATTATAACAATTATTACAATAATTCATATTTTCGTTCCGTCACCTCTTTCGTTTACCATTGTGAAAACAAAATGTCTTCGCTTGGACACTTTTAATCTGATACATCGTCTTTTTTTCTTTTCAGTGCTTTCATTTAAGAAAACCCTCAGGAAGTGCGAGGTTAGAGCTCTGTAAAACCGGAACCCAAGTCGGTCTGTCTTGCCGACTAACGTTCCAGTTCGACAACTGGTGGATTTGCTTTTTTAGAGTTATTAGTTTAAATAAAATATATACATGTAACACTAATCAGTCGAAACCTAAACTATAACCTTAAGACAAGAAATCCTTAATCTTAAAACACAAGCTTTCAGCTGGCAAATAAATGTTTGGAATATATCTTTGACATAGCACTTTTCACTTAAAAGACAAGTTTAGTGTTAAAAAGATTAAATGATAACATTTCACTCTACACAATGCACTCAATTTCAAAGCTTGAAAACCTTGACATACTCCCCTTATGCTGTTTTTTATTTACATTTATCAGGAAACAAGCATCACTTGGATCTGAAATTAACTGTTTTCTACCACATTAATCACCTCACACCTGGATAACTAATTGAGATTTTATTTCTGATTTAAGTTTAATACGCGTGTAAATATCCCAGTAAATATGTATGGCATAATTATTTTAGGTCCGCATAACTGTATGCATTAAACATTTATACAACACGCATATATCTGGGTTTAATTTTAAATGACACTTTCTTCTCATTTTTAAAAAAAATAGACTAGCAGTTTTCCAGAAGTCTCTTAATAGGAAAGGATACACATAAAAAGTACATATGTATACATACGTATGTCATATACGAAGACAAAGGTACGTGTAGGTAAATATTGCAGCATGTAACAACTTTTGAAAAATGATGTAAACTGTTTGCCTGTTCAAAAACTCTTTAAGGTTTCTGAAGCAAGTAATCCTAATCTGATTTATTACATTTCCATGGCATGGGTTGCTGATAAAATCCTTGTTATTCTTGCTTAGTTGAGTACAATAAAACATACATGTACATCCTTACATCTATAACAGTGTTATACCACTACCTACCCACAATACACGCAATGATTATTGTTATGGCAACAGACCAGAATGTTAAATTACATTGTAAAAAATCTAATACCACTTTAAACATGCAAAACCACACAAACTAGCAGAAACTTAGTTTACAGTGGCAGATATAACAAGGAATTTCAGTCATTACCAGTCATTACCAGTCATCGTGTAGCAGGTAAGATTTTTAAGATTTACACAAACTATCCTTAAATTCGGCTATCTCAAACTTCGGATATCTCAAACTATTTTCTACGGTCCCTTGAAATTTGAGATAACGAGAGTTGACTGTACATCCTTACATCTATAACAGTGTTTAATTAGAGGTATTGCACATTATAAGACATGTCGGCCAGCCAGTATAATATAAACATTTAAATTGCATTAACACCTTTTAAAGCTGTCAGTAAAAGAATTAACGTTGAAATGAAAAAAAAATGATCATCGGATTTTTATTACTACATATTTTTTTCCAAAGAAACAATAAACGTACAGATTTTTTATAAAAGAAATTACATTTTCATTCCATTACGATCTCATATTAGACAGTTTGTTAAATTGAAAATCAAAGAATAACAAATGAATTCATAGCAAAACGATGCGTTTTATTACGATAACATGCACTTCTAGAACTTATGAGAGACATGATAACATTTAACGGGTAAGCTATTTTGCTTTGAAATAATGTAATAATGTTACCAACAATGTGCATTGCGGTCTCTTTTTAAGACAAACTCATTTCCTTCGTGTTACCGACATCCCTACAGTATGACATAATTTGGTCTGGTCATAGACATGCAAGAGCAACCACGTGGCTATGCCTACGCTACTGTAAGCATTGCTACGTTGTAAAACGTATTTTTTCAGTGGTACGTTGAATATAAATATAATGATGTACATATTATACGTGGTCTTTTTCATTTGTTTTTTCCAAGTAGTCTTATATTAAGCGTCTTAAGTTGTGCATAGTTTCCTTTTAGAAATTGCGTAACAGATATGACATTTTGACATTTTGCTCGATAAACATAATCTGTATTGTTTTTGTTACAAACAACTTAATTAAATCGGAGTCTGATGTTTTGCAATTTCAATTTACGATGTTTATTCATCTAATTTTCACTGGAAAACAAAATTGACCTTTAATGTCTTTATAAAGTGACTTGAACAATAACAGTTCGACTCACAATATTGGATAATATTTAAGTATAATTTGTTGGAGCAAAGTTCGTTTTCAGATATCTATGAAAAAGCTCCCAGTAGAATATCTATCAAAGGGACAAAATAAAATTACAAACGCACAATACAAACATCTAAATGGAGAGTGTGCGCATAGTTTTTGTGTAGTAAACTAGACGTAAAAACATTGTCAATAAATCAAATAGGGATTTAAATGTTTTACCATATCTAAATATTGAAGCAGTCACAAAAATCATCTGAACAAAAGACAACAATACACGTAAGGCCAGACTTTGCTACACAGTTCTAGAAACACGAGTTGGTTACAGGCTCAAAGTATTTACAAATGTACATTTTAATTTCATCAAATACGCATTTGTTAAACTTCGTGAACATTCATATTGAATTTGTGTGCGAACGAATTGTGTGACCCTTCATGTTGCTAAAAGTATTGCATTGGCTTTTTTATGACCAAAAATAAAAGTAGCTATTTATTTTGTTTAAACTTAACTAAATGTACTTCTTCCATAGTAGTCTGTTGCAAAAAAAAACATACAAATATGTTTGTTATGTCAATTGATGTGAAGACATATTGTATAAACAATAAGAGGGCTTACAGCCAAAATGTCATGCATACTTTCTATCTTTCGACCTACGTTTCATTGATATGTCATGTCAGGCTTGTGTAACTATAGTTGAACAAGCCACGTTCTCAAGTTTCACGCGCTGTTTCAGCTAAAGCCTATGATGTCCCGTTTATGAACACTGGCTGGAATTTACAACGGGGTCAAGACAAGGTTTTGTTGGGCTTTCTTCTCTTGACATTCACAGACAAAAAATTAACCGCAAGATTAGGGTTAAGTACTGACAATTAGACAATGATGTACAGAGGTTAATTATTTTCTTTACAGTCAGAAACTGCAGAGGACGAACTGATCGATACCGCAGGTCCAAAGAAAAGTGAGACATAATAATTTATATTAATATTAAAATTGTATTATTATTATTATTATTATTATTATTATTATTATTATTATTATAATTACATGCACTATTTAAGTAGTAGAAGTAGTAGTAGTAGTAATGGTAGTAGTAACAGTAGTAGTAGTAGTAGTAATAGTAGTACTAGTAGAAGTAATAGTTCGATGCGCTGTAGTTGAGGTGGTAGTTGTTGTTTTCATTTTAATAATGAATCCAGAAAGCATTCTGTAAGGTTAATTTTCTTTTTAGGGATGCATGATAATATGATAAACCTTGGGCAACAGTAAGTTTAGATTTTCTAAAAATAAATATAATTTTATTTCTTATAAACGCTTGGTAAATATTATGACATATACGTTATACAGGCGTGCACAGTTTAGTTGCTTGCAATAACACATTCGGAAGATATATTTTTCATTTTTTCATTCCGGGACGATAGAAAAGTACATTCCATAACATAACATGTTGTAATAGACTTAGTAAGAATATGGAATTTGAAGAAGGGACTGTACATAAATAAAGCAAGGCAGGCAAGTTACTGGAATTATGTTTATCATAAGATGATTAAAATGAAATAGTAAATCATTGTTATTATCTAAGGTGTATTTGTTATATAACAAGTTTAAGGACAGCAGTCATATGATATGGTTATCATTTGTTTCTTTGCAAGGTTGCTTTTAATTTTCTTTTAAAATAATTTATATGTATTTTAATAAAAATATTTTTTTACACCATCTGGTAATCTAATTACACCGCGTGAAAAAACAACAACAACGGAACATGCGTGCCTCAATCAAAATGACTAGTTGATTCGTTTAAAGACAATGTCTGAAAATGAATTGAAAGCAAGCTGCAAATAAGTATCGTCAAATACTTATTAGAGTTACATAAATCATATTAGACTTCCAAATGAACAAACTTTTATGTAGGTTGACACTGGTGTTCATTAAATATAAGTCATAATGACATTTACTTTCTTTAATTTCTATTAAACATTTTCCAGTTGCTATTTTTTAATATTACTGTTGGTTAACCTTTTTTGGATGTAGTCTGATAAGATGCCCAGACAAAACAGCGCTTTTTTCAAGGAGCGTTATAGGCATAACCTATACTTTAAATGCTATTAAAATTGGTATGATAGATCGAAAATTAGTTTAAAAACATAAAGGTTCAAAGTCGGAAAAATAGTTTTTAAACAGATTTGAAAATTAACATTATTGGAAATATATTTTGGATGCGTTTGCAAAATATTATTATCACAATAATTCAAAGGGTGGATATATAATTGTGTTAACTTATAAACTAATTTTAAAGTTTCATTAATACTTTTACATAATCCTTTACGATACCAAAACTGTGTTCTTATTGTACTTTCTAAAGATAATTATCATGCACAAGATAGGAATATTTTACCTTCTGTATCGCAATCGATAGTGATCGTATATCTGTTCTTATAATCAAAGTGTACATTTACGAACGATTAGCCTAAAAATGTAGTATATATTATTGCAGATATTCATGAAACTCTCAATGACGATAATTAAACACATTATTGTAATTGATGTCATTTCACGTGCATGGTTTTAACTCGTTAAAGCTGATCTAAAAACACCAATCGGTTTCATTGTCGTTTTAACTATTGCAAAGCAATCAGCATTTTGTCTATTGCTTGGCTGTTGTTGTTGGTTTCTGTTTTCTTGTTTTTAAATACAACACAACGACCAATTATGATAATTATAGACGTCTTCTATTTTGTAGGATAAATACCCTAAACAAATGTATGTTGAGAACCACCGGCGCAAGGCAGGTCAGCTGGAAGACCTTCCCACATTTAGTCCTTCTCCCCGAACGGGTCTCGAACCCACGCAGTGAACGGCTAAGCGCTGACATGAGTTACAAATCAGCGACTCTACCACTGCGACACGGGCGCTGCAACTTATGTAATGTCTTAACTGTTTAATCATCGGTAAAACAAACATGTTTCTACCATCCTCTCGAGAAAGTTAAAATTGGAATATGTTTTGAAATGTCTATTTCAGTTGCTATGTTCCCTTTGCCAACTGCACTGATCATTCATTTAAATGTACATAATTATACCTTATACTGATTTGATTTATACATTGGGTAAAGATCAGACGGATTATAGTTATCAAATATTCAAATTTACGAACAAATATCGTTTCCATAATTCATGCTATTGAAATCACAGGCTCAGGAAAAAACCTGAACAAACAACCCGTTGCAAACTTTTTATATGTATTATATATATTTTTCTAAATTAAGAAAAGCCTTTCATCTAGTTGTATATGAGTGTCACGAAATAACTGCTAGCGTAATTGTCCGAAATGAATATTATTGTGTCCGAAATCTAGTTCCCCAGTTTTGTTAAAAGGCAATATGAGCATGACTTAAAACTATAAATTGGGGAGACGGTCATTCTTACACATAAAACACTATTTCTTGTTGAATAAGGAAGTTGCGCTTTCCAAATAAGTTAGGTAGCTATTCTACTACAATTAACTGAGGTTTCAATTCTTGGGTAAGCAAAGGTGCTGTATGGTATTCACTTATCCCGAATGGTAGAACATATAGACATTTTGCTCAATAAGTTTGTTTGATTATTGGATTTATAGTCCCACCAACAGTATTCATTGCTCACTAAGTTTTTGCCTTTAAAGCACGACATGTAAATGTCTCACCAGTGATAAGAAATTTTGTGAAATATGGTCATAAAACACTTAAGCAGGTATCTTGTAACGTGGTGCAAAAAGCAATAAAGAAGCACACACAACAAAAATAACATTCGCAATAAAAATCAAGTGTCATCATTGATTTCATTTTAAACAATTCAACCGTAACTAAGTAACCAATTATTTGTTATAAAACAGCAAGTTAATGTAGAATTTACATTTCCAGGAAAATACAGCAAACACATAATATATATTGTATTATGTATAAAAAGGAATTTTCTTTTTTGACTATGATTTGAATTTTGTTTATAAAATGTATACTATATTAAACAAAATAACTAAATAAGAATATATGACAAAGTCCTATGAGCATTGCAACATATACCAAACTAATGAACAAGTTTAATCATGATATTCCTTTAACGGACTTACATAATTAAGCTGTTGGAATTCAAGGTTTGTGTTGGGTTGGCCATCCATGTCTAACACATTAAAATTCAATTTGTTGTTTAAAGTAAGTTTGTGCTTCTACATTCCTACATTCTTGTTTTTTCTATTTATATGTAAAAGGATAGGTATATTTTCTGTAATATAAACATTGAATATAATAGTAACTAGCGAACAGGAACATCACAATCGTATGCTGCAAAGCAACAATAAGGAAATAGTAAGAAATGGCTCATTTGATCAATTTTGTAAATAAGGATTCCGTAAAGAGGTTAGATAAGCAGCTGACCTCCCCATGACCACAATTGCCAAACGTATATTTCTGATTTGTTAATTGTTTGGTCAACGTCACTGCTTGGCATCTTTATGACTTAAATATAAGTACAAACACAACAGAGGAACAGGATACAGATATTGTCATTGTATACGTGTCGATGACAGGTTAAAGGTTACCATGTTTATGATCTGTGGGAAAATGAACTTTTTCGATTAAATTGTTCAGCTATTAAATGTATCTTTAAAAAGATTATTTAACAACAACATTAAGGTGAGAGTGACACGAATGAAATAATAACTTCGAATTAGCTATTGAATATTTTTTAATATTATGTGATTGGCAATAAAATAAAAGTCACAAAAATATGTAGTTCTCTTCCAGCAGACACGCAGATTCAGCTTTTCTTTTAAATTGTATACCACCTTCGCTCGAAAGACTGATCTACCCTCAAAAATCTCTTTTAAGTATGTAACAACATTCCGTGGTAGGTCAACATCATTAGCATCGTCATTATTATCAGCAGTAGATACTCGAGCAGAAGCAGCAGCAGGATAACGCCAGTCAGAGTGCCAAGAATAGATCATGCTATATTTTTTCAAATGGTAAGCTTATTCATCTTTTTTCATCTTTTTTTCGAAGGCATTTCGCTATCTACTGTATACACTTGCAATAACATTTT
>CM017565.1:45689953-45922453 GCA_007844125.1 Sinonovacula constricta | reverse complement strand
TAGTTTTGTTTTGACTCTCCCTATTATCATTCATCATTCATAATAGGTAAATAAGAAAAGGTCCTATCAAAATTTTCACAGATATTTAAATTATATCTACCAGTAGACAAAGGCAAACAAGGTAAATGCTAATGTGACAAAAACACAGAGACGAGACATAACACACATGAAGAAAAACCATCAGTTACCGCCTTGGAACGGTCAATCGGCAAAAGGGCCAACTGGGGTGCTTAAACCTGGTTTGTGGAGCGCTCCAACCTCGCACTTCCTGAAGGTTTTTCTAGCAAACAAACAGTGTAAATAACAACATCCCGTCAAAGTGAATCAACTAACAGTAAGCACCTAATAACCAGACGCACCAGCCCCACGCAAAAACATATGCATCACAGACTATCCAATGATCATTTGAAATGAGATACATCGTATTTCTATTGCATAAACCTGAAAGAAAAGTATTAGAATCAAATGAATCGATTGAAGCATGGGGAATAGGTGATGATATGCATATCATAACTGAATTTTTTGTTGAAATAAAAAGTAAAATCGCGATGTTTTAAGTGCATTTATGAAAATGAAAGTGTTCTACATTATGTATAAGTATATAAGAATTACATTGTGAGTTATGAGTGGCGAAAGGATTGTTGGACTAGAAAACAGTCATAAATGCATTATGTTCAAGGAAAATCAAGGATCCGTGCTCATTTTGTTATTATATGTTTAAGAAAATGTGCATGTTAAAGTACGACACCGAAGTATGATATTTCTAATGATTTTTGCCATGTGAACTAGGAAATGTAAAATTCCTCCTGAATCGAGCATCTATAAATATTGACCAATGAGTTTATAGGATTATTTCCTTTTGTCCTACATGTATGTGCACAACTGAAGTCGGAAATCTGTACCGGAAAATTTGTAAAATAGTGGAGCGTAAATAGGACAATTAGAAATGATAATTTTGATTTTGGGGGAAGATCAGAGACATTAAAACATAATTGGGGGATCCTAAAATTGATAACATTCATTCAAGATTAGAAGAAATTTATGAGCAGAAAGCAAAGTTATAAACATCAATACATTATTTTTTATTCAGTTGAGTTAGATCTTAAATTTAATATCTTTAATAATTTACAGGTAGAAGTTAAAAACAAAGCATATTTTAAAACCTTTTAAAATTATGCATAGCGATAAGTAATAAACGATTACATAAATATAAACTGATAACCCAAAATTTCGAACGTTGTTTTTAAACTATCCTGGAGGCCGTTTATTAAGCTTCCCGGAGGAAATGAAACATTTTCATTTTAGGTTAAATACTCCGAAGATATTTCGGAAAACAATTCATAACGCATGGCGATCATTGTTAAAGTAGAACATCTTAAATGCTTTACATGTATAAAACAGCTCACGACGTTTTGTCAACAAATAAAAAATAAGAAGAAGAACAAATTCTACATTGGCATATATTGTGGACCCACGTGTCACTGTAAAGCTTAGGGACAACTTGCGGAAAATATTTTTTCTGCTATGCCATCCCGAATAGTCTGTTAAGCAATGTATAAACAACTTGCTGAACGAAATAATATATTTGTAAGTGGAACTAGTTTTCCTTGTGGCAGCAGAGCTCCCCTAATGTGTCTAATATTTACAGACTGCAGCGCCTTTGTATATAACGACCTGTAATGTATCAGTTAAGCTTCTTGAAAGTTTGAGAATACTCGCCGCCTTTGATGACATTTCGGTGGTACCATTCCGATATCGGAATTGCTTCCGCAAATATTATTCAACATTTAAGAGGGAAAATTTAGTGCTGTTAACCAATGCCACTGATTGGCTGGAATTTGAAATCGACCGCTCTATATATAGACCTTTTTAAACGACAACAAATTTCATGAATAGGCTGTTGCTGTTTTTTTTATTTATTAACTACATTTAATTAACTTGAAATTAAAGTGGAAGATTAGACATTTATAACTCCGCACAGAGATGAACGACCTACTGCAGTCAGAGAGAAAAATACTTTGCTTTTGCCTTGTTAATGTAGGATTATCATTTCCATTTAACCGTTGTTATATAAGCGGACACGATAAATGTACACATGTACCGGCTATATATACGAGACCAAAGATTATCTTCGGCGCGGCATCAGGTATGCATCGGACCTCATCAGAACAGTCCTGACAGATGCATCTATTAATCAACCAGCACACCCCCTTTAAGATGTTGGGAAGGTCACCGGAACATAAAAAACACTATATTAATTCAAGGCCATTTCTAATTGGAGTGCTCCTTGTATTTTGCAGAACATCAGGTGCGATCTTTTAAAAGAGATATGTCTTTCTCAACATCGCCGAATTTTTTTTCCAGGTGGTGCCAGAATATTTACTATATTTAAGATCCCCCAAAACGGCTTTTTGTTAGGTTATGGCATATAATTAAGGGAGATAGGGGGTATGTTATTGTTTAGCGAAAAACTATTGGGTACTATCTTTACACCCAGATAATTCCGTGTTATAGCGTCAATATAAATTAAAATTCAAGGGCATATTAAGCAACGGTGTTTTTTATTCATTTTTTTTTTACTGAAAGTGAGTAGAAAGTGATGACCTTAAGAATAGAAGAGCAGTTTAAGTAAGTACATACATTCAGGTTTGTCCATAAGAACTACGCTTTACAAAAAGGAATTACGTATCTATATATGAGTTAATACAATTTCACGTGTATTCAATGGGAAATTAATTAAATTCTCCAGAATCTTTGCTATACATTTTTTCCTGTATCAAGGAAAAAACAAAGTCTGACTAAGATTTTCTGCGACAGAATATAATATTTTACTTCCAGTCTACACTTACATGTAAATATGTGAGCTTGTCGGGATTTATTAGTTAAATTTTCCTTTGCTATGTCCTGTTGTGCTGTATCGTTTGTCAGTTATGCCTGCGAAGAAAATAGTACATTTATAGAACATTTATGAGTCTAAGGAGACCAAAACGCGTCAATTGCGTCCAGGCATGCTTCAAATAATTACATTAATATTGCCATCTATTTAAACTTAATATTGATAATATTGTCTAATTCAGATATACATAAAATCCAGATTTATGAGTGAACAATGCGGCCAAAAACAGTCATGGCGTAGGTATATCCCTCAGTGACTAGAAGTAATGGTCGAAATGGGTAGTGAACTGTTATTAGAACAAGTGTTGCAATAACTGTGTACAATCTACTATGTCGAGGTATATACGTTAAAGCCGTACAGCCCTCTGTAGCGGCTCTGAACCAGGTTATGCAATGGCAGAAGTCATTCGTAACATCTCAGCATCTCAGCATCTCAGCATCTCAGTCTTAAGCTTCCGCACTCGTTCGAAGAGTTATGACGAACTACGTAACGTCAAATCATGTAGAACGTATTGAATGTTTATTATAAGGGTTTCTACTGGATGTTAGTATCTCTGGGGTTACTTTTGTCCCAATTTATAAACTATATTTTCAAATAGGTGTTTATTTGCTGCTGAATGCTTGCCGCCTTTAAATTTTCAATGCGTTGCCCATTTGAGTAACTACGGAATAATGTTGACTATTGTGTACACACCTGTACTCACTTAAAAGATACGGTGCCTCTGAGCGTGTTGATCTTTATACGAGGCTTCTTTTTACATTGCCACTTTACATGGAACCGTTGTCCTGTATTGATCTCCCAACTGTCTGACGCCTACGCGCAGCCAGAATATACATGTATGTGTTTATAAGTATTTTGGATTGAGATATGATGTTGGATGCAAGGCGTTAAATCGAATCGGCGGGAACAAGTTATGTATTCGTTAGTAGTTGTTGCGTATACGTTCGTTTTAAATAATAAACTCTTCCACTTATAATTAAAGCTCTTGTTCTTCTTCGTCGTCGTCTTCGCCTTTTTAACTTCTTAACTGTAGTATAAGTATATTATAGGTATTAGTAGAAGAAGTAGTCTTACTACTACTACTACTACTTGTAATAGTAATAGTTTATTGTTGTAGAAATACTACTACTACTAGTAGTAGTAGTAGTTGTTGTTGTTGTTGTAGTAGAGAGGAAGAAGAAGAAGAAGAAGAAAAAGAAGAAGAAGAAGAAGTACTAGTCGTAATAGTGTTGAATGTCGGGGTCCTAAAAGTCAGCATTTTGTAATCGATTTCTCATCGAAATTGGTATTCAACTGTATGAATTATTTATAAAAAAATGTCATTTAAATGACCCGATTTTGATGAAGAAGTTGCTACATACGAAAAGAAAAAAAACATAATTATGTTCTTTGATATATTAGATAAGATACTCTGGACTAACAATTACTAATACAAACCAACGTTTAATATCAATATTAAATATGGATAACGATGCAAATCAATTTAAACAAAATATTCTGCTTTCACCATTGTGCACACAAATCGAATGGAATGGGGCAACTAATTTGTCTGAGTTGTCAGGTTAAATAACATAAACAAACCCAATTAGAAACATGAAGCCTGTAGTTTTAAGACAAGCTGTCCCAGCAAATAGTTTTATGTCAAATTTATGTAAGGTTCGGGAGATATTGTATGGATAAAACAGTCACAAAACGCATATATCTGGTATCTTTTTTAAAAGACCCTTTATTCTCGATGAATTTGATGTTGATGAACAGAAAATTAACGTGAAGAATAGAAGGACACTGTGTTTAAGAAAAGGTACAAATAAAACGTATTAATACATGTATGTTAGATATGAAGACAAAGGTACACGAAGATAAAATGCAGCATGCAACATTATTTAAAAATTATTTAAAAATGGTTTTAACTGTTTAGCGTTTTTAGGTGCTCCAAAATGTTTCTGGTATTAAATAGACACAATAAATGTTTCGAAGATTTATTACAATTGCACGATATTGTTTGCTGATGCAATTCTTGTTATTTTTGCATTATAGAATTTGATAAAACATACAGGCTTATGCTTATACCAATGTTAAATTAATTACAAATTGGGTCTGATTTGTATAGTTAAACTAGATTTGTAATGTTACTTCTTGGGATATAATAGTTTATCAATCAACAGAGCGCAACCGTTCTTAAAGGTAACTTAATTTACATTTTGAGCCTCGCGCTTTATTGCAACGTCATGTCAAGGTTCTGTTACAATAATTGATAAGGTCATCTTCTCAAGTTTCAGCCTCTGTTTCTGCTACAGGAAATGATTGCCGGTTTCTCGAACACAGGATACAATAAAACAGTCAATGTCATATTGTGGATTCCTCCAATATTGTCATTGCATACAGAAATACAATGGCATGTTATGTTAAATTTTTGACAATTGCACAGAGCTATGCGACGGTCCGTTTGTAAGCTCTCATTCCTAACAATATCGCCGCATGGAAACAAACATTAGGTGCATTGTGCAAATGAATATCAAACAGAAGATTTCATTAAACATACTAGCCTTACGATAACACAAGTTTCAGTATTGTCATCATTTAAATCTATAGGCTTAATGTCGAGCCATCGAAAGGCTCGTATATTTATTAATCATTTACACTCGTTTCCGCATCTTCTTACAAACTATCATAGTTTTCAGTCATTGTAGTTAATCAAGCGGTAAATTAGGAGACTGTCTGCCTGTATGCAACTTAGAAAACTTCTGGCAATTGAAATTGAATTTCGTCAGTAGTCTATACAATTTCTTGTATCTAGCCTATCCCCAAGAACTGTATGGAAAACTAGTAAATTAGCTAGATGAATAAGAAGCAAGAATTGTTGGAGGACAATAAATGCAAATTGAAATTCTATCAATAGGATGGTTCTAGACTTGGCCTTGATGGCTTTAGTTAGAGGGCGTGTTTCATTGACGGACTTTCTATTTTATTGCAGTTCTCGTATGGCGCAGTGCTGTCTTATTAATAACCGGCGTCTGTCGTCAGGAGTGTGCACCAAGCAACGAAAACTATTAGGGTTCCTTAGTGTGTATGTAGATTGACTTTAAGTGATAAATTTTATTAACTAGCACATACTCATTACAGGCAATTCAGTCAAGAGGCCAAATTTGAACCATTTGTTTCCAGAATCGGTTTGCTTTTTGAATGTTGTGTTTTATTAAGCACCCTACTAGCATTTTATAATGCTATTGCGCCCATACAGAAAATGTGCCCAGCATTATGTTGGTAACCATAACGAATATATATATATATATATATATATATATATATATATATATATATATATATATATATATATATATATATATATATATATATATATATATGAAGAAACCAAAAAACACGTCATTTAAAATGGTAGTGGTATAGGTCTCTTGCTAACTCTAAAGCAATGTAAGGTTAGTTCCACGACTGGCTGGCCCGGTGTCAGGACAATGTCAGGACTGGGTGTTGTATCCTGTCACCTTGTTCACGGCATGCTATACACGGTGAAGGCAGCACTATATCTGGTTCAAGTAGAAACAATCTCTACATAACGGAAATACGGTTGGTGGGACAATAAACCCAATAAACATAAACTTACTGAAAGGTTTGACAGACGGCATCAGATACATCGTGTCTAATAACAAGGGTTGCTTTATGACTGCCAATTTGCATGGAGTCGTTTTCCTATATTGATCTCCCATACTGGCTAACGCCTACACACGACAGAATAAATGTTCTGATGAATATATCGTAATCATATATGATGTTTGATACAAACGAGTTTAATCGAAAATGTTCTTTAATCGTTAGTAGTTGTGGCTTATATATTATGTTCGTTGTAAATAACTAACAATATAAGTTATAATTATACATCTCCTTCTTCGTTAACTTCTTATTTTTTTATTACTGTTTCAGATCCGTCACTCGAATCGTTTACTATTGTGATAACTAAACTAACTCAAAGTTTCGTTCTTACTTTTACATTTGGCTTTCATGCCAATACCTTTGTTCTGTGCCTTTTCAAATTTTGGTATATATTGTAATGCTCAAAGAACTTTTCCCCGTTTCCTTATAGATGATGAAGTACTCACATATTCGAATTAAAAACTAATATATGTTGATGTAGTATTTGTATGTACGTTATTCTTGACTAGCATGAAGTAACACGAATTGATTTCAATAATCATGCTAAGTGGACTTTTGAAAAATGGTGTTAACTGTTTTGTCTGTTCAAGAACTCTATATGGTTTCTAAAGCAAGTAATCCTTAGATGATTTACTACATTTTCATGAAATGGGTTGCTGATAAAATCCATGTTATTCTTGCTTAGTAGAGTACGATAAAACATACATACTTACGTCTATAATAGTTGTTGGATGAAGCACACAAACACGTCTGAACGTTTCAACGATCTATTCTGAACTCTCTGAACGTTATCGCGACAACAATAACAATAATGATAAGATGACGTCGACGTAACGCATCTTAAGCGCAATGGCGCGTAAACGTCGTAATAATAGTTTACACAACAACAGTGTTTAATGAGAGGTATTGCACATTTTAAGACAGTTTAGCCAGCCAGTGCAATATAAACTGAACATTTAAATTGCGTTAACCTTATTCTACTTTTAAAGCTGTCAATAAAAGTAAAAAACGTTGAAATGAAAACACTGTGATCATCTGATGTGTATCCATACGTCTATGTGTTCAGAAAAAAATATTGAACGTACATATTTGTATGAAATAATTTATATTTTCATTCCATTACCATCTTATGTTCTAAAATTATGAGAGACATGATGCATTTAAAGAGAAAGCTTTTTTTGCTTTGAAATAATGTAATAGTGCTACCAACAATGTGTATTTCGGTCTTTTTTAAGACACGCTTATTACCTTACGTGTTACCGACATCCGTACAGTATGACATAATTTGGTCTGGTCACATATATAAACATTATTTGTGACAGAGCATCCGCGTGACTATGCCTACACCACAGTGAACATTAGAACGTAGTAAAACGTATTTTTAGGGGTGCATTTGTAAAGTTGAATATAAATATGATGTACATATTATACGTGGTCTATTTCATTTTTATTTTAAAAGTAGTTTTATATTAAGCGTCCAAAGTTGTGCATACTTTTCTTGTTGAAATTGTGTAATAGATATGGTATAGTGACGTTTTGCTCGAAAGACATAATCTGGAATGTGTGCACGAAACTATTGCTTTTTGTTACAAACAACTAAATTTAATCGGAGTCTGATGTTTTATAATTTTTTATTCATTTTAATTCTTTTAAATTCCACTGGGTGACAAAATCGACCTTTAATATCTTAGGAAATCTCTTGAACGGCGCACAATGGATAATATTTAAATAAACACACAAGGCAAACATATACATGTAACTGGAGACTGTGGGCATAGTTTTTGTTTACTAAACTAGACCTTAATACGTAGACAATAAATTAACCCGAGATTTAATTGTTTTACCATATCTAAATATTGAAGCAGTCATAATTAGCATCTGAACAAAAGACAAGAATATGAGTAAGGCCAGACTTTGCCACTCAGGTTTACAAACACTAGTTGGCTACAAGCTCTGGTGTAACAAAGGTGCGCACATGCTCGTTTTATCGTTTTAGTCTAAAAGCATAACATTAAGCCATCGAATGTTTGGTATATTTATAAATCATGGACAAATTTTATGCATCAATTTCAAAAGAAGCCTTTTATCAGTCACTTTAATTTAAATAGCAGCATATTATGAGAATGCCACTTGGTGTAAAAAAACTCACGAAAATACATGCCATTGAGATACGTTTTCCTGAACCTAATACCCGTCATATATTTTTGTTAAACATGGCTAGGATTGTTTAATGGAAGAAGGTGTCAGGAGAACCAATTCACTTTGAAAAGAATTCAAATATATTTCTCCTTCATAGTAAAAGATTAGAAAACGAACATGAAATATTATTAGCAGTAGTAAAGTAGAAGTAGTAGTAGTGGTAGGAGTAGGAGTAGTAGTTGTTCATTTATGAATCTATAAAACATTTTGTTATGTTTATTATTATTTCCTTTTTTCTTCTGTTCTCGATTAGAGATACATGTTAATATGATAAATCTTTGGCAACAGTAAGTTTAAGTTTTATTAATTAAACATAATTTCATTTCTTAAAAACTTTTGGCAAAAATCGTGACATTTAAGTTATATATAATTTTGTAATTATTATGTCAAACCATAACATTACAAAAAAGTATCAACATCAATTACACTTTAAATTGAAAACAGGTGCACATTTTAGTCGCTTGCAATAACACATTCTGTATTTTTTTATTAGAAAAGTACATTCCATAACACGACATTTCGTGATAGACTTCGCAACGACGGGGATTTCAAATAAGGTACTGTACATAAACCAAAGCAGGTAAATTATTAGAATTATGTTTACCATGAGATAATTAAAAAAAAGTAAGCCATTGTGTTATTATCAGAAGTTTACTTGTTCTTAAAACTGGTTTCAGGATAACAACCATATTTTATGGTTATCATTTGTTTCTTTGCAAGATTGTTTTAATTTTCTTGGAAATAATGTACATGCATTTTTAAAAACATTTTACACCCTCTTTTAATCAAATTACACCACTCGAACAAATAAAACAAAACAACAACATATGTGCCTCTATCAAAGTGACTAGTTGATTAGTAGGACTCTTTTTTAATTTTAATTAAGTGAAAGGAAGCTGCAAATAAGCATTGTCAAATCCTTAGAGCTACATAAATCATATTAGACTAGCAAATGAACAGACTTTTATGTATGTTGACAGTGGTGTTCGTTAAATATAATTCGTTTTGACATTTGCTTTTTTTAATTTTAGTTAAACATTTTACAGTGTTTTTTTTAATGTTACTGCTTTTTCGGATATATAATTAGTCTGATAAGGTTTCCAGACAATAAAGCGCTTTTAAAGGAGCTTTTTATGCATAACCTATACTATAAATGTTATTAAAATTGGTATGATTAATTCAAAATTAGTTTGAAATAAAACGTAAAGGCTCAACGTGTAAAAAACGGAAATCGAACTATTTAACATTATTGGAAATATATTTTTGATTATGGTTTAAAATCATTGAAAGCTGATTTGAAAACCACCAATTGTTATCAATTTAACAATTGCAAGGTAATCAATGTCGTTTTATGCATTTTTTTCTGTTTTTTTTTTTTACTTGTCTGTTTTTAACATACATCACAGCGACCAATTATGATCATAATAGACGTCAATCTATTTTGTTGAAGAAATTCCCGAAACAAATGTCTGTTTAGAACAACCCGCGCAAGGCAGGTCAGCTGGAAGACCTTTCCACATAAAGTCCTTCTCCACGAACAAGAAAATCACATATACTTTTGACAAATGTGGACATACATCACTTTTGCCGTGGAAAAACCTAGATAAGCAGCTGAACTCCCCATGACCACGTATTGTCAAACGTATGTACCGGATTGATTATTCTAATTGTGTGGGGAACGTCACTGCTTGGCATCGTCATGACTTAAAGATTAGTACAAATACAACAGGGGAACATGACAAACATATTGTCTTTGTATAGGTGTCGATAACAGGTTAAGGGTAACATAATTATGGTATGTAGCAAAATAAACGTTTCTTTTCTAACGCTTAGCTATTAAATGCATCTTTTAACATCTATTGTGTCAGAACAATAAATAAATTTATAATTCTCACCTGATAATTAAGATGATATTTACACACAAATTGTTGCTAAAATAAAACACAAATACACAGGCAAAACGGCATCTAGTAAATAGCTAGCAGTAATCATATGTTACTAAACTGGCACTCTATTTAAAAAGACAATACTAGAAAATCAAACAACTGCCCTAAACTTAATATTGAGACCAAATTAGCAAGTTACTTTTGTGTGATAATGTCAACCCGATGTGTTTTTGTAACTCTTTAAACAAAGTTTGCAACCGGATATGGAGAAAAATTAGTTAACCTTAGGAAAGTAAATACGACATAACAAAGAGTAAACAAAGTAATAACATCAGCAAGCACCAACTATAAACCAAAACTTACTTAATACAAATGTATCGAGAAATCGATGGACGGAAGATAATATAATATTAATTCAACAAAAAGAACAAATTAGGTAAAACAATAGAAGCAACATTCAACACAATGCACATCTTGTTTGCCATTATGAGGCTATTAATGCTACTCTCCATATCCATTTTAAACAAATATGTTATGTGTTAAAGTCGCAATGTAATTCAATATTGTTACATTTGTAAACTACATTTTGATCTAAATCTAATGCTTAACACTCATAAACGCATATAAAAGTTATTTCCAAATAATTAAGAACATAATGATTACATATTTTATCCCTTCACTGATACAAAGCATGACACAATCCATGTGTCATGGATGCACCATTACTATTTGTAACACTGCAACATCACAGCAGTCTACCTCTGTATAGTCGAGCATTCGAATATGCAGCCGTGTATATTCGAATGCTCGACTATACAGAGGCTACGATTTTGCTAGTTCTCTTCCAGCGAACACGCAGTTTTATTTTTATTTTTAATTTTATACAACTTTCGCCAGATATATATTCGTTGGAAGACTGATTTTCCCCAAAAGTCTCTTTCAAAAACACATAGCATGGTATGTCAACGTCGTCAGGATCGCCGTTATTACCGGGTGTAGATAAGCGAGCAAAAGCAGCAGCAAATTTTATTTTTGCAAATAGTAAGCTAAGTTTTTTTGTTATGAAGGAATTTCACTGTGCAATTTATACACTTGCAATAATTTATTTTGCAGAGTATGTAATCTTACAACGTTAGGCATACTGCACTATGATTCCTTTGCATCCTGGACGTATAGTTAATGAATGAAGTTAGCTGACTCATTGACTTAACAAATAAGTAATATATGTTAGCCTGTTTCGTTTGAGCTTAACTTTGTATTTCTCTTTCTTTGTTGGCTGTTGCCATCTTACCGCGACAAAGTCCATTCCAGTGCCCTATAGGTAGTACTGTATTTCCTGCAAGAAATATCTTTATACATTCGGTGTTATTTAGTTTAAAAACATATCAGTACATATCAGCACACATGAACATTATTGAAAGTTTTCCTGTTTGTACAGGGATACGACAATACTTTAATTTTTGATTCGGTATAAATTAACCATTCCTAAGACGGCTCGTTACCTAGCCTACGTTGCCGTGGATATAGCATCATGCTTTATGCATTATACCCCAAAATGGTAGAAAAATTAAATAATGATTTCTATTAGCGCTACCTTTAAAGACGGTAACGCCGGGTGGGCGCTTTACACTCAGAATGTTGTATTTGGAGATATCTTTAAATTCTGACAAAAACACTAGCTTTGGTCATCATTAAGACATTCAACTTGCAATGTAAGTAGGTCAAATGTAATAACATGAAGCTTCTTTTTTATCTTTCACAGCACATACTAAATGCAAAATTATTAAGCACGACATTAGAAATTAGTTGCTTACATAATTTCACTGTAATTATCTAAAATACACTTTGCCATCAAGTATGGGTTTTTTTCAATATTTTAATCAATTATGCCATAAAAAGTTTCCAAAAGCGTTCTAAGGCCAGAGTGGCTAATGGATGCTAAACTTAATTGCGAGAAAGAATTCCACGCATTTTGTCCTGCTATAGTTTGATAGAGCAAAAAAGCATCATTTAAACAACAAAGTTTCGAGTCCATTGTTGACAATGTGTTATATCTTTGATGCATCGGAGCGACAATTTACAACCAGGAGCTGTAGTGCAAATTAAAAATAACGCCGATCACAGATTTAATCACAAACAACACGCAAACAGTTCGCAATCCTCACAAAATACCAAATGCCTTCATTATGTCCTTTAGTTTGTTTAGCGTGAGTATGTTTTTACACAAGTAAAACAATTAGCTTTTAACTGTTATAAGGCTGAATAAAGTTTTTCTTGTTACTACAAATACATTGCCGTCCCGTTCCTTTACTATAAAACAATATGCATCAAAAGAAATTAGCATCTGTTGAATGTATATTACAAGCACTGGGACTTATTGTTTGATTATATGGAACAAATAATAGAACATCATTGTAACTGTGATCAAAAAGATGTTAAATTGTACAAAGTATATTATATCACTTGATGTATTTGATTTTTGATTTTTTAGTTTGTAAATATATCAATGATCTATTTTGAGTTATAATGCTCGTTAAAACCCCTACAGGTAAACTTTCCATTTCCAACATAATAATTATAGGTGACTTTGCTTGTCGTGAAAGCAAATGAAATTGTAAATGGTATGCCGAAGTATTTTTGTAAGAATGCTTAATAAACTTTTCTTTCTTAAGCCCTTAGGATGGTGTTTTTTTTTTTCATAAAAATAATAATCTTATTAAAACGAGTAATTACTAAGGTTACAAATGGTAGTTGGGAAGAGAAACCTTATATACAGTGTCAAGGGTAAGTTTAGTATGATCAAAGACTTTATAACAATCGGAATAAATTGTGAATTGTAACATACAGTTTAATTTTTTATATACTTAGAGTACACACGTACATGTTTAGTTTAATATGATAGATGACTTTATAACAAACTAATTCGGAATGATACATGAAGTTACTGTAGTGAATTGTAACATACAGTTTAATTTTTTGGTCAGTACTAAATCTACATGGATAATGTTCATGCTTCGTGGGAGTACACACGTACATGTATAGCTGTTTAGTTTGTGTAATCATTTACACTTGAGCTAGTTGGATAAAACTTCAAGGTTAAATTGACAAAAATGCGACGAGACATAACATAACGGGAGGAAAATAGGAACAGAGAAAAAACATACAGTTTCCACAGACGAAATGATTGTTTTAAAATAGTGGTGTCTGAACAATCGATTTTGCGGTGAACTTAAAATAAATACATGGAAATGTCGTTTGGTACTTACCGCATTAATTACTATTTTAACCTTTACTAAACAAGTCACACGTTAAATGGACAAATTGAAAAATGACACTGAGAACCGTTTCACAAATTGGCAATAAACACAGTCATCTATACACATAACATACGTTTCGAGGAAAAATACTTCATACGCAGAGGGATCTAGGATACACAGTACGTATGAATTAAGGAATAACAAACTGTATTTATACAAGTTTTATTTATAGCTAATCACCATACTACGCCCTTACAGGTTTATCAAGTAAAAAGTCAATTTTTTTATTCATATGCACGTGGGTACTTGTAATATTTTAAGTGTAGGTGGCTGGATCAGCAATAATAAATCTATACATGTTAATGGCGGTATTATTATTTTGATAATATTAGTTAATAAGGATACATTTACACTTACAATGATACTTTAACGTAAGAGATACTGATTTACAAGCAATCATACAAAGGACATGTTTACCTGCTGGTAATTTGGGCAGTCCCTAGCTATAGTGGCGTTATGTTTAACAGACACAACATACATATGGGTAAATATAAAGATAAATAATCAATAAAAAAAGTAATAAATTACATTGATAGATAGGTGTGTTGCTTGGTGCATTGAAATACCGTAACCTTTCTTGAAAACAAACACACTCACAAACCGAAATCGATTTAAGGAAAACAAAAACGAAACGACGTTTCAGAAAGGAACGGTGCACCGTTAGTCAGGTGGAAGATATAAGATAGCTGCTAGTTCTTACCAAGTGGCTCGAACCCATGCGGTGAGGGAATGACTCCAAGAGCTCAACCATGGGCACTCGTATTTTAGGTAAGGAACGTATTTATTTGTACACTATGCAGTACTATAGCTAGTATATGCTATCAGGTTAGTTTTCAGTCAATAACGTTAGAGGAAATGGGAGTAAAAAGGTGATTATCTTTACATGTACTTTCTCATATATTACTTTTTCTACCACCTCTGCAAGTACTATATTTACATCATCTTCTTATCAGAAGTAGAAGTAGACAAAAACATAAGACGCAAATGAAACTCTTGGTTTTTCTTTTCACATACTTGCCAGACAACGGTGTCTGGACAACTGGCAGAAAATATATTAAAAACTGTTTAGTCTGTAGACTATCCAATGTTAAATATGAAAGCCTATCCTCAAGCAATGAATGGAAATATGATAAACAGAAGTCCAGATTACTCATGATCATGCATGCGTTTCGATTTTCCCTTTGACAGACTTAATTAGATCGGTAAATGAAAACCAAACATGACTGAAAGCAGTCGGAGGACAATAAATGCACTTTACAATTGTATCAATGGGATGGTGCTAGCCTTGGCCTTGGGTGGCTTTACGTAGCAGACAGACTTGATTTTTAAATTATATTTGTTGTATGGCGCAGTGTGTCCTTATTAAATCCGGCGTCTGCCATCGCGAGTGTACTTAGTCGACGAAACGTATTAAGGCTGGTCGGTATGTATGTAGATTAAATGAAAGCTGGTATATGAAAGTGTATGTTTCTATACACACTCTCCGCAGTAAGTCAAGACAGACCAAATGATTGACCTCGTGTTTCCAGAAGCACCTTTTTTAAATGTTGTCTTTCTATAAGAAAACTATTCGCATTTTCTATTGCCTACGTACTGCCAAATGCAGCAGGGATTATTGTTAACTATTACTACAACGAAAGATAGAAGGAAAAGCAGTTGCCTTATATAAATAAAATGTATGTTTTCTCTGCTTTGTCGTTGATTTTGTAAGAAATCAAATGAAACCTATGCTAAATTGCAATAATTACTTAAAAACTTATTTAGTGTAACGTTTATAGTTACATATAAAACCATTACAACAAAACCCCTTTTTGAAAATTATAATAACATAATAGCACATCAAAAGGCAAATATGCAAACCGTTGGTGATGGGTAAAACTGTACCTCAAAACAGAACGCTTACTGCCAATTGATTATACTCAAAACTGACCTGTTAACAAAATTAGACGTGTTGACATGGCAATAAAGAATGTCAAAGCAACCATAATGAAGTTTATTTTCGATGTTTTGTCATAACTAAGTACAACACAATCAGTAAACATTCGACCAAATACGATAAAAATATAAAAGTGAAAACGATTTCAAAATAACAATAAAACTAACAATAAAATGCACTTTTAACTGTAAGTAATTTGTTCTACTCACTCATAGATGATAAGGATGAAACAGAGCATAATTTATATGTAGTACAAAATGCTGTTATACTGGTGTCGTGAAAATTACAACATGCTGATCAAAACATGCAAGTGGAATGTCCCATTTTCAAGATATGTTTTAAGAAAAACATATTTTTTATTCTGAGCGAATTCGGATTTGAAAAGTTTGTAAATATCTTAATAATGCTTAAGGCAGGGATATAATAGTGAACAAACATTTTAATTGTATGCCCACGAGAACGGAAATACGTTAAGTTAGCGAAGGTTACATTTAACAGCTAAAGACTAAGCTGGATTTAATAAATAAAAAGAGTGGTATTCAGTAAAAACAGAATCCCCTTTAGGAACATTGTATAGTACAATGTACTATATGTGCCATTATTTCGCAAAACGAACTATCAACATGTAAATTTAAAGTGCGCAATTTATGTTAGTTCTGTCACAAGTTGACTACGAGTACTTTGGATACACAGCCTATTTATAAGAAAATATTTGTTTAATTTAATTACATTAAAGGTAGTATCTGACAGCTCGTCTTTATATTATACATTTAACGCCGTCGTATTTCTTACGCCTGACCGGCCGCAATAGCTCAGGTGGTAGAGCGTCGGCTTGCGGATCGGGAGGTCGTGGGTTCGAACCCCGGCCGGGTCTAACCAAAGACTTTAAAGTTGGTAGTAGTGGCTTCCCTCCTAACGCTCGGGGCTAAGGGGACAGCATTACGCCTGACTCGTCGGTGTCAGTATAATGGACCGGCCGGGTTCAGTCCCTGGGCACCTCATACGTGCCCCTGTGCTATAATGATAGAAATGTCGCTGCGCAGTATCGGCAAAAATGCCGGCTAATCCCTAATCCTCAATTGTTTAAGAGTACAAATTAATCGCATACAATTTTAATTTTTCTAAATCTATGAATAAGCACGAAAGCAAAGTTATGAACATCAATACATTATTTTTATTTAGTTGAGCTAGACCTTAAATTTATTATCTTTAATAATTTACAGGTAAAAGTTAACAAGGCATATTTAAAAAAAACTTTAAAATTAAGCATGGCGATAAGTAATAAACGATTACACCAATATAAACTGATAACCCAATATTTCCAACGTGTTTTTTTAAACTAACTGGTTGGCCGTTTATTAAGCTTCCCGGAGGAAATGAAACATTTTTATTCTAGGTTTAATAAAAAAAATTAAGTCCGAAGATATTTCAAAAAACACTTCATAACGCATACATGGCGATCACTATTAAAGTAGAACATATAAAATACCTTTACATGTACAACAAAGCTCATGACGTTTTTTCAAACAAAAAAAAATAAGAAAAAAATCTAGATTTGCATAAATAATGCACCCTGTTGCCACTGTAAAGCTTAGGGACAACTTGCGCAAAATATTTTTTTTCTGCTATGTCTTCCCGAATAATTTGTTAAGCATGTATAAACGACATGCTGAACGATATTTTATATGTGTAAGTTGATCTAGTTTTCCTTGCGGCAGCAGAGCTCCCCTACATGTGTCTTATATTTACAGACTGCAGCGCCTTTGTTTATAACGATCTGTTATGTATCAGTATAGCTTCTTGAAAGTTTGAGAATTCTCGCCGCCTTTGATGACATTTCGGTGATACATTTCCGATATCGGAATTGCATCCTCAAATATTATTCAACATTTTAGAGGGGTAAAAATGAGTGCAGTTTACCAATGCCAATGCCACTGATTGGCTGGAATTTGAAATCGACCGCTTTATATTTAGACGTATTGTAATCGACATAATTTAATGAATAGGTTGATTTAATTTATGACTTGAAATTAAAGGGGAAGATAAGACATATATAACTCCGCACAGAGATGAATGCCTTACTGCAATCAGTAAGAAAACTATTTGGTTTGGCCTTGTTTGTGTAGGTTTTTAATCTCCATTTAACAGTTGTTATAAAATCGGGCTCGATAAATGTACAAATGTGCCGAATATATATACTAGACCGAAACATTTCTTCGGCGCTGCACCAGGGATGCATCTTATCTCATCAGATCAGTACTCACAGATGCATCTATTAATCAACTAGCTTCCCCTCTAAGATGTTAGGGAATGTCGCCCGAGCATAAGAACACTAAAGAGTGCTCTTTGTATTTTGCAGAATATCAGGTGCGATCTTTTAAAAGAGATATGTCTTTTTCAACATCGCCGACTTTTTCTCCAGTGGGTGCCAGAAGAATATTTATATTTGAGATCCTCCGACACGGCTTTTTGTTACGTTATGTAATATTATTAAGAGGTATAGGGGTTATATTATTGTTAAGGAAAAACATAATGGGTACCATCCTTACATCCAGATGATTCCATGTTATAGCGTCACAATAAATAAAAATACAAGGACATATTAAGTAACGGTAATTACTTATAATATGTTTTTTCATTCATTTTTGGACTAAACGTGTCTAGGAGGTGATAAACGAAAGAAATAGAAGTCACTGAAGGTTTAATAAGTACATACATTCAGTTTTTTCCATAAAACCTTCGTTTAGCAAAAAAGGCAATACGTATCTGTAAGTGAGTAAATGCAATTTTTGCAATGGGGCATATTATTAAATTTAATTCTCCAAAATCTTTTATGTAAGATTTCTCTTGTATCAAGCAAAGAACAAAGTATGACTAATTGCCTCCAGGCATGCTTCAAATGTTAACATTAATATTGTCATCTCTTTAAACTTGAAGTTGATAATATTGTCTAATTCAGATATAAACAAAATGCAGAGTTTTCTCTGTGACAAGAAGGAAGGAATGGGGAGCGAACTGTTTTCAGAACAAGTGTTCGGGTTTGCTCTTTTTGTTAAATGACTCATCACAAATTTGTTCTATATTTTCGCTTGGATTGCATGTGGTATACCTTTGTTCTGTGCCTTTTCGGAGTTTGGTATATGTTGCAATGCTCATAGGACTTTGTACGCCGATACGGTGCCTCTGAACTTGTTAATCTTTATAAGAGGCTTCTTGTTTCATTGATTGTTTACATGGACCCGTTTTCCTGTATTTATCTATCCTACTGTCTGACGCCTACGTCATGCATGTCAGAATTGCATGTATGTGTTTATAAGTATTTTGCATTGATATGTAATGTCTGATTCATAGAGATTAAACGAATCGGCGGAAAAATACATGTAGTTGTTGTGTATACAATACGTTCGTTTTAAATAACAAACGCTTCCACTTATCATTAAAGCTCGTGTTCTTCATCTTCGTCGTCGTCTTTGCACTAGTAGTAGAAATAGTCGTCCTACAAGTTGTAGTAGAAGTAGTTTTTGTTGTAGAAGTAGTAGATGCAGTAGAAGTAGTAGTAATATTAATAGTAGTAGTAGTAGTAATAGTAGTAGTAGTAGTAGTTGTTGTTGTTGTTGTTGTTGTTGTAGTAATAGTAGTAGTAGTAGTAATATTAATAGTAGTAGTAATAGTAGTAGTAGTAGTAGTAGTAGTAGTAGTAGTAGTAGTAGTAGTAATAGTAGTAGTTGTAGTAGAAGTAGTAGTTGTTGTTGTTGTTGTAGTAGTAAAGTAGAAGAAGAAGAACTAGTTGTACTAGTAATAGTGTTGAATGTTCAGGTTCTAAATGTCAGCATTTTGTAATCGATGTTTCATCGAACCTTATAATGTACTGTATAAATTATAAAAAACTAAAAGAAAATCTAAAAGACGCTCATTTGAGGAAGAAGTTGCCACATACTTAAAAGAAAAATATATATATGCTTTAATAAAGTATATAGTAGATTAGATACTCTAAACTAACAATAACCAATAAAAAACAACGTTTAATACCACTACTTTCCAGGTTAAATAGAATGTGTACATTAACACAAAACCAATTAGAAATCACCTTGTAATTTTAAGACAAGCTTTCCCCATCTTAAAAAACAACCTATTTGCGCTAAAAGCTGGTAATTGAAATGTTTTGAATCTGTCTGTGATAGAACATCTTTTAGTCAAAACATAAAAACTCAGTATTAAGCTGATTAGTTATGACATTTAACATGCATTTTTACTATGCGACAAGTCCTTAATTTTAAAGCTAGAAATCCTTGACACAGTTCCTTTTTACAGCTTCTTACTTACGTTCTTTATTTCAGAAAGCAAGCATCACTTTAGTCTGGAATAAACTGTTTTCTACGACATTAATCACGTCGCACCAGGAGCACTAATTGCGATTTCTGAGAGGTTTAATGCGCCAGCAAACATCCATGTCCCAGTAAAATATTTTATGGCATATTTATTTAAGATCCGGGAGGTAATGCATAGATTAAAAGTCACAAAACGCAGATATGTGGTATCTATTGTAAAATACCCTTTGTTCTCGATGAATTTGAATTCGGTGAATAGAAAATCAACGTGAAGAATAGAAGGTCACTGTGTTTAAGAAAAATTACAAATAAAACGTATTTGTACAAGTATGTTATATATGAAGACAAAGTTACATTTAGATAAAATGCAGCATGCAACAACATTTAAAAAAATGAAACTTGTTAAGCATTTTAAGTGCTCCAAAATGTTTCTGATATTAAACTGACACAATAAATGCTTAGTGGATTTATGACAATTGCACGACATTGGTTGTTGATGAAATTCTTGTTATTCTGGCATCATAGAATATGATATAGTATACATACTTATGTTTATACCAATGTTTAATTAGAGGGATTTTCCGTTGTTAAGGTCAAACAACTAGTAGAATACAAACTTTACATTTAAATTGCATTAACACTTAATCCGCTTTTAATGATTACACAATGATCGTCAGATTTGTATAGTCACAAAAATATGTTCAGAAAAAGATAAACCGTGCATATTTTCTGTTTATCAAATGTTACTGTTTTCTTCCATTACTTTTTCATTTAAGTTATTTTGTTAAATTGAAAAATGTTTATTTTCTGCAAAACCACACGATTTTGTTATGATAACATGCGTCTAGAACACATCAGTGACATGTTCCCATTTAAATTGATCGCTATTGCTGCTTGAACATAAATAAATACTGTCAGCAACATTACATACGTCGTGTTTAGGAATAACGAATTACCTTTTGTGTTAGTGACATGTGTATTGCATAGTTTGGTCTTGTCACGTTTGTAGACATGAAATTATAGCAGAGCATCCACGTAGCTATAATGCACCGCTGCAAATCCTGATGGCAGCTACGTGTTAAAGGATAATTTTTTCAGTGGCAAATTTGTAAGGTTGAAATATATCCAAGTACGTCTTACATATATTACATATCGTATGTGATTATTAATACTCTCATATTAAGAGAAAATCTAGCAGTGTTTTGTTACAAACAACTAAACTAAAGCGATAGGTGTTAAAAATAATAGCAAATGTGTCAATTCGTTTTAATGCCATTTTCAAATTGAAACATCCACAACCAATGTGAACAAGCCCGCTGAATCATTCCCTTACAAATGACCCTTTTAAATTTATCAAACATACATTTATGGGACATGTTGAACCTTTAGACTTTTAGAGAACTAAGTGATCCTTCACGATGTTTACAGTATCCCAGTGGCTTGTTTATAGTAAATAGTTAAGGAACCTCAAATTGAATTAATGTGTTGAATTAGAACTTCATTAAATGCAATAATTCCATATTAACCCATTTTAAAAACACATATATAGATTTATAATGTTTCTTTGTTGGGAAAGTATAGTTTGTTAATCATCAGTGCGCATTAAGGCTCAAATGTAACTTAATTTATATTTTAAGCATCTCGCTTCGTTGACATGTCATGTCAAGGTTGTGTTACTATAGTTGATAAGTTCATCCGGTGTGTCTGCTACAGGAAATGATTGCGGTTTCTCGAACACCGGATACAATTAAAACAGTCAATGTCCTGTTATGGATTCCTCCAATATGGACATTCAAGGCAAAAATAAACTGGCGTGTTATGTTATATTTTTTTACAATTTCACAGAGCAATGCAACTTTCGGTTTACAAGCTTTCATTCCTAACAGTTTCGGCTAGGTGCATGGTGCAAAGGGATAACAAACAGAAGATACCATTAAAAACGCTATATATATATCAGCGTATGCGCCAAGTGTTGGCTGCACATTTGAACGCTCTCAAATTGTATTTCTTCTTTTTTATGTTATATACTGCTTTGATTTATTTAGGAGTTGACATAAGTTTGTGTGAATGTATGAGCAAGATTGTGGTAAAAATTCAAATTGAGTAGTGAAGTGGTTTTCGAATATTGACAATTTTAGTTCGACTTTTTTTGTTTTATTCTGATCATATATATAAACAAGAAAGTATCAGCGCTTGCATCCAGTACGTTGTATTTTTATGTCTTTTTGTCTGTGATATACCGAGTGGATATATTTGGGAATCGCCAAAAGCGAATGCGATTGTTTGAAGAAGGTTTGGTGAAATTGCAAATTTGAGTAGTATTGTGATTTTTCAAAATATTAGAAATTTTTAGTTTGACTTTCTGTTCTGACCATATCAAACATAAAAGCATCAGCGCTTGAACCCAGTGTTGGCTGCCATTTTGAATGCTGTCAACATTTATTTCTTTCACTGACTTTTTAATTTGTTTGTTGCTCCCTGATTTTGTAATATAAATCGTGTTCTGAAATCAGGATCTGCTTGGAACTTTCACATGATGAACATTAATGTATTAGGAATGTTTCTGGGGTTTTATATTTTAACAACTTGTGTTTTAAAATGGATAATTTGTGAGGTAAATATTGACAATTATATTAAAGATTTTGCCTTGGATTTAGCATGTATTGAAAATCAGTCACCTGTTCAATGCAGGTATGATCGTGATCACCTATTGAGTATTGGAAAATGTGTTCAGCACAATAGGGGATTATACAAACTTGATCGGAATGTGTACCATATTATAAACACACTACAAATTGCTCGTCCTCGGAAACGACAAAGAGGCAAACGTGGGGGCATACAGAAATTTGTGTCAAAACCAAACGGTGCAAACATAAAAAAAATGATATATCCGAAACGAAGTAATGTACTTAACCAATTGTAGGAACAAGTAACCTGCATAACCCTTAACTGCCGTTCTGTGGTAAACAAAGACACTACTGTCGGTCAGTACTTACGGGAGGAAAAAGTCGATTTTGCATTACTAACTGAAACCTGGTTTTCTGACGATAAACAACATCAGTTTGAAACATCTGACCTTAACCAATTTGGCTACAAATTAACCGTGGCAAACAGACAAAAAAGACTAGGAGGTGGTATCGCGATCGCCCATAGAAATACTATTAACGTTAGAAAAGTTGAAAGTGGTACAAAACAATGTTTTGAATTTAGTATTTGGAAACTGGTTCTTAAAAACATTACTTTACATGTCATCGGTGTCTACAGACCTCCTTCTTTATCAACAGCCAGTCAGTTTGTGATTGACTTTTTCAATTTTATGGAAAAAACTTTACCAAATCTTTCAAATTTATTGGTAATGGGCGATTTCAATCTGCATATACATGACGACAATAGCGCTATCAGTGATTTTAGAAACTCACTATATGCTATGGGCCTAGAACAGCACGTCGACTTCAGTACCCACACCGGTGGACAGAGTCTAGATCTTGTAATTACGGAGACTGTTAATGGTGTTAAAGTGCTTTCGTGTAAACCTGGCCCCTACATTTCGGACCACTGTGTTGTGAAAACTATTCTCAACATTAAGAAAGAGAGTGTCATAAGCAAAACAATTACCTTTCGGAACTTTAAAGATATTGACCAGCTGCAATTCTCAAACGACTTAAAAAGTATATCAATAGAAAACGATGTTAATATCAATGATTACGTCGACCAGTTTGAATATGAAATCCAAAGGGTGTTAGACCACCATGCGCCGCTTAAGGAAAAAAATAAAATTTGTAGACCTCCAAAACCATGGTTTAGTGAGTCAATATTACTTTTGAAACGTCAAACGCGAAAAAAGGAAAGTCTGTGGCGAAAATACAGAACAAAGGACCATTTCGAAGCATTGAAAGCATCCCGAAATAAATATTCGTATGCAATAAATCAAGAAAAAAAGGCTGTTATCACTAACAAAGTGTTATCTGCTAAAGGAGATTAAAAAAAACTATACAATTTAGTTACTGAACTAACCGGAACCAAAACTGAAAATCCATTGCCACAAGTTGAAACGAATGGCATTTTAGCAGACAACTTTGCTGACTTTTTCATGGAGAAAATTGATAAAATTCGTGATTCTTTGAAGAACTTCCCAAACTTTAAACCAGAAATGAAAAACGTACAAAGTTTCGATAGCTTTGAAGAACTAAGCGAAAATGAAGTAAAGAAACTTGTTTGTGAACTGAATACAAAATCCTCTGAACTAGACATTTTACCAACACATATATTGAAAGCATTTCTGAAAGATCTTCTACCTATTATCTCAAAACTGGTAAACCTTTCTCTTCGGCAAGGCATTTTTCCCGAGAAATATAAAAAAGCAATTGTTAGACCACTTTTGAAGAAAGTAGGGCTAGACCTTGAACTTATTAACTACAGACCAGTGAGTAACCTTTCTTTTCTCTCAAAAGTTATCGAAAAAGCTGTACTCTCAAGGTTAAACGTACAGCTTCTACACATAACTTGCTACCGAAGAACCAGTCTGCCTATAGGCGATTTCACTCGTGTGAATCAGCGCTTCTCCGTCTAGTCAATGATATTTTGGGTGGAATGGAGAAACAGGAAGTGACGGCCATGATTGCAATAGACCTAAGTGCCGCATTCGACACAGTCGACCACGACATATTGCTAGATGTCCTCCATTGTCAATATGGCGTAGCGGACTCAGCTCTCAGTTGGATAGACTCGTACCTGAGACCACGTAGTTGTCAAGTCAGCGTAAATTCGTCATTGTCGTCATTGAGACCACTACAATGTAGCGTTCCTCAAGGCTCTTGTTTAGGCCCCTGGCTCTACATTGCTTACGCTGGAACATTGTTTGACGTCATTCCACAGACTATTTCATTGTACGGATTTGCAGATGATCATATTGCAAATAAGCGTTTCCGACCATTACCAGAGATTGAATCAAGTGCAATCAATGAACTTGAGCAGTGTGCAATATATATAAATGACTGGATGAACAAAAGCAAACTCAAAATGAACACATCAAAAACTGAATTTATTGTGTTCGGCAGCAAGGCTCACTTAAGTAAGTGCACTACAACCTCCATTGATATAGCTGGCGACATCATCAAGCGTGAATCTCAAGTGCGCTACTTAGGTGCCTTCCTTGATGAAACTTTATCTTTTAAGGAGCACGTAAAACGGAAATGTCGCTCTGCTATGATAAACTATCTGAGAATTAAGAGTGTGTGAAAGTACCTTACGAAAGCTGCTACAGAAATTCTTCTTCTATCGTTAGTAATTTCGCATCTTGACTACTGTAACGTCATCCTGTATGGTATAGCCGATTCTGAACTACGCAAAATGCAACGCATTCAAAACATGTGCGCAAAACTTGTTCTCGGTCGCAGCAAATTTGACAGTTCATCACAAGCTCTGTATGACCTACATTGGCTCCCTATCAAAGCTAGGATAAATTTTAAAATATTATGTTTCATGTACAACTGTAACATTGGTAATGCACCCGTCTACCTAACTGACCTATTGACAAAGCATGTTTCAGGAAGACCGGGTTTAAGATCTGCAAATTGTGGAACATTTTATAACATTCCGTTTAATAAAAGAAAGACTTTCAGTGACAGAAGTTTTTGTACCGTCGGCCCAGTGCTATGGAACAGTCTGCCATTAGATGTGCGACAATCAAAATCTTTAGATGTTTTTAAGAAGGTATTAAAGACATTTTATTTCCGTAATTTTAATTCACTGTTTTAAAATGGGGAAGTTCGAGTACTTATAAAAATCAAAGAACCTTTACTGATGTGCATATACTTGTATGTATGTTTATCTTGCAATGTTTTAACATCTTAGATTCTGTGGGTTTTACTTAGTGATAAGCTAAATTTTCTGTTTTAAATTTTTATTGTATTTTTTTTTTTTTTTTGCATGTCTCGTTTTGATTTTTATTAGTTATTGTACAACGCCATTGAATATGATATTGTATAAAAATAGGCGTTTAATCAAATAAAACAGTTTCAGTTTCAGTTAAAAACGCTGGTCTTACAATTACAAGTTTCTTTTCGTCATTTAAGTCCTAATGCTTTATGTCGAGCCATCGAAACCACTTTATATATCGACCGCTTTACAATGACTGAAAACTAGATTACAGTGTAAAAAGGATGCAGGAAAGAAACTTGTGTCAATGATATATATATATATATATATATATATATATATATATATATATATATATATATATAGTTTTCAGTCATTGTAAAGCGGTCGATTAGGAGACTTGGAGACTGCTTGCTTTAGAAAACTTCTGGCATTAATTGAAAGACCTTTCTTTATTAAACACAATCTCCATAGTTTTGGTTAAGCATCCAGATAAACGTTTATGAAAGAAAGTATCAAGAGAACCAATTTACTTCAACAAAAATTCAGATATATTTCTGTTTAATAACTGATGATTTTAGCTTCCGTCTTTGCTAGTAAAAGGCACACTTACCTGGAGTATGTCATTGTGGCACATGTGCAAAATATTGCCAACGAACAGGCCCGATGTGTTTCCTATACTAAAATGTGTCGTAAATCACGGCTAATGACGGATTAATTTGAAGATTAGATATAAATTTTCTGATCATAAAAGCGGGTTACGGGACAGCGCGCCAAGATATACATGGTGCAAGATATACATGTATTATGTAATTTTATGACATCTCTGACAGGTACATTTTTACAAACACGTTTTAAATCTGTGTTACCTCTGCATTGCAAACAAGCTGCAAAATGTTTTGATGCCTTGGAAGCCACTAAACGTAAAACTCCGAGCTGCCAATAGTTCAGAAATAAATACGATGTGACGTTAAATGCGCTTAAATGGCTAGTTTAGCTGAGTGATTTCGTAATTTGGTTATAGCATAAGCCTGCTGGCTTGCTTCGCCATTCATAATAACAAATTAATATAATCATTAATATGCAATAAGTTTAACTAATGAAATTTAAAATGTAATATGCAAATTGAAGTTTTACTGTCATCGTACTGTAGTGAGTTGTCACCCGAGCTGCCATCTTTGTTTTGACGTCTGTCTCGAAAGAAGTCCCATTTAGATAACTGGCCGAGGTGATCCGACTACCTTTCATACATCGAGAGATGATTCGTGAATTACTCGAGGTGTTCCGATTGATCAGTAAGGCAGGCGGAGATATTGGTTAATGAGTACATTTAATTAGCCCTTCAATGACCTGACCGATCTAACATATGAATCTACAGTTTTTTTAGCGGTCAGGATTATTCTGGACAGGCTTGATAAGCACTGTCCACTGTCATGATGAGAAAATATATATTTACATTCTTTTTCTTGCATCTTAATTGAATTGAACTGCTTATCTCTAGTAGGTACCAGTGATGAATCGTGTATGTTGGTTTTGTTTTATTTTTGAAATACACAATAGCGACCGGCCGTGTATATTGTTTAAGACTTACATGTACATTTATGCATTTAGGACAGAGAGAAATTGGAGGGAAGATTATGTATGCAGGTACATTCTAGCAATGGCAATGGTCATTTTTTCTGTAGGTCCTATATTATCTGAAAGTTTAAGTAGCATTTGACCGTAAAACATGATATCACATACTCTTTGAATTAAAAGTGTTGTAAATCGTCCAGCACTGGTCAGGTGTTAGTCAATATAAAGTGATAATGACTCGAACTTTCTTTTACGCGAATGCCGAGAACGCAACACTGACGATCGTGTACTTTTTACGCCCACTTCTGCTACAATTACTTTGCATTTTGATAAAACAATTCGACATTTAGTCAGTGTGCCTGATAAAAAAATGCAATAAGGGAAATTAACCATCAAAAATAAAAAATAAAAATTGTGTAACTTCGGTATTTGTGAATGCTTTTCTTGAAAAGTTGTCAAGGAGAAATTAGAAAGCAGACTTTGAGGAAATGAACGCTGGCGAATTGGGTCAAGAACTGGTGAATTATATAAGGGCAATTTTGAAAGTCAATGCAGCTTCACAGATTGACTATAATTTTTAAAAATGTGATTTTCTCAAATGCCACACATTTTCTTGACTAAAGACTACCATATAGTCTGTTCGTTCTACTATAGGTGAAATACTATGCCAGTACATTTAGGCATCACTAGTACAGAGGTTCTAACCACATTCCACTTCATGAGTGTCACCTTTTTTTTTTAATAATAATAATAATAATAATAATAAAAATGATAATAATGATATTATTATTATTATTATTATTATTATTATTATTATTATTATTGAATAAACGAAATTCAGAAACGCTTTAGAGTAAACATTATTAATTTAAGTAAAAACGTAATTGTGAACGTGTTTCAGACATGCCAAACTTTTCCGTATGGTTTTATACAATTCATTCCTTGTTACAAACAACTCAGCAATGCAGCAATGACCGCTAAATGAACATTAGTATTGTCAGAAGAAAATAGTTGACAACAATTATACTTGTATATTTACACATTGTTTATTGACTTTAAAAGAAACGTGCTATTAGTAGACTAAACGTATACTTGCTACTGTATTTGGTTCGAGGCGATTTTTGGCATAACGAGGCTATTTAATGCAACTCTATTTAATTGCAATAAAAGGGCCGTTATGAAATTTTATATTTGATGAAAATATTGTTTGACTTCATATAAATGATAATTACCTGAATTGAAAATCTACCTATTCAATTAAATATACATTTTTTAAATAAATAATAATTACCTGAATTGAAAATCTATCTTATCAATTAAATATACATTTTTTAAAAACAAGAACAAATTTTGTATGGTAAGTACATTAATGTTCATGAAGTACATATTTTTCTGATGCAATCACATAAAAACACATTACTGTTACTGTAATACAATTGTAACTATTGTTTCACAAGAAGTTAGATACGATTAAAATTTTAGTTCCCTGGAATTCCGGATGATGAAGCCTGTTCATGTTCTATTATCAATTATTTTTATGCATCGAGTGATTAAAAGTGGCGCCTACATTTGCATCAGAGTGCACAAACACATAATCAAAATAGTAACGACATGTTTTCACTTAAAATACATTTCAAACCTACAGGAGTCGTCTATAAATTCAGAATCCAGTCTACCGCCCACACTTACAAGTGTTATTCGCCATATTATTGATTATGTGTCGTCGGTCTTGTAAGGAAACTTCCTGAGCGTACTTAAAGCCGACACGAAATAAGGCCCGTATTCACCAACCATTCTTATGTAAGAATTGCTCAAGCCATGGATTTCAATCCACAATATCATATATAATATATTTTGTATTCAGCTATATGTCTGCATTTTTGCATGACACTTTAACTTCGATACTTTGTGGTTAAAATCGCATTAAAAGTTAATAAATATTTTTTTTGTAGGTATGACATTTGTTACTAGGGTTAAAGGTGGTACCGGCAGTTTGGTCCAAAAATAGTTTTCAAATAATCAAAGTCATTGGCACCTGAAATAGTATTGCAAAATGATGTTGATTGATACCAAAAATCTGTTTGAACAGTCAAGGATAAATCTCATATCGTCATTGCAAGCAGGCGTTTCCTATCTAAGACACGTTGCATAGATATAAATTTTTAAACTTAGAAACCACGTGATCACTTTCTTTCATACAGTCATCCGAGTAATCCGCTCTGAAGTAGATATCTATTTTTAGCAGAGACCCCTATCACGCTTTTTATAGAGTTGGAAAGAATGAACATTTAGAATATGCTTTTCGAGATAAGTACAGTCTAACAATAAAGTTAGTGTTCGGAATCGTCTTTATAACGACTAAAGTATTGGTTTATTCAAACAGTATGACCAATTCCCCAAAGCGGAGGTTAGATATTGGTACGTGAATTTAGTTTAGGTAAACTGTCGGGTACAACCTTCGAGTCATGACTTAGGCTAAAGAAAGGTATGAGAATACGGACCTGAGTTTGTTTTTTTAATATTACTTCTATTGCGATCTGTATGCGCTAGTCTAACATAAAAAACAAAATCATAGTAATGTGTCATTTTGTCATGTCATTAAAATTGAAAAACAACTTTAAACGAGGCACTTACTGGCGAAGAAACTGTACGACGTATCAAACATATTTCAGCGTTTGAAATCGAAGCTTTATTATCTTTAATATTAATATTATGCAATTATTTACTGTATAACAAAACAGTGTCTCGAAGTGAATTTATCATGCGTATTTCAAAATATAATGAGTCGGTTATCATTTTTTTTTTAAATTATAGTTTCTTTTAAACAGATAAGGGGTATATGTTAAAACGAATCTTTAGTGAGCGTGGATACTGTGCTTTGAATCCATTAGCCGTATAATATTGCATATTAAGATTCAATGTATTATTTTTTCTTGTTTGTTACACATTTTTATTGAAGTCATCGTTTCTAATAATATCGGTCTGCTTTAATTCCAGGTTTAAGTCGAACACGTGAGATAACTTGACTGTGCATTAATTATGCTGCATAAATGACCAATTAGGAGAAATTAATAGAAATAATTGAATATTTCAACAATATTAAATAAAGCACTAAACAATTAGATAAAAGAGTTTGTGTTTATTCAATAAAAAAGAAACGTAGGAAATTTCATCCAAAAGCAATTTTGAATTAAGGCTAATTTATTTTAAGAAAAAAAGAAACAATTAAGCGTTTTGAAAACTGATCGTTGTTGTGTTTCCTCAATTAACGTTAATTAACGTTTAGGGTTAGTGGGCATCTTATTTAAGAGCGTTTGATTTTATCCATAATAAAACAATTACAATGTCATTTAGCCAACCGACAGCATTAATTGGAAATAATTTCGTTTAATATCGAAAATACGACCAATCAATATTTTGTTTTCATTTAAGGTATATATTGTTTCCTCGAGGTATTATGAAACCGTACAACCAAATAATAAATTCTATGCATGCAACATTTATGAACTATTAACAACTGAATGAATCCTATACTGTATTAACAGAAACTTGCGAAAATATTTTATTACAAGTACTCTTAAATATGGCTTCTTGTCTATCACTATTGTTTACACATCAGGCGATTATATTTGTTATGCAATCATCTGACATAAACGAGTGAGCTACACAGTAGGACGCTTAGGTAAGACCATCTTATGTTCTGACATTTGATGTCCAAATTAATAAGAAACAATAAGAAATAACAGAGGCGTATGAGCATTGCAACAAATACCAGACCATGAAAAGGCACAGGACAAATGTATTCACATGCAAGCCAAATGCAAAAGTAAGAGCACATCTGTGATGATTCATTTAACAAGAGTAAACCCAACAGTTACCGCCTTGAGATGGTAAGTGTCGAAAATCGAAAACTAATGTCAACAAAGAATTTAGAAGAAAGAGAAGTATTGTATCTGTTTAATTTGTCTTCATTAAAATCATCTTTATTCCAGGTTTAAAACGCATTTTATAGCTTCTCATTTCACAGCAAGCAATTTTTGGTGGATAGGTGGTACGCCGTTGATACTTCTGGGACATGTCTTAGAAATTCTTTACTCGGTGTATTTAGTCATCGCCTGGAAACCCTCTGATGCACTCATTTAGATTGATTTATATTTGGCTTGAACAATTTTATCCCCGGCTTTTATCCAAGTTAAATCCGCGTCACGTTTCAAGCATATTAAATAACATAATTTTGGGCCACAAAATGCCATGCCATGTAATGAAATGACAAAAAAAATCGTATTTTGTGGGAAAATGAATAATACTCTTTACAATGTATTGGTTAACTTACTAGTTTGATGCCAACTTCTTTATAAGTTTCGTACCTAATTGACACCCACTATTTGGAAGGCACAGTTTCTCTTTAAAGTAGTCGTAGCTTCGCTGATTTGCAGCTCGTTTTTACTGCTTAGCCTTTTACAGCGTTGGTTCGAGTAGCGTTGGGGGCAAATGACCTAATGCTGAAGGGTCTTTCAGTTGACACACAGTGCGCAGGTGGTTTTACCCAGACATTAGTCTGGGGTCTTCCTGCATCATAATAGGCTGGGTTATGTTTTTATGCTTATCAGTGGTCGTTGCGATGTTTTATAACAATAACAAATGCATCATTCTCTTTCATTACTTGACGTTCTTTGCAATGGGTTTTACAATTAAAATATAAAGAAGGGTAATTTTAAGCTCATGATTAGGTAACTAAATTGTAACAAACACTAGTGAAGAAAATGCAAAGTTCTGGTTTGTAGTCTACTTCTACAACAAAGTATATTTAATTGCAACAGTTTAACCGCTGGTCATTTGGGTAAATTTGAAAATACTTTATATGGCGCTACGCAGTAATTTGTATGACCAGAATAACTATCGCAGTTGTCTATTTATACACCTTAGTGGAGTGGAAACTTTTGAGGTGGATTTTATAAATGAGGTTGACTGCGACCTGACCGAAATTAGAACCACGACACCCTTGATCAGGAATCGTAAATTCTTTCTTTTGACAATACCGCTACCTTAGTAGTAACTTATTTGTGAAAGGTTTTATAAGTTAAACAAGAAAATCACCGATGCAACCCATCAACGGACAGTCAATATATGTTTTAAAATGACATTTCGTCATCTGACGAACAACAACTTCGGATATCCGATGAGTACTCTGAAAGTGAGTTAAAAACATTATCGCACAATAAGTCTTTACAGAGACATAACACATGTTGCACCATTTGTATCGTATATTGTCTAAATGTATTGACATATTAATGTATTAACGCTAATACTAGAACTCATTGAAGAAATACCGGTATTGAACTAAGGGCCCTCGTACAGCACTCATAACAGGTGCAAATAAAACCTGCTTAACCCACGGGGTTCGAGGCTGCCAAAGTCGGGACGATATATAGAAGAGATATATAAGAAGGTGAAGTGGTACAAAGCTGTAACATCTATTAACTACTCGCAACACCCCGGCCATTTCTACGAACATAAACTTTTCCAGATACCACCGAGGAGCTAAGAAATACATGATAACTACAACAACATCTCATTGCCAAATTTCTATTGTTTTTCATAAAAGGCGTCGAGCTTCAACGTGGATGTCAACAATAACCTATAATATGGATAATACTTATAATAAAATACAAACCTAAATCTAAAATCGATCGTAACTTTCCACGGGTAATTGTTGTGATTTTTTTATGTTCTGTTTTTGTACTTAGATACAATTTTAGACGAATGTGTAAATACATAGACAATCATCGAAAGAAGCAGCTCTAGAGATTCGTATTGTTTCTTTAGGGGTTTGAAGTCAAAAGAGCAGTTGTGTGTCATATTCATAGCAGTAAAGTAGCATTCTCCAAGATCAAACGATAATTATATCATATGCGGTTTATAAGGACATATTGAGGATGATTTCGAAGAAAAGTTCGAAGAAAATGAATTTATTGTATCCTTGAGTTGTACAAAACATTTGTCAGAATATTTTAACTCAGAAGGGAACATGATAACATTAAAGCCTTCTAAATGAAATTTGTCTACTTCGTTGTTTTCACATAGGAAACATGTCTAATTAGCATTTGAGCTTAATTAGTACGAATGCATATAACAGTTCGGGCAACGGCTATAACTTTAAACTATTTCCACAAACTCTCTATGAGCTTTTACTATTGTGGACATCGTACTAAATGATTAAATATCTAAGATAACAATGCGTTTATTAATCAGGAATGTACAACAGCTGCAAGTGGATTTATTCAAAACAGTCCATGTGCTTGCAGGCTGTAAATGGATAAATGCCATTATATTACAATTAATAATGTGATAATTGCGCGCGTGTTTTTTTTTTTTTTTTTTTTTTTTTTTTTTTTTTTTTTTTTGTTTCTTTTTTGTTATTGTGTTGTTGGTTTTTATGCTCAAAATGTCTAACATAACAAATATTACCTCCGAGAAAAAACAATGAATGATATATGAAGAAGCTGTCGTAAATAGAAGAAAATAGTGGAAAAGCTCAGATAATTAAAACATATGACGCCATGCTGGCCTGGTGGACCTCAATCCCTACCTCTTTTGGTATCTGCTACTTTGAAGAACAGAGAAACAGATATTCGTAATTTTTAAATGAGTTTTTTTTTAAATTTAAGTTGAAATAGTAATAAAGGTAGTAGTAAGTTAGTTAGATCTTGCAAATTTCATAAGAATGACGCCGAAGCAGTTTGTGCCCACCATTAAGGGTTCGGAGACGCGAAGCAAGCCGTCACGCTTCCGACTACGTTACATGGGTTCGACTCCCAGACGGTGCGAAAATATTATGTTAAGGTATCTCCAATCAAACGTGCGGTTTACCACTAGCTCTTTTTCAGGCGTTGGCATGGAAACCAGCCGTAACGTCGTTGTGCGATCTATGATTAGAGCAAATTTACTATGCTATTATGATAATTAATTGCAAACAAGGCAATTAGTCATGTTTTATGCGGTTTGATTTGATCATCTACGTTTATATGTAAATCTGGTTTGCCAAATAATTATAGTGTTCCTATATTAGCGTGTGCCTGTTCCATTTGCAAATCTGTCGTTCTAGTAGTCAATTGCTACAGTACTAACGATGTTGCATAAGTCTCAATTCCTAGGACATCAAACTAATAAAACGTCTTAGTGTTTAATCTATTTTCGAGTATCGATAATCTGTCTTACAAAGGGTTGTCTCTTGGTGCAGAACAACTTGAGTTCAATGCGGAGCAGAAAAGTCCAGCGGTAGGACACACGACACCGGATAAAGAAGCCCGTGATTCAAATCCCGGTAGTCGCTAATTTCCTTGAGGAAAAAATAGCTCGTATTGCTCCATCCTTTTCAGGTGTAAAGATCGGGTCAATAAAATGCCTTCCCAGTGCCATATGTTGGCTGCCATAGTACCGGTTTGACCAACACACCCAATGACCAAGGTGTATACCTTAAAGTCCAACCGGTAGCTTAAAATATATCATAACTCGATATTACCTATTGCCTAAATGGCATATATGTTTCTCTCCTTCATAAATCAAATTGAAACCTAGTAGCCGTACAGAAATTTTTTTATTAGTCTCATACTGGAATTCCCCATTGTATGGTTATATGTCGTCGATAAAGTTATGCTTACTTTAAGGTCATGACTTTTGCCAGCATGGGCAAATGCCGTGTTTTGTTTAATGAGCTTAGCTTCCTCGTCCCCGTAAGAGGACTTTTCTATGTAGAAATGGTTGTAAATGAAAGAGTTCACTCTTTTGTCCCAGATAAAAGGTTCCGTGGAATTATTGAACGCATGCTTATAGGTTGCAATGCTTATAGGACTATGCCATCATAAATTCTTATGTCATCTCACAACTATTCAGCCATATCTTTTCACATTATTTAGCTGCTTGCAATTAAAGATTTTAATTGTAGTAAAAGGCCTAATATAACTAGTGATAATCGTCTTCATAGCAACATATATAATATAAGCTGTCCAAGAAGACTTTAAATTACACATTTTTGCAGGTCTTAAAATTACAACGTTACTAAATACGATACGGTGTATCGCCTAAAAGAAACATGTTACCCTTATTTAGTATTTTCACATCTCTCTCTCTCTCTCTCTCTCTCTCTCTCTCTCTCTCTCTCTCTCTCTCTTCTCACTCTCTCTCTCTAGCGGCGGAGCGAGAGAGAGAGATATAGATGAGATATATATATATATATATATATATATATATATATATATATATATATATATATATATATATATATATATATATATATATATATATATATTATTGAATAATTGAATATTAAAATATTAAAAACTTTGTTTTAAAAACCGCTTCACCTAAAACATATCATTTACTTAGTCTTAAATCTGCATGACTAATTCAAACAAAACAACTTTGTTTCTTTTTTAATGAGAGCAGCTTTATTGTCGGTTTACTTCCTCGTCTCGTGACTCTTGATAATTAGCAACAATTTACAGAAATATTTTCAAGAGTATAAGATTCGGCAAGCACCATTTAAAGAAAATTAAATAATTTACGTTTCGGAATAATGTAAACAAATCACGGGAGACAGAAATCCCATTGAAAAGTAGTCATATGCAAATTATGCAATTTCATATTAAAAATTTAAAAACAAAGTTGATTAGTGCTAAATGTTACTGGGTTAATTGAGCGTACTCTGTGTCAAAAGACTCGTGGAAATTTAAATTAATTGAACACTAAATAGTGCGTGTGTTTGCTGCAGTTAAGGAAAATCATTGTTTCTAGATTTTTCTAGTGTACATCCGAACTTCTGCAATTCAGCGTCTTGTAAAATTTTGATTTTACCTTGCAACCTTGCTTTTAACAATCTGTCTCGAATAATGCTATTACGTTCAAGGTTAACAGAATGTTGCCTAAGATCGATAAAACAATCAATTCAATATAATATATTTTGTGTTTTAAACAGTTCTTGGTGCAGAATGTTGCATAAAATATAAACTTTGTTTCATCAAAAAATAACACAAGCAATGTAAAGTTATTGCAAGATGTGCCAACATTTATTTTAATAATAATTAAATAAGGCTGTCTTTTTAGCATATCACACAACACTAGTATTAAATTATATTATATACCCTATGAAGCATTTTGACTGGTCGAGTGCTTCGCACGCGAGAGTCCGAAAAAAGTAATAACTAATTCGGGAATTAATATTGACCTTTGCTATTCTCACGACGTGTCAATTTTCCATGCGCATTGTAAACGAACATGGCGTCAAATAGAAAGCAGGCACGAATGTTTCGAACCATGTTTTTGGACGATTTGGAAGCATTGAAGAAAAAACATTGAATCAAAACAGACCCAGAAAAAAGTAAGATCAGTTGCCGTGAGTGCGTTTAGAGAGTGTCTTTTGCATAAGCAAGTCAGTGTTTAGTTGAGGTCAATATTATCAAACCACCAGAATGCCTCAAATGAAATGGGTGTATAATATAACCAGAAAAGAATATATGACAAAGTCCTATGAGCATTGCAACATATACCAAATTCCGAAAAGGCACAGAACAAAGGTATTTCACATGCAAGCCGAGCGAAAAGTAAGAACAAATTTGTGATGAGTCATTTAACGAAATGAGCAAACCCGACAGTTACCGCCTTGGAACGGTCAGTCGGCAATATGGACCGACTGGGGTGCTAATACTTATGTTGAGGTCGATATGTAGTTTTGCGGACCTGGGTAGTGTGATATCGATGTCGATATCACACTTCCCAGGTCCGCAAAATTACATACATATGTATCGACCTCAAATTTTTTTTTATTTGCATAATAACTGTTTGACACAAAAAAGAGCATACATGTGAAACATCTAAGGAACATCAGAGAGCATGGTACTAGAATTCAATATAACAACATACAGAGTACTTCAACTTGTAATGATGGCTATACATTTAAGGAAGTAAAATCATCGATAAATGTTAAACAATATATCACACAACAGGAGAGTAGTTACTACTACATTCACAACCCGTATTAATGTTGACCGTTTTCAATGTAAACATTGTAATGCTTAAGGAATCAAATCAGTCGCCTATTCCCAATCTATCGATCATGTCTGTTTATAGATTCCGGTTTATCTTATCAGTGCAATTGGAAAGCACGAAGTAAACGATTGACTTTGTAAATAATAAATAGCGCATACTCTTTGTGATTATGGGAGTAAGCAGCTGACCGGTCCTTATATATAAAATATGTCTAGTATTCACATTGTTTAAACTTGCACGGTTAAAAGGTATGTTAACATTTAACCGGTTTTTATTTCCATCTTGGTTAATCGGTTGCATATTGTTAAACCAATTAATCGCTCTCAAAGGTTGTATCAAATCCAAAATTTATCAGTTGTCCAACATTTTCTTTTTGCTCAGAAAACAAAAACAAAAGACCAAACAAAAATACAAACATAAACAACAAAAACAAAAACCAACAACAACATAACAAAACAAATCACAACACTATGTTTATTTCGGTGGCCGCTGGTGCGAAAGGGTGCGTGCGGGTGTGTGTTTGGTGTTTCTAGAAAGTCTGCGTTACAATCATGTAAAAGTCAACATATGTACATTACTAGCGATGACCTAACATATATCCTCGCCACGATCCATGTATTTATCCTTTACCTGTGTGAATTGGACTTTGGTTCCTCAATTCCATTCTCACATAAAAAGGATGCTACAACCATTTATTATATTCTGACTGGTCATGTTTCTTGATTCAAAAAGTTAATTTCACTTATAATCAGCCATTTTTGTTTAGTTTTTCTGATCGAAATAATACACCTTTCTTTTCTAAACACTGTGGACATTATTTTTCAATGTTGTCACTACTTTCGTCATAACTTATCAAAGAAAACATCAGCGCTTGGACATTTTGTATTTAAAAAGATCATTTTTCTTTTCATTGCTTGCATTTGAGACACCCATATAAGGAAGTGCGAGGGTAAGGCTCTGTAAAACCGTTTTAAGAACCCCAGTCGGCCCATAATGCCGACTGACCATTCCAAAGGATTATTGTCGGGTTTGTTCCTTTCGTTAAATGACTCATCACGAATTTGTTCTTACTTTTTCCTTGGCTTGCATGTAAAAAACCTTTGTCCTGTGCCTTTTCGGAGTTTGGCATATGTTGCAATGCTCATAGGACTTTGTCATCTAGTCTTATTGTGTCTTATATATAACGCTCCTTTACCGTAGTTACGGCATGACAAGCTTGAATCTGTCAAATATCATTGTCAAGGTGGTAGTCTCCTTTTGATAAATAATTAAATGTTACTAACACAATATTAATACCATTCACACATTTGAATATACCTATGCCAATCCAGCCGCATATAGTTAAAATCTAGTTAGTGATTATGTATATAGTTGTGTCGACCGGACCTGGTAGCGCAATTAGTAGAGCGTCAGAACCAGGAACGGGAGGCCCCGGGTTCGATCCCGGGCCGTGACATACAGAAATCGTTAAACATGGTAGTGGTATAGCTCTCTTCAAAACGCTCGAGCAAAGATAATGGTAGTTCCACGGTGGTTGGTTCGGTGTCTGGATAATTCTTTTGGATGTGGTATCATGCCAGCTGTTCACGGCATGCTATACTCAGTGAAGGCAGCACTATATTTTCTTCAAGTGGTCACCGTCTCCAGATAACTGAAATACTGTTGGTGGGACGATAAACCCAATAAACATATAGTTGGTTCCACTGTTATATTTACCTCGTGAGTGGTTTGAGTTTCAGGTGAATTTATCTGTCAGGGTGCAAGTCGATGATTTCCTATATATAACAAATGTTTACATACCGCTTTACTGTCTTAGGTTTATATTACAATCATGTATATTTACAACGCTCTCATAAAGATTTCAACCTAATTTTACACAAGGCATCTACTGTGACATGATAATATGTCCTCAATGACGAAAATATACGACCTCTAAGAAAAAGGAAAAATTAACTTTAATTGAACTAGTCAGCTATCTCCGCGAATATCCATTATTATTTAATTATTACTGTTGTTTGCATGTGTAAAGTGTTTTAGATAACTGTGTTTTTGCTTATTTTTGTATCGCCTTGTCTCAATGCCTTGCCTTGACTGGTGACAGTTAAAAAAATAAATAAATGTGGTAAGTGTCATATGGTATTCTCACTTTTCTTAATAAACGTTTACACATAAGTAGAATTTCTTGTTTTAAAGCGATTTATACGTCACTATCTTAAAGACAAATCTTTCTGGTCTGCTAACTGTCTTTTTGTTGTTGTTTTGTTTTAATTGTTTTCCCTTTCTGTAACATGTATGTCACGTCGCATTAATGTTGTTGAGATATACCTTTATGTTTCCCCCAACTAGTTCTACAATAAATGATTGCATATGTTAGAATTATTGATAAAACATATCGAAGTTGTTTAACAATGACTAATTCTAATCATTTGATACATTGCAGAGTACCAGTGGAATATTTGGCAAAGACAAACTATAATATTAAAAGTTTAGACTCTCACGAAGTGTGAATATTATTCTATGTGGATTGAAATCTGTAAATATTTAAACTTTTCTATCACGAAATCACAACAGTCACAAAGTGTAAATTCGCAATTTTTAAATTTGTCAATAGTCATTGTGCGGTCATATTAAACCTCTGGACGACACAGTATATACGGTACTTTCCGGTACTTTCCACAAGTATCAGACTTGTATCGTGACAAATCACTCGATTCATAAACAAATTACATTTATTCTTACACAAGAGACCATTCCAAGATTGGAAGAAAAATGTTGACTTAGCAAGTATACAAAATGACTGCCATTAACAAGCCATTCGGAATGTCTGTTGCTTTCGCGAGAAGAAACGCAACTATTACTATTACAATTACGTTGCTAATGGAAAGTTTCTCTCTAGAGACTGTATCTAGTTGTATTACGCCGCGAAATAGTATACATGTGCTGATACATAACAAAAACAATCAAACAAACAACAAAAAAACAAACAAGCAAAACAAATTAAAACGATAACACCAAGAAAAAACACACACAACAAAACAGCAACAAAACAACAGAAAATTAATATATCCAGTGTCGCGGAGATAATACAAATATTACCAAATTCCACTCTTTTCAAGCACAGTTAAACTCGTTTAACATTCTTTCATTTATACATGTCAGACAATAGGTCCCCGTGCTTGTTAAAGATGCTAAGTATAGAATGCTGATGTTCAATAGATGATATATCTATGCGCATTGTTTTTTCATAAAAAGACCTTGACTGCAATGTATACATTACGACAAAATATCGTTGATTTTTACAGGATAATTGAGAGAAACGATTTTAATTTGTGAAAAAATACTTTATAACATAGACTATACCAATAATAATCTATTAAAACAAAAGTTGTGTTTGTCTTGTTAGAAGAAAGCAGTCTAAAATCTGATTGTGATTGAATCTGTGATCGGCATCATTTGTGTTTTGCACAACACCTTCTGGTTAGAATTTTGTCTCTCCTATACAATAACGATTCATCGCAATACATATATTAAAATTATATGTGTGATTTTGACTTCTTGTCTATAGCCAAGTGTCGGAAAAAATAATGGAATCGAAAAGCTCGTAAATATATAAACTATATAAAGCATGATATTTTGCTCTAATAACATAAGCCTGGCATATGAATAGAAGTTTTTCCCGCAATTAAGTTAAGGGTCCATAAGCGACCGTGTTTCTGGAACGCATTTGGGAATTTTCAACAACAGAATTTATTAAACGATTTAAGGAAATAAATAATTCACGGAGTAGGTTTCTAGTGGTGTTCGTGTTGTTGTTCTTCGTGTGAAGTTATAATATTCTCTACGTTTACCATTTAAGCATTGAGTTTAAAACACAGATTATGTCAACCTATAACGTATGGTGTTTAATATTTCGGTAATTGAGGTGTTATGTTCATCCTGTTTAAAATTCATGTAAAGCAAGAGAATTTCTTCGAACTACATCATAGACATAGATGATAGTAAAGCTTTGTGGGCAACTAACTTGACATGTTTATAATATTAATGCATTTAAATCGGAAGGTATATAAATAAAGATATCCCCATATACCATATTGTGACTATTAAAGGCCATAAAAATCATGGTATAATTAATACCTTTGTGTTTAAAGCATAAGGCCGATAATACAATTCATGGTCCAGGTACGGGAGGCCCCGGGTTCGAACCCGGGCCGCGACATACCAAAGTCATTAAAAATGGTAGTGGTATAGCTCCCTTGCTAACGCTCAAGCAAATATAAGGGTAGTTCCACGACTGGTTGGCCCGGTGTCAGGATAATGTGACTGGGTGTGGTATCATGCCAGATGTTCACGGCATGCTATACACAGTGAAAGCAGCACTATATCTGCTTCAAGTGGACACCGTCTCCAGATAACTGAAATACTGTTGGTGGGACGATAAACCCAATAAACAAACAAACAAACAATTCATGGTGGTTTGTTAGCAAATTATCTGTGGAATAGTCAAATTATTCCCTATCAAAATTTTAAAGCACCACTTCACACCTTCACTGTCCAATTGCATGAAATCGATCAAGCTACACAACAAATTACTTCAAAAGGCTCTCCTCCAGAGCAAGTTTAGGTGGAGGGAATCTCTATATTAGTATCAAAGTTGTATACTATATTGATATCTGGGTTCTAACAGGCTTATGTTCAATACCACAATTTTTAAGTATGACTATACCTATCAACGTCATTAACTTTTTGTTTATTGTTTATTTGTTTATTTATTACATCGCACGGACATAATTAGGGTCATCTTGGCGACGTCCAGCTAATTATTGCTGTAGAAAGACTCCAGACTTATGCCTGAGTAGAACCACATGCGCAGCGCAGGTTAGCTGGAAAACCTCCCTTTTTGAAAATTCTCGCCTCGACCGGGACTCGAACCCACGCGGTGAGGGACTTTGGAGTTACAACTCAGCGACTCTAACCGCTCGGCCACGGGCACCCCTCGTGTATTTTATAAAAGCGTTCTTGTTTTAATACAATAAGCACATGGCACAAGTGTTGATTTGAGCGCGGTAAGATGATCACAGCCAACGTAGAAGGAAAAAACACAATGACACGCTCCAACAAAAATGGCTAATATATTAGGTATGTGTTTATGTTATTGCTTTATTCAATCAATGTTTATTTGATAACAATAATGCCGACAGGCAAATGAGTGATATGTCAACATCCCTTGCATTGCAAGAATTGGAACTGCGTTATATGTCATGTATGTCTGCAGGTATTGCAGAAATCATATAATCACTTCACACAATACAGCTTCATATTATCGCAGTTACATAAAATTAAATCGCTATAAGGTCACACTTTTTAAAATTATACGTCAGTATTCATAAATGATATTATATCATAAACCATTAATGTAACGAAATATATATGTTAAAAGTAAATGTTTTTCAGTTTTGCAATATATGTGTATGCAAATGTATACCTTTGACGGATAAGTACTAACATTTTGCAATATGATTTAATGCTCAATTCTTGACCTTCTGCCGGGCGTTATATCGCCACCTGCTGCTTCTATTCGCGCCTCTACTGCTGGTTATAATTATACTGTGATACCGTCAATATAACGCTTATGCTACTAAATGCTGCTTTATATTTTGTAGGAAATTCTTTCAGTAATCCTGTCTTCCGTATATATCATATCAGATGGGGATTGTGTGAAAAGTAACTAACTGAAACTGCGTGTTCTCTGGAAGAGAACTCGCCCAAATGTAACCGCTGTATATTCGAGCATTTGGAGACATTCGACATATGCTTATGTACACATATTATGGGATACAGTGTTACACATAGTAGTCTGCACACAAAGAAAGTAGATCTTTACCATGCGTTCTGTCTGGGAAGGGATAGTAAGTGGGCAGTTTGTTGGAAAGGCTTTGGAAATAGATGTGTGTATGCATAAATGCATGTTAAGTACCTTAAAATTATCTACAAAGGGTTTCAAAATATAACTTACACATATACATGTAGCTAAGTGGTATCACATTACGCTTATAGAACTTAACGTCTTTAAAAATAGCAATATATAGGTTTATCATAGGGGCAAATAATATAATGTTCTTTGAGTTAAATGTTAATTATTAAGATCATCTTCTTTTTTAATTAATATTATACAATAATTTCCTTTAATTAATTAACATTAAAGCAGTTATGAAAGCTGGTGCTAACTGCTTTTCTTAGTATAAAACTCTCTTGTAATGTCGTATTTGAATTCTAAAATCATAAGGCCAATTTCATTTTTTCTTAATGTACGTTCCACTTGTTTTCTGATAATAATACGTGAGACATTAGTTCCATGAGATTGTTATGTCTATTTTATATAGTGCAGCAGCCTTTGTTGAAAGAGCTTAACAAAAAACACTGCGTTGACATTATAACAAAACGAAAATTGCTCATTTGGACTAAATAATTACTTTAGGAAAGGCAGATTGATGTTTTATTGTCTCCTTGAGTAGAGTGTCAAAATAGTAATATATGATTATTGTCAGCTATTTACTTGATGCCGTTTGCCTCATTTTGTCTTTAAATTAAGCATCGATATTAATGTATATATTAACTTATTAATCAGGCCAGTGTTCTAAAATTGTTTATTGTACTTACATGTTTTTGTGCCTGCCTGTTTATTTATTGCTAATAACCTACACTATTAAAATAGTCATCACCTATTTCGGAGGTATTTTTGTTCGTGCCAGTCTCTCTTTGAAGTTGCTATCAATGAGTGTGTTAAAGAACTGCTAGTAAAAAGGCGATTTTCTTACAAACCATAACCATGTAACCTTCAAAGTGTCATCGGCACGTGTACATATTCAATATGATTGTCCTGTTGCTTTATTTTCTTTCTGGTAATAACGATGCAAAGCAGTGACGTTGACCAAACAATTAGAATAATAAATCAGAACGAAATATGGGTTTGCCAAATGCGGTCATGGAGAGATCAGTGGCTTATCTAGCCTCTTCACGGCAGGATTATGTCCCAGTAATGATTGTTTGGGCCATTTCGTACTATTTCTAAAGTGCTCATTAACAGCTAAGACTAGTGTGTGACAGGGAATATGTTCAAGTTTGCATTTTACTTGCAATCAATGTACAGAATATATGCTTACCATTTTACAAAAAAATCTCTCTATATATATACACACAAATAGTTTGTAGAATTACAAACTGACTTTAACTACCAACAAGTTTAACATTAATGACAGACCCACGCAGACCCAAGATAAAACATTTTGACCAAATCGACCAGTTTAAACAATCGCGATATAGTTAAAATTCAACATGTTTTTAATTATAAGTGTTTGTTTAAAGTATGATTTTGTTAATTTAATTATATAAAGTCAAAAGTAACTTGCATACTTGTTGCCATTTATTTCGTCGAAAATTAAAATTCTAAATTAACTTTTAGGTGTATATATGCACGGTTATATAGGTTCGATTACAAATGCAAAAGTGCATGTATATTGTGGAGGTGGATGCAAAATAATATTATATATATATATATATATATATATATATATATATATATAGATATATATATATATATATATATATATATATATATATATATATATATATATATATATATATATATATATATATATATATATATATATATATATATATATATAATTTTGCATTAATGTCAGCTTGCTTTAGCAGAGTACAAAACATATTATAATAAAAGCTCACGACAGTAAATTGTTACACTGAAAATAGCGAAAACAATTCGTCATAATGACACATAACAAATACGGCTGTCCACATATGTAGAACGTTGTTTAATTGGAAGTGTCATCTGATTCATGTTATTAAACACATTTGACTTTGATTATTTCCAGCTGGCTTTCAAATCATTTTCATAACAGTTGCTTGAAAGAATCGAAGCGTCATTTTGATTGAGGCACCTATTTTTTGTGTAAAAATTGTGTTATTTCGAGTAGCAGATGCTCTCCTAGTTGTTTGTCTAATTTAAAACATTTAATTTCTTTTAAAGAAAGTAACTAAGCACAACCTTGTAAAGTAACAAATTATAAACATAACACAAACCGTTTTAAATGTTTTAACTAGTAAATATTACTTGAGAGGTAGATAATAGCGCGATTGTTCATTGTTTCTGTTTAATTGAACTTTATCAAACGTAATTCCAATAATTTACCTCTTTTGGCTTATGTACATTCCGTAATTTGAATTAACCAAGGTCTCTCACGATTTGCTGTGTCATAGAATGTACTCTTCTGTTGTTCAGGAATGAAAAAATGTAGATGTGGATAGTGTTTCCTCAAGCAACTAAACTGTGATTGTGTATGCAATTTAGTAGTAGTAGTAGAAGTAGTAGTAGTAGTAGTAGTAGTAGTAGTAGTAGTAGTAGTAGTAGTAGTAGTAGTAGTTATGTGCATATTTACGTAAATATACTTAATAATAAGCATATAATTATATAATTAGGAATTTCACTGGTTAAGACAGAAATCACCAGTGAACCTTTTTCAACGTTTGACTGTTCAACAGTTAAACTTGAAAAAATATAACGACTATTAAATGAGTTCGTGTTTTAATAAAAATGGGCATTCACTTATGAAGTCATTTTTCGTCTTTAGAAGTGTTTTTTTTAAAAATCCTTGTGTAATATTTAAAAGTAAAATCTGTAATAGTAAAATGGCTTTAAAAAAAGGTTCATATGAACACAGGTATAAAAATGCGAAATGTAATACATGGGAAATGTCACATTCACTATAACGATCTTTATATAGTTTAGTTTACTGTCGCTCTTGTTGAAAACGACGTTTAATAAGACAAACTGAGTCAAACAAAGATGCAGGCGCTAATCATACACACACACGAATGCACACTAGCACCCGCACACCCATACCCACACGCGCACACACGCATCTGCACACACACACGCACGCATACTCACACAAACACACACATACACATGCACATAATTATATTTCATAGTCAAGCGGGTTTCCTCTTCAATGTCAGTAAGGTTGCCATTAATGATTTTGCTGATATATATATCTGATCGTTTAAAATAACAACATGATAGTACATTCACATAGTCCTTTTAAGTCATATTATATATATATATATATATATATATATATATATATATATATATATATATATATATATATATATATATATATATATATATATATATATATATATATATATATATATATATATATACTTTACGTAGCTCATGTACTTCTGTCGTTTTTGCGTGAGTGGTCATAACGATGTAATTGTTTTTACTAGTGATGTGTAACCTCATGCGCATGGGACAAACAAAGAACAGATCAGCATGACTACGGTTGCAGAAGACGAACCACATTATGGTAAATCATTACTAAAAGGAATGTACTTTAGTCTAGACATATTCGTATTAAACCTTCTTTCTCGTCTAGGCGAAAATAACGTCCCTGTCTTAGATTGCATCTTTAGTCATTAAGGGCTAAATCATTATTCAAAAGCAAATACCATTCGAACATTTATATCAAAAACGCGATTACATAACTAAATGTGGGAAGGTCTTCCAGCTGACTTGCGGTTCGCTGGTGGCTCTAACAAGACATTTGTCTGGAGTCTTCCTCGACCAAAAAGCCGAACGTCGCTATAATGATCATAAATGGTCGCTGCGATGTATTAAGAGACAAAAAACACAAACAAAACACAAACAGAATATAAAACTTATGTTCTGCAACTTTACTTCAGAACACTGTGCCTACAGTGGCATAATAACTAGTATTGATGGCTAAGTTTGTAGTAATGGTTTATAATGTTGAGAAAATCAGTATTCACGAAAAAAACTTGATGAATTAACCATCGGCAAATTACTGAACTAATTTTACTAAGACGACAATCCAAGAAAAAGTATATACTAGTTCAAAGCATACTTACATGTATTAATTTTTTTATGTTTAACCGTAGTTAGAACTTTCGTTTTCTAAAATTCATCTTCATAGGTTTCATTGTCCTATCTTCAGGACATGCCTATCGTTGTCAAACATCGCTATACTATTTGTTTTATCGTAATAATAATATCGTATCAAGCAATGCCGTGATCAATAGATGACAGTGCAATAAAAACAAAACAACAACAAACAAACAAACAAACAAAAAACACGAAGCCTGCTACACTTTCCCCTTCAAGTGTTTACTTGTAGTTGTGTTGTGAATAGCACCTTTAGTAGTAAACAGAATAATAAAATGTTGGTATTTGGTATTAATTTATCTTTTATTTGGTTGTATTGAAAATTGTATATGTATAATTTATTAAAATAAGTTAGTAAGTATGTAATAAATAAACGTCTAAGTTATATAACGAAAGATGTTCGAAAAGTTTCGGGACAAGTGCCGTTATTTCTTCAATTTTCAATATTTTTACTTGATTTTTTATGTACTTGTAGCTACAACAATATTCTATGAGTAAATTACATACTGAAAACGTAGTTGCGCTTGATGCGCGAGATATCGTCACCATAGCAACGTCAAGTAGACTTGAGCGGGTTACCTTAACGCCACCGCGCGAAAGTACAATTTTATTTGTCAATCATCTGTCTCAATAAATGCTCCAGTGTGGCTTTGACGTTGATATAAATTATGGCACCAAAGTGTACGACGTCAACGACGTCATTTCCGGTTTTTACGGTGTAAACAAGTAGACTGTTTTAACAAATCGGTGTAAAATAGGTGTGAAATGAATCCGGAACAACGGTATTCTGTAAAAGTTTGCGTTTTGATGGGGAAAAGCAGATCTGAGACTCTGTCGATGATACAACAAGCTGTAATCAACAAGCATCAAGCTCACTGAAAGTCGTAATCTTTTTTTGAATTTTAAACACTGACTACACTCATTAGCATGATTTATTATTATTGCATAGTTTGGATTACTGATATATAAATATGCAAACTACATATTTTATTTGACAAACTTTGTATAAGTCGACCTTTATATTTTGCCATTAAGGCATCTGAACCACCCATACATGATGTAACTGTCTAAAATATAATTAATTGTCGTATTTTTATTTGAACACACCCATCTTATTTTCTGATTCTCTCTTCCTACAACAAAGTAATTTAATATAACCTTGAAGTTGTTTACGTAATTCCTTGACACAAAACTTAATTCAAGAAAGAAGCAAACGCTTTCAATGCCATTTAATTAGAATAAACGTAAGAACCACAAAACTATTGGAAATTGTTTTATTTGTTGCAATTTCCACAACATAATTTGTAAGTTGATAAAATCGATGTTATTTGTTCAGGTCTAAAATAAGACACTTCTTGAATGACATTTCATTGCAATACAAAATCACTGAAAAACCTAGTCTAGATAGCAGTAATTCCTCATATGTTGTTGTGCATATTTTTCAGAATACAATGCATAATGGCATTCTAAAGCCATTGTATATCGGTCCTCTAATAATAAACGAGAAAATCCAAACAATAACAAACATATAAATGACGTATGTGCGAGTCTAATCCGACCATTGATTAAGGTGAATTGTTTAGATAACGGTATGAAACATATAAAAATCTGATTAAACAAGTGTTCATTTTATAAAACACACGCATACTTATTGTCGACGCACGGAAGCGTAAAGCCCACATTAAAAACCGCTCAATGGAAATTAGCACATGGGAAAAAACGACTATATAATATGTGGAGCCTGGGACTTCAAAATCCACCTTCGGGTTACATCGACCTAAAAACGGCCTTTTACAAAAAAAAGTGTATGATTACGTTACGATGATTATGATACATTTATTTTTTAGAGCTTATAGACCAAAGTATAGTTTCGATGAAATAAATATCGAGAAATTAATATATATTGCCATGCAATTATAAATAAGTTACAATACAATTTTACGCCTGATGCAGGTTTTCCCTGTTAGTTGTCCCACTTTCATAGGATTTAGATATGTTTCCGGGGTATCCCAAAGAAAATGTTTTAGAAAATGCGAGGATGACGCTCAATTACCTGTTTTCGAAACACCATTTATTATATTGCCGACCAACCGCTTCTAAGCGGTAGCGGATTTTCTAGGTTCTTAAAATATTTTCTCATTACATGTAAGTCAATGGTAAAATATTGTTGTTACATAAGTGGCACAATTGCAATGAAAATACAACAAATACATTTCACGATTTGTTGTTCGGAAAAAAATATCAGAACAACGATAAATTAAATATCGAAAATAATTGATATAGACCAAATATTTCCACCGAATTCTATAATACTTTCAAAGGACATTGTTATAAGGAAAATACATCAGAATGATATTGGTATACATACAATGTAACTTAATTTCCATAACAGAACAATAAATGGACACGTAAAAGACATGTTTCCTTTTACGTACTTTACAGATGAATGTTACATTTTCAGATGGAACTGGTTAACTGAACTGGGCTTTTAGATAAATGTCATTTATAATTGCTTGCCGTTGCGGACGTGCTTTTCATCAACATCCTCCTTAGAGTCATTGAAGTTTGGCTGTGTCTCTTTCTAGATATGAACTTAAAATAAAACAGAGACAATATCTATGGGAAACCAAATGAAACGATTGATTTCTAATGACAAAGACGTTGCTGGAAAATATACTGTTTAGAATAAAATTGGCTTCTAAATAATGGGAAAACAAACCGCTTTACTTTATATATACTTAAATGTCACTATGTGAACTAAGTTTTTAGTTGTTTTATTTACATATAGGGTACAGAATGATGCAGATAAATCACAAACACGATCTATTGACCTTAGTAAAATATCGTTAATATTTGAGGCCATCAGTTTATATTCGAAGGCAAATGACATACGTTTAAATTTTAAATTAACGACCATGCAATGACTTTTGATAAAGAAAGCCACGAAACAAAACTAAAATATTGTTACATATATTTGAAATAGGCAAAGCGTTCGATAACACGTTTGAGAAAATACTGTTTTAGTAACATAATATCCTTATGCAGAATATGATATATTTTTCCAACAAACAAACAAAATAATAGAAACCAGCATATTTTGTAGAGTTTAGCATAGCAATTACATGTCTGGTTTTTTCGTTTAATTTGGTGTTGCTAAGCTATGTTGTATTTCAACCAAATTTAAGTAATAGTTCATCAAAGTTAAGGATAAGGAAATAAAAGAATACGGTTTTCCAGAAGCACGCTCTAAAATGTGTAAGTGTTAAAATGAAAATACAATGAAGCTTTAGATAATAACCGTTCGTTGTTTCCCTTGATATGATATCTTTTTGGCACAGTCTGTTTTGGAGGCGGTCCTTTAAGTGGTGCGAGGTTCGTGTACTTTGTTTAAAGCTTTATGCAACCCAGTCTGTTTTTTTTTTTGCTGACTGAATATAATAGTAACATAACGAAAACCAGTTGTTTTAATATAAAATCATGCCACATTACCTACATGTACGCAATGTTGACTTGATAATCGATTAAGTTTATATCATATGTTTAAAAAGTTAACAAGTTATGGACGTTCACCGGAAGTCCGTATACAATTACAACGCCAGAGTGTAGTTTGACGGTAAGTCAGTAATTGCGCTGTTTCATATTAAGAATGTGTTATGTACAGTCCTACACCAGCGTTTAGGTTTACGCTAGTCCGGTTAAGGGGTTGTTTTTCGTTGTAGTCATGACGTATTAATGACGTATTTCGCATGACGTATTAATCGCGTAACAGCTATACAGAAAAGGATCATGCTAGAAAATTAATTTGTTTATTTTTATCTGGGTTTTGTGAATGTTTTGGAGACTTCTGCGTACTAGAAATTCTTTGGGTCTATATAAAGGCTTGTTAGTTTAAGTTTGGACATTTAGTTTAGAAATACTTGCAGCTTCTATATTAAGCATTCCTGTGTTGGAACTTACGTGGATCTTTTTTATATTCTACAGTGATATAAATATTAAAGTGTTGGATTTGGAATTGCATTAATTACATTCGTGTATTGTTCTACCTTAAGATTATTTCAAATGTGCGTATCTACGAGGACATTCTACCGAAAACTCTTCAGGATTATTCGACGTTGGATTAATAATTGGACTATTAAAGGGTCACCTCCTTAAGGGACAAACTGTAGGATAACATTTATTTTGCATTCTCAAATTGTGTCTGATATATCTGTTATTATTTTGTTATGCCACAGATTTAATTCTTTATTAAAATGAAACATTATTGTACTACATGTAGTTTGTTGCTGGCTTGTTCTTTCTGTTACACCATTTTGTCGTTTAGTAAACGTGCCATTTAATTAATAAATCTTAAAAAATAAATAAATCTTAAATAGCGACATCGGTCATAACAAATGCGAAAGTAATACAATAACACATTATCATATCTAAACGAAGTCGACCTTGAACTTATGCAAATACAACGTTATCATGCCATAGTAAAACATACTAATACATTTTCTTTACATCTATTTATTGAAAACACAGCGAAAAGTATAATATATTGTGAAGGTTAAAGTTATTCTAATTCGATTTTTTGTGTTAATGCCTGCGACACCCTGTCCTACGATTTAAAATTAACACGTCCAGTATATTGTGTTATACGGTAATGAAAAGCTCACGATTTCATCGTGTGAGTAATGTCCAGATAATATATTATACAACGTCTTTACTTACTTTATCAGCATATTTTCATAGTTATATCATTTATATGTACGCATACGAAGAAAATGCCAATAAGTAAAATTAATTTACACTAACTAGCTAATATCTGCGAAGGGCATACTATTCAGCACTTCCATGCATTGCTTTTACTATTCAGCGATACGCATGCTTTTGTTATTTTAAACACTGATGTAGCAACAAAAACATGTACATGGCGACAGAACACATGCCAGGTGAGGATATAAGCCAACTTAATGAAAATGTTCGATTTTGAAGTTTGCTAAGAGTATAGGACAAAAATAACAGTAACTAACAGATAGAAGTACAGTAGTACAATGTCATTACCCACGACACATGACCGTGCGTGTGGCTGTTTGTAGAGCTGTTTGCCAGTCATAGGACTGCTTATTTATTTTATGTAATTTCCCTTGAATGACAGTGGTCTCCTTAACCGGGCATTTCTGAAAAAAAAAACAACAAGTTATTGTGGCATTTCATTGAAAGTATTGTAGTACAAATATATAAAAAGTGATATAACTGAATCGAATTTCTCGTGTGTATCATGCAGAGTCGGAGAACACACGTGTGGATGAGTCACGAACTTCTGTTAGTATTTTTATTCATAATAAGAAGAAATAATCGATCTAGGATGTTTATTTGAGATATTTTATATAATATATTTATATAACGCAAAACTAGGAACAAGACGTTTCGAAATACCATAACTCGTATTACCAATTATGGAATTTTAATTGTTCTGCAAGACACTATAACGTAACAATCAGGACACAATAAATGCTACGTCTCCTCCACGGTAAATAAATATAATCGTATTTAGTGTTAAATGCTGTATCCAAGTGTTTGACCCAAACATTGTTTCTTCTCAAATTACCAAATAAGTCATTGTTATTTAAATAGGTCTTGTAAAATGATGATCACTGATGCCCTTGATCAACCGAGAAAAGATAGTTACCTGCATTTGATATTGGTAAATTGTCGGATGCCACCTTCAATAAACAGCAAGAAGAAAGAATAACCCATAATTCCAGTGTATTCGATATCTTTAAACCGCATATACTTTCATAACTTTAGGATTGTCATAAATATAATGACAAATGGTAATTATTACATTTTATATAGTTTTTCAACACAGGTGTTGCACAGGGAAAACAAAATATATTGTGAACGACATTGTAGTGGGTGCTTGGCGAGGACTGATCTCTACCCTATAAGATTTAAAACAATGGACTGACACGAACACACGTTGTAACACATAGTGTGAAACAAGATATTATATGTTTAAGATCACATCAAACTTTATATTTCGACATATTCCAGGTGTTGCATAAGTTTTGGTGACAACAGTAAAACATATAACAAATAGTAACACTGACGGTCTGGTGGTGTAGATTCGTTGACTTGTAAACTCTATGACTCCAAGAACACAAACTATGTTTCGTCGGGCTAAAATATACATTGGAAAACGTTTTCTAGCTGTCATTCGATGACTCGCATTAATAACTAACTAAATTTGTCTCTTTTTTGCGACCTGATATGTATCGAGATTGAGTATACCTGTGACATGAATGTTGGTTTACTATTTTCTCAGTTTATTGCATAAACACGTTTATATTTGTATTTTTAAAAACGAGAATTTTATAATTTTATATTAGAATATATGTTACAATAAACTTTACGAAACAGTAAAGTTATTGTATGCAATTTTATTGAGAACATGCAAAATATTAACTCTATTGTGTCAGCTACTTGCAACATGCAGTTGTCTACAATGCGTAAGCTCGTCCTTCGCGGAGCATATCGACGTCATGAACAAGGCGTCTTATAGCTCTCAATGCATATTTATGTAACAGGTTTCTCTTTGTCAGCCGTTTCCATGCCTTACCATATAACACACGTACGCTGTATATATGCTTACAGTTTAAAGTTTTTATGCGTGTTGTTCTCAAGAATACACCTAACTGCAATGCAAAATCTAAAAAGTCATTTTTCATTTTCTCCTTATACATGTATGTTTGCCACGCCTGACCCTAGATTTTCGGTTGATATCACCAGTTCTCTCATCTGTTGAATTTGCCGAAAGAAGATTGATGATATGATAAGCATAGATGATATCGTCACCCAAAACCCAAAGCGGAATGCTATCAAACTGTCATATCGAAACGCCTTCTCGCCTGCTGCGGGTGTGTTGCTGTTGGTGGTTTTCATTTAATACATATTAGATCTCCAAATTCGTGTACTGTTGATGTTCATCTTAGGAAAAAGTGCCACTTGAAGTTGTTGTTTTTTTTATCTGTTGCTTGAAATTTCAAGAAATTTGTGTCATTTGAATTTAAAAGTAACTACAATCAATCGGTAAATATGCCTTTGATGCTAGAAACCAGTTTATCCCACCATCTCTGTAAATATCGGTTGATATAACCCGTAAAGATGAGATTTATCAACCGATATTTGCGCACCTGCTCTAAGCCGGACTACTTTTTTGACGAAACGATCAGGAGTGTTTACGAGAACGAAACTCATTTAAATGTCCATAATATAAATTTTGGTTAAATAAAGCAAAAGAGGCTATTAAAAAAAAGAAGATGAGAGCGGTTTCGATCTCTGACCTGCAGGATTGAAAACTTGAGTAGCAACGTCTTAACCGACTGAGCTACATGTAACCATACAGTTCCTCGTGCTTTCTGATTTTCTTAGCCTCGCATGATAACATTTATCTGTATCAACACTAACCTGGTATTCTCTATTTACCACTTCCGAATTGTTGCAGCAAGTCTTTAGATTCCATAGATTAAGGATTGTCATAAAATCTGATTAAATGGTAGATTCTTTATTTTGTTGAAATGTAACATGTATGGTATATTTTGCCTTTATGACGTTGCCGAATGTCTGTCGAAGACATTGTCGAAGTTCATCTAAACGACTGTATTAAAAAGGCTCTTTAGTCATGTTTCAGTGACATATAGTTATTCGGAAATATGAAAAGCGTATGCTTTTGTCTCGTTTGAGTGACATATAATTACCATGAAATAAGTAAACGACCGAAAGAATCAACTGAAAATAACACGAGACTGCACTAGCGGCAAACATGTTTACACAAAAATCATTGAAAAATTAAATTAACATCGTGTACTTTCACTATGCACCGTTGCTTTAGACTATGTTGAATAGTTTGGGTTTGATTGTGCACTATACCAAATACATAAGACATATTTGACGAAGAAGGTTGGTTGGAGACATCTACAATCTACCTTCTTCGATACGTTAGTTCGTTAAAATTGACTTAAAAATTAAAATGTTTTTCCTTATGTGGTTAATTTTTCGATTCCCAATACATTCTTGAAGCCTAATTGAAATGGATTTCATCAATTAATTTAATTAAACATGTTTCACTTTTTAGATCACATAAGCGTCAGTTAACGTATCCTCTTCATCCATAGTTCATAATTACCAGTCTTGACTGAAGGAAGGAAAGCATGTGCACCCTTCTCCAGATGCGAAACTGCTTGAACATAGAAACTTAGATATTTAAATATTTCTACTTTAAGAGGCATGTATGCCTTAAAACTGTCTACCGCCAAAAAGAAAACACGGCATTCAATATGCCATCGTCCAGCCATTAGGAAAACATCGAAGTTAATACAACAAAAAAGTGAAAACTGCATATATTTGGGTCATGCTTCTCACCAAATAAATTGATAAATTTAATTGACATTGAAAAAGGGATGATAAGCGTTCGGCCTAATGAATAAATCAAAGGTCGTTTGGAACGGTTTTATGAGAAGTTGAAATTTTCTCAATTATGCGAATGTCTGCTTTTTCTTACTTTCCTTGTCCACTGTTCAATGTTCTAACTCCTCCGGGATACTAACGATACTGATTGTAAGGTAGAAATTACAAGCGTCAATGTACATTTTCTAGAAAGTTTAGTCCAGTACAGCTTTTCTGTTTTGCTATAAGATTTAAGGTTATTGCAACATAGCAAAATGCTTTAATTACATGTAAATGTCATCATGGTATTTACAAATTTAATAATACAGTATACTGTAAATAAAAGATTTCTACTATAAGACATAAATAGATTTTGTTTTGGTTTTGTTGTTTGATGTTGTTGCTGTTGTTTTGATGATAACTTGTATCGTGACACAAAATTATATGATACATATATCAAATTAATTATACGTAAATAATCAGAAGTCTCTATAGGACACGTAAATTTGATATAATTTAATTTAGGTCTTGTTAATTAACTAAAATGTATTTTACATCACTACTTTACATGTAGCACTATATTAGACCAGACAACTGAAACGTCAGTGTGAAATACACCCATAGCGAAAACCTTTAATCGTCACTATATAACAGCTACATATGAACCAAAGTTGACGATGTTTAAAAGCTGAATTAACATTTATTACATATATCTAGTTCATGTGCCTTCTATGAAGATTTATGGGAAAACAGGACATTACATGGGGTGTCTATTTAATTTTAATGGAACACAGAGCAGGGAATACTGCCTCGCTAATGTTAAGACAGTAGCCATGTTCCCTTGATGAAGGTCATCTGGACTCCTGTTATTAATCATTTTATCATGACAATCCACATCTAACTGCCTTGATATTTGTACACATTTAATTAAATAAACCCTTAACGTGAACTTAAATAAAATTAGCAATTTTCTTTAAGAATATATTTTTAATATTTTTAAAGATACATGTATTTTTCAACCTCGTTTTCTAATTTTAACCATTTCCAAGAAAGAAAAACATTTTTTTTGAAAACATGTTACATGAAACCTGAATCAGTTGAAAATCAGGATTGATTGCGTAGCCTCTCCGTATTGTTGTAGACTGCGAAGATTCCCAGATGTGTTACATGGCGTCACAAATATCTGTGATGTTTCTCTTTCACAATTATGTATAAAACATTTCAAAAGTGGTGGGGAAATTGGTCAGATCTTGCAAGCTTCACAAGTTATTTTTCGTCTGTGTAGGTATTTAAAACTTGTTGTTAGAATGTCTTGGATTGTGCAAACTTAGTTAATATATAGCTTCAGTAAAATGGTTCAGAATTAAGCACACAAGAAATATCTATGCACCGAATACACTGAATATAGTTTATTAGTTTAATTTTGTAAATGAACATCGTACAGAAATACGGACAAAGGAAGGTTAAGTATAAAATATCCTGCTTTATATAAGGCAAATTTTATCTGCTGCATTTGTCTTAATGTTGTTAAATACTGCTTATACATTTCTCGTATTACCCACTGTAAGTGTTTAGATATTATGACAGTAATACAATTGGTTGAATTATGGACACAGGGAAAGTGCAATGTACATGTACATGTACGTGTTACCAGTATGGCTGTTGTGTAACAGGCAGTTACACATATATTGTGATAAATATATTACGCATTTTAAGATGTTCCATCTGAAGGCATCTTATTTACATTTCAATCGGTTTGAGTTATGTATTCAAACTACAGAATCGCATATGGTATGTTAGTTTGCAAAATGCTACATGTTTTTTTACATAAAAAGGACAGAACATTTTACATACATTTATAAAATTAGCAGCGCTTTTGCATAAGAGGGCTGGTTTCAAATTATTTTAATTGCTTTGTCATTTAATGTGCTTTGACAACGATTCCTTTCGTTGTGTTTTTTGTTTTACTTTACCTATTTCTGCATATGACCTTTTAACAAAATACTATACTGTGTTTTTTTTTTAATTTGTATACTCATGTAAGAAATAAGGGGAATAACGATGTGTTATCAATAAACAAAAATGTTAATATATAAAATTACTAGTGTTGATAGAAATTATTCTTATTGATACACATATATTATGACAGACTTCATGTAGTAAATATTTCACAGCAGCCAAAACCGACAAGACAAGAAAGATTAGCGCAGAATTCTAGAAATTTAGTTCCTATTAAGAAACAATACTTAATAAATGCAATAATGAAGCGTTGAACTGTTTCCCTAAGTATAACTAAGTGATTAAGAATTTTAATGAACCAAAAACTATAGCGTCGGCTCCAGGTTCGGCAGGCCCCGGGTTCGATCCCGGGCCGCGACATACCAAAGTCATAAAAATGGTAGTGGTATAGCTCCCGTGCTAAAGACAAGTATGATTCCACGACTGGTTGATCCGAAGTCATGATAGTGGAACTGGGTGTTGTATCATGCCAGGTGTTCGCAGCGAGCTATACACGGTGAAGGCAGCACAAAAACTGCTTCTAGTGGACACCGTCCACTATATATATATATATATATAAACAAACTAACAAACAAAAAGGACACACACTCACTACCACACCACAACAGTTGAATGATAATCGCTTCAATCACATCAACGTTTATATTGATATCATGCAACAAACTACCTTTCAATATCGTTGTATATAATACTTTATGCACTTACATGCAGTTAAAAAGTATTTTAGCTGTATATTGGTGACCTTTAAGTGGCTGTACTAATTCAAAATACCGCCTACATGTAGAGGTGTATTTATATAAGAAAACAAAACATTATGTATAGTGAGCTGTAAGCTAAAATTAGCCGTTAAGCTAATATGTATCATTCCCGTTAATAAGATAGCCATGACTCGTGAAAATTGTTATATGTATCATATAGAAAAGTCTGCCCGCCTCTGCGATTTTGAAAAAGGCGTGTATGCCTGATAATCATTACTAAACAACTGATGTTTAAAGTTGAGGAAAATTACCTTGAAGTATGAGATCATGCTAAAAATCGAGTACCGACCCTCAATTTGTAATTAACACTGTGTAATGTTTGAACAATAAGTTGAGTCAAAGGGATTGTATAGTGACCATATCGTGTATTGAATCATTTAATGAAGACATACGATTTAAATGTGTTACGGTATACAATGCATTAATACATGTACTAACCTAATGTGGATTAAACAAAATGAATTTAAATGAATTTTATATTGTGTTTTTCTTTCTTTTGGTTTTATCAGCAATGAGAGGTCAGACTTAGACAATTAACGTTGCGTGAGTAATTAACAAAGCACGGCAAATCAACTAAGTACTCATTTTTTTTTTTATAACGTTTGCGTTCGAATGGAATAATGTTGTTTGTATACTCAATTAATAGAACAAAAATATTTTTACTAAATTACAAATTCATTCTCAAACATAGATATTAGGTTTTCTTTATATAAAGTAAATACTATAAAACAAAATAAAACTGGTATTCTGTAAACCTAAATTTGCCAACATGAAGACCCGTTACACATATAGTTCAATAATTGAATAATACAGCTAATGTTTAGAACACGTTTTGAAGAAAACCAAGAGTACTTTTATCCTTTTGACTGAATATCCTATGACTATTTTTGTAATTATCTGAATTTTAAAAGTACAAGCAAAGGAGTATGCTTTTGAATGATTAAAGTGCTCATATTAAGCCAAATTAACCGATAAACTTTAACGACTCCGCCTTTTTTAGTCATGCTCATTATAGACATACATTGCAACACGCCGTCATTTTTTTGCATCCCGATTAGGTACATGTTGCATCAGTGTTGTAGTGCCATTTTCATTTGCATCGTCAACAATATAATAATCAATATTCTACTATTACCCCTTCTCCTCTTCATCCTCCTCATCATCATCATCATCATCAACAACAACATCAGCATCATCAACAACAACAATAATAAATAAATAACTTTTATTTAGAGTCGGCATATATATACACAACAAGAAAACATAAGCACTGATGTGCTTTTGACCGACATAAAAACTATTACACTTCTACATTTATCAGGAGCAAGGCGGCTGCAATTGCATCTTCATTATAATTGTCGTCACTACTACATTCACCAGCAAATCCAATCACCTGTATTGAACAATTTGCAAATGGTTTCTTTTGGTGAAACCGAATACAATGCAATTATGAAACTCTTTTTTTTTAATTCTGAAGCTACCTACACATTTCTTTGATTAAGTAATTTTCTAAATAAAATATTTGAAGATCTCAGTAATTTTTTCTAACTGTCTGTAAAGAAATGTGTAATAGTTTTTGAAAATTCGATCTCAATTTTTATTTAGTGCAACTGCATAAGTTTAAGCTCAAACTATTATCCCTTACATTAGGAAGGTAAAGGATATTTAAAAACAATTGCTGTTAAATTCTAAAAAAATGAAAACATTCATGTTTAACATATCATATTAATCTATAATGCAAAGATGATAATACATCTTGTATTAATATCTGTATACTTTTTCAATTCAATTTGGGTGTAACAGAGTATTTATATATACGTTAACATCCATTTTATAATTGTTACCGCACAGATATTATAATGTGAGCTGTAATTGAGATCGCCACTTTGGTTTGGCACCCACACAGATGTTGAACAACGGAAATGGTATGATGTTCTTTCCGGTAACGCGCCGATTAAAATTGCATTTCTTTCTTTGTCTTGCACGCGCTGAAACCTTAAAATATTGAGCACGCATGTTTCATTTCTATTTTAAAGCATAATGATGCGGTACGGTCATTTTTAAAAATAATGGTGTAATAAGCTGCAAATAGTACAATGCAGTAGAACTATATACCATGTGTACTTTAGGTCAGATATTTGTCTTTGTGCATGTTTGGTTGATTATGTGTTTCTGACACGAAATGGGTTAAACAAAGAAGAAATGACCTTTAACAAATATGTAAAGGGATTGGTGACGGATATTGGAAGTGTCATAAAGTAAATAGAATGCAACTGTCCTTGCTATGTTCGCATAAAGTAAATGACAAACACACGTACTACTGAATCTAGCATTAAATCCCCATTGTGCTTTGTAATAACTCGCTCGTAACTCAGACACAATAAGCAATGTATAAGCATAGGATAACAAGATTTACAGAAAAAGACACCGTTTATTAAAATGTTCACAAACACATCATACCATTATCTCTTAAAAAACTTTATCAACCTCAGAATGCTTTGCACACAAGTATAAACGTTTCAATAAACGTTGTTACAGGTACTTAAAGTTCGCAAATAAATAATCAGCCACAATTGCACTTTTTAACATGACCTAATTGGCCCGCTTCAACGAGCAAACGGAAATCACGCATCCATCTCAACGTGATATGTAGAAGCAACCATCCAGCTATCCATTTGCTAATTATTGCCGAACATTTCCCCAACCCAAAACCTGATGAAAGCAGGTTAAGAAATGACGAACATCGACTAAACAAGCGATTTGCTCTAAGAAGTCACCAATTCCTTCCAACTGGTACAGTCTGAGATAAACAAATGTACGCAAACATCAGTACAACAGCCAAGGAATCACGATTACACATGGGCACCAGTCACTGCAAATATCTAAAACCAATCGGAACGCATCGGATAATTCACGAATCATATGACGGAAAACCCCGCGAAAACAAACATGTCGGTGCCTTATACGTCATCAAAACAACATAGATAAATGTGTTCTTATCTCTTCTAATGGGAATGCAGTAATAGTAATTTATCCCCCCATCTCTGTAAATATCGGTTGATATTACCCGTGTGATAAAGATGAGCTTTATCAACCGATATTCGCGCACCTGCTCTAAGCCGTACTACTTTTTTGAAGAGCTTCGTGCTTTCTGATTTTCTTAGCCTTGCATGATAACATTTATCTATATCAACACTAACCTGGTATTCTCTATATATCCAACAACGAGTGAACTATTTAACTGATAAATAAAATTTAATTTAGGGAAATAATCGTATAGACTACACCTATCGCTTTTTGAAGAAATTCTTACGGCGTTTTCTTCTTCGGGCGAACAAAACGATCTAGATTATATAAGACCTGATACTTCTGAGGAATGATTGTCCCGAGGAAGGAATTACCCGAGGAGTTCCGATTGGTCCAACACTAAATTGAGATATTTTACACCAAAATATTACTCCACGCCTCAGTCACTTGAGATACGATTGTTCAAAAAACAAGTTTATCCTTTAACCAGTGCAGCGAAGGCATATTGTAAAGTACACGTTCTAACTAAGTAATTAAATTTCAAAAATGGGTGTTAATTATTGTTGCTAACCCCAAACCTACCATTGTGTTATAACACAAATTAATAACATATTCCCATAATAACACATTATATACCTTATTCTAAATAAAATGTTGTATTCTTACTATCCTTAAAGGCTACATTTATGTTAATATATCATGTTTGCTAATTACTACTAGCATTTATACTTGAATAAAAACTTTATTTTAACAGTAACTTAAGTTGTCTCGCAGCATACTTTATGTATTAGGTTTACTAAATATTATCAATGTAACAATTGGCTAAAATGTACAACAAAACTCGTTAAAGGTTTCGTTGACTCACATATACTTGTTTACATTTTGTACTTGCTGACCGTGTCGTAGCTGTGCGTTCGTGTTGGAAGTCATCTCAGCCAACCAAGAAACTGAAACCGCGTATGTTTTACATTAGCTCAATATCATCTGCTTTTTTCTGTGCATGACTATTGCATTATATATCAAACAGAAACACTTTATTCACTTATTTTGGTACAAATTTTGTTAGATCGCAAATGGTGAACAAGTGCAAGTAAATGTATATATGTTGATACATATTTGGTAACATATTCACGATTGTAAAAAAATGAAGAAACACAGATCGTTTTAAAACAACATGTACTCGCACAAAGCAATACAACATGTTACGCCGTTGAAAATAATAACGACTTAACTGTATACATGTTTTATTCGTTTGCTGTTGTGTTTTTGTGTTTGTGTGTGTGTGTTGTTGTTGTTATTGTTGTCTGTCTGTCGATTTTTTTTTTGTTATGTTTGTTTCTGCTGACATTTTCACCAAATTTTAGAATTTTATTTCAGATATCTGCAAATTTATATTTATCACTTTTGCTCGTATATGCCTAGATACTGTATATATATATATATATATATATATATATATATATATATATATATATATATATATATATATATATATATACATATATTCATATGTTCATATATCTTCATGTGAATGTTCTTATATATATATAAATAAATGCGTGTTGAAGAACATTCACATGCGGCGGAAATGCCGTGGTCCAATTAAATAAATGAATGAATAAATTAAATGAAGTAAAATTGTGTGCATTTATGTAACTTATTAACAATCGCTTGCAAAGTATACTCGTTTGAAGCGGTACAGCTCCATTGCTGCCGCCGAATCTAATGTAAGCATAGCTTCCAGACCGGTCAACTTGGTGTCGGTATAATGTAACTTGTGTGGTAACTAGTGTGGTTTCTGCTTCAAGTATTGATGGTTCTCAAAGTACACTTTATAAGACTAATTTAATGTTTTTAATATTATTTATTAAATAACTAATGAGGCAGGGAATAAATGATTTCAGCAAGAAGCTCTGGGAACTGGCAGCCATATTTTAACTATGTCTATGTGTGGACGCTGACAGGTTGCATAAACTTATGACACAAAATACTCTCAGTTTGCGAACATTCACAGCATGAATTGGTAGTGCTTAACCGAATGTGTTACAAATTTACAGCGTGTAGATTTAACAAAATACAAACACGCATTTTCTGATTGGGTTAACGCAAATACTAAATATTAAAAGTGAAATGTTATAAGTACATGTAGTTATTTAATAAAATTGTCAATACATATGTGATTTGTTATTGGTCCTGTTATTTGTCTTCGGGCCAATAGGACTGCGCTCTGACAAATAACAGGGCCAATATCAAATCACTTATTTGTTAACATATAAAAATGATTTTACATCATATTGGTAACTGAACAGAATGACCAGCAACCTGAACATGATGCCATATTGAATGATTATTATTTTATTTACACGTATAAAATTTATAAAAGACAAACTGAAATAACATGCAAGGAAGAAGACATTACTATGAATAAAAGGATCATCCGCTGTATATCTCGAAGTTTCTGCTGTTGGGCGAAGTGTGGACTTGAACCTACACACTCACTTTTATACAGAGAACACCAGGCTTTCTATTTGATTCATGTGGAATCGTCGGTATCCAGTGGTATATTTAAATCTTCGTGCACTCTTGTAGACTCTAAAATACGTTAAAGATATTGTATCGTTGAATCCATGTTTAAAGAATGTTTGAATATGGGCTTTAAGGTTTTTCAAGATGATCCCTATTTAGCAATGTCTGATTGTATAACAGTCCGTGAAGCAACGAAGAACAGCGAGCCGTAAAGTACTGTCCAGAGAGTGTATTGTCAGTCATGATCATATCATAAATATTTCCAGAACGTTGGTTCTCGTCATTCCTGTTCACGAGTCGACAAGGGATTTGTAAGAAATATCAAATATGGAATATAATTTTAGTATTTCACTGTATAAAATTTACTGTTTAGTTTTAATGTCTTGGCAAATTTCCATCGTTTAGGGACATTCGCTTATGGTTAATAAAGAAGCATATGTGCATGTATTTTTGAAACCCTGAATACATATGTTATTGTTAATATTTATGCGTGTGTTTCTTTGTTTAACATAGACTAGATATTGTTTGGTAAAGTGCGTTTAATTATCTTCTAGTTAAGTCATTTCCATTTGATCGTCTGATGAGAAATTAGACAAAAAGTCGTTCGAACAATTACGTACATGTCAAAAAAACGGAGCAAGCATTATGAAGGCCGGAAATATGTCTAGACACTTTTATACTACCACAGACTAAAAATCGCATCAGTTCATATTTAATACCTCTCTCAATTCTATTTGAATGCGCCCGCAGCCAGATGCCAAGCTCTTGCAGTCAGCGATATAATATATTACTAATATGGACAAACCCTTAAAGTTGGTATTTAACAATTTGGCCCAACCTTTATTTTCTAAAAGCCTATTTATACTTAATATATCCTGCAAGAGTCTGCTTAATGATGTATTGTATCGTTATTTAAAACCAAACGTGTTATCTGAGCCACGGTGCACAGTTAGCTTTTTATGTTAGAAAAAAATAACAAAAAAGGCGTGACTACTTACTTTTGATGCCTCAAAAGTTTTGTTCTAGCATTTCGGGCAATTGTTAGCAGAAATCGCATTTTCGTTTAGGGCAGTATTTTTTGTCCCTTGATGGTCCATAACGCTTATTAAATCACTCTTAGAGTGCTTTATCATAAGAAAGGCAGCGTATGGTGATTCTTATTATCTCACGTCAATTAACTTGCGTCATTTCGTTACATACTCATTTGTTTTAAAGACTTGAAGTAATTCATGCAATTCCTTTTAAATCTTGGTATACATTTGTCTTTGAAGTGAACAATATATACATGTGATGTGCTTTTTCTCGTTTACCTTTAGATCACATTATTGTATAAACAAAATGTAAAATAAACATAACATATCTAGGTTTGTAAAATTAAAGGATGGCAAACATTAGTTGACGTTTACTCATGCGTTGTCGGATATATATGAGTGATAAGTGAACTTTAAGAATGTTGACCATATTTGTAAACATAATTCCATTGTCAATGGCTAATTCCTATATTCGTACAAAAGGACTTAAATTTAGCTTTAAAAAGGTATCTTTATACACATTCGTGATTTTCTTTTTTCTTCTTATTTTTTTTCAAACCTATTTAAGAACACTTATATTTACGTACACTTTTAAATATTTCAATTCAGATCATTGGAAAACTGTTGGAACTTTGTTATGTCTCTAAGAACGTTTACAATACATTATTGACGGTGACCATCATGATATCCACGAGTACATTACAGTGTTGTCATGAACATATGTTTACAATAATACATTTACTTAATCTGTATACGTAAGAGCGTGTTTAAGTGCAGATCCTAAATGCAAAAAAAGGCATACGCAATTCATTTATGCAATACAATGAGACACAGATGACATAAAAAGGCCTTATTCCAAAATCAAGTTTGCGTGAATACGAACAATGTACTACATGTAAGTGCGAAAGATCATCTATATTATGTTTAAAATAGATTTTGTGGAATCAAAACATGTTTCCAAACAACCACTGTTCATGTTTAATAGCTAACATAAATAACGAGTTGAACATGAGTAAGATCACTTTAACCTTGTAAAGTCCTTATAAAGTCAAAAATTAAATGATACCCAAGAGAACTGTACTTGTAAAAGGTGTCAGTGAACTCGCTGTGAACTTGTATCATAGGTTGATTTGCAAGTGGCACGCAACTTATTGGTTAATTGTGCTCACGATCGTGCTTTCCAGAGTAAACTAACGTTCGCGTAATAGAATTATAGGCATACGTTTTACGATAAAGTTTTATTTTCATGAGGGCAATTTCTAACGAATTAAATAGTTTTAGGTCAATATTTGGTGCAGTAAGATTAATATTTCCTAGTCATAGTATTTATTTCTTTGTACTTCCATTGAGCATTAAAAGTATACTTCATGTTTAATTTATTATTCAAGGGTCTGCCTACTGGTCGAGTTTTGTATATAGAGCTTAAACCTTATACATGATATTCCGACTCCTAATTTTCCGAGACGTTTATGGCCAAATAGTACTTCGCATAAAACTTTCTTTAACTAAAATCTAACTAACGATACTTTAATTGCGCTAGAAAAGTAAAGAAACGAACACCGAAATAACAAAACATTTCCAACAAAATCGAAACACCTCGGATATCTCAAGCATCTTCTCTCGGATGTATGGCGGGAAAACCCGTGAAAATATATATGTCTGTGCTTAAGCGTCATCAAAGCCACAAAGATATTTGTTTTGTTATCTCATTAGAAAATGGTGTAAAAGTTGTATATCTTTTTAGATGTGAACAGTTAAACTGATAACTGAACGTTTGTAGGATGTAATAATCCTATATACTACACCTTTCGCTTTTTGAAGAACTAATCTATGGCGTATTCTTAGTCCGTCGAGCAAAACAATAGCGATTCGATCTAAATCCTTGCCCCAGATACATCCAAGTGAGTATCACGATTAGTTCCGACTGCTTTTTTGACAATGTATTTAGGTTGCCGAAATGTTAATGTATATGCATGTAAAGATGTTCTAAAACCTATCATGCTAGCAGTGTTTCTTAATCACTTTTAAATATAAATATAATGTTTCAAAGTATAGAGTTCCTTTCAATGCATAAGATTGTGATTGGATGTATTATCCAGATAATAGCTTAATTTTATGTCAAATATTCGCCATTCTGCCTCATGCGTTTCAGAACTGTAAGAATGCCATTAAATTTAGATCATTACTTGGCGCTTTACATACAGGCGTTAAGAAACATTAACGAAAGTTTGATATTTGCAACCACTAATATAACACTGGCTGTCCAATGGATATGTGATCAATAGCCTATATTACCTCATTACTCATATACTATTATTAGATCGTTCGTTCCCGTATAATTGATTTATCTCTCCATGCCAATGCTCAAATGTGTGTCATCTATAAAAAGCACACGTGTATAAAACATGTTATGGCTTCACCTGGCATCTTTATTAAGTAGTTCGGCAAAATATTTTTTTGATTTGTTAGTGATGCAAAAACTGTAGATCGATTCAACGTCAGAAAAAGAAAATCGTATATTTTCACAGCAGATTATCGCTTAAATAAAAGTTTTAAACAGGTTTGTATTATGAAAAGTCAATTGTTACAAGACATACATATAAGCATGTACATTAGCGCGCACGCATGCACAACACACGTTTATAAGGACAAATGAAGGAGCGTGTAAAAGTTAATTGCATGTTTGATTCGTTCAACTTATTTAAGGGCAAAATAGCCCTCAACAGTTATATAACATAATGTTTAATTTACAGAAAAATAAAAAGGCCAATAAATGATATCATATAGATGTATAACAGTGCTCTTGAACTCGAGTACAATTGATTACAGCAAGTGCTTTATGATAACCAGGCTGACATTTTAATGGATGCAACTATTGATTCTTGTCCCAAGAAACACCCACACAGTTCGATCAACGGAAACAGTTAATTGTGTTGTTTCTGGTCATGCGCCGATTGCTGTGTTATTTTAGTCGTATCTGACAATTTTACAACAGAAATAAAGGCTGCCGTGTCTTTATTTTGTACTTTGAAGGCTCTAAAACCGTATTTCTAGTTGCGTATGCATTTATATACATTTGTAGCTGACCCTGCAAATCGAAAGGAATGATGCATTGCATTTGGGTTATCTCCACGGAAAAAAAGTTATGACAATAATGGCACTAATCCAACGAGATTCGTTCTGAAGTGAGGACACTATTAATATCCACATCTATTACTGCAAATAACTGAACATATAGTGCACTCTTTACTGTTTTTAAGACTTTGATACAGGTTGCATGCAGTGTAACTGGCGTTTATGTGTATACATATGTTGAAGAAAATGTACACTGCTTCCGATCATTATTGTTGGTTGTCACAAAAGACACTGATTAAAAAAAGAGTTTTTTTATGATTTGAAGCATACGGGAATCGTAGTAAATTTACAGTCATGTTTGACAAATAACGTTGACATAATGCAGTATTATAGGACGTCTAAATACCAATAAAAGAACAGCTTCTAGCTGCGTTACATCACAAATCTTAAGATCATTTTTTCTCTTAAGAATGGATTTCCTTCTTAAGGGCGTTTCATTAATATTTCGGAAATATTTGTCAGAGCGGAGTCGGTCTTATATCTTAAATGCGTTTGATCGATTTGCTACCAGTTACACTTACGACAGTTTGTTGAAACGCACTGAGAAATAATCGTAAGACCGATCTTACGATCAATCGATCTTAAGATTTATGATGAAACGCACCCTTGGAAATCTTCGGTGTCTGGGTTATGTTCACACGATATGGGTATATAAATAACATATTCAGTGGTTCCCAGCCAGTAATACTTCAAAACAACATAATAATAAGAAACTGACATTGTGTATTGAACATATTATCTACAAGATTAGAAAAACCTGTCAATTCTTTGAAACTGACTTTATTATTTTGATGATTCAGATTTCGAAAGTCAGCTATTTCATTTAAGTTTGTCTGACTATTAAAGTGGGGGATATGAAACATTTGTTAACAATAAAAGTTACCTGATTTGTATCGAGTGTTTTAAACATCAGTTTACCAGTAACAATAAGCTACAATAAATATGACAAAATGACTTGGTTTGGTTTGGTTATGTTAAATGTTGCTTTTTTTAAATATCGAACATATTGGTCATTGGAATTAATATTTGGCGCGTGTTTAACAATGCTGTGACGGTAAATTTATTGATATACTACAACAAATAGCGAATAAAGCATGAAGGATATAAATGTTTAATAGTCGGTACCAACTTAAGTCTACTCTACGGCTACGTGTATTGTTTGTTTTGTTGACATTAAAGTTGTATCCCCTAATAACCGAAAACCACATACGTGTATCCGAAACATGGCGCCGGGAAGTCATATGCAGTACCAACTATGCGTATCACTCGCATGCGCCCATTAATACATCTAGATTAAGTATATCATTAATAATATTAATAACAACAACAACAATAATAATAATAATAATAATAATAGTAAAAATAATAATAATAATAATAATAATAATAATAATAATAATAATAATAATAATAATAATAATAATAATAATGTTTTTACTTCTAAACATAAACTCTTGAAATTTCTGTTTGTTAAGAGTTAAACAAGAAAGCGTGAATATTGGACAGGCACGTAGACATGAAGGAACATAACGGCAAAATGAAAGTGAATATGTTGTAACATTTATAAAAAAAAACAAAAAATGTCGAAAATATTAGACTACACATTTTGTAATTTAAAGAATATTGTTCCGTACACCTGACCTCTTTTTTTTGCACAACCTTTTCAGAAAAGTGTGTCAAAAATGGAAAACTTTTATTAAATTAAATCACAGGTTACTGAACTGTTTCTATGGCATTCATGTTTCTTTTCTTCATCTTCCTTGACAAGTTTCAAATTTCTTAAACATTTCCAATTTAGGTTGATGGCTTTTTATTACCCTCTCGGCTGGTTTCTATTAATTTGTGTGTCAAATTACATTTTCTTGATTACATGTTTAATTCTGTCACGTAATTGCTTTTGCAATATCAAAGTTGGGAAAGGTCTGGATTTACTTCGACGATGAATCAATCCAATCAAGTGTAATATATTCCTGACGAATACGAACTCTTTATAGCATTGTCATACAAAGGAAGAGCTGGAAATACTTATTATGAAAAGAACAAAAGAATGAACACTTTTTAAAGAAGATCATGTTTGTTGTTTTTTTGTAAATGCGTAATAAGGAGTTCAAGAGGGAAATCAATTAGACAATTTTGTAAGTGTTTAAGTCATTTCATGTGAGGAAACTGTACCATATTAAAATATGTCATTGTTATTAAACTTTGTTTTCTATATATCAAAATTCACAACGTGACATGATAGCTCAGGTGGTAGAGCATCGGCTTGCGGATCGGGAGGTCGTGGGTTCAAACCACGGTCGGGTCAAACCAAAGACTTTAAAGTTGGTAGTAGTGGCTTCCCTCCTAACGCTCGGGGTTAAGGGGACAGCATTACGCCTGACTCGTCGATGTCGGTATAATGGACCGACCGGGTTCAGTTCCTGGACACCTCATAAGTGCCCCTGTGAAATAATGATAGAAAAGTCGCTGCACAGTATCAGCAAAAATGCCGGCTAATCCCATCCCACCCCAAAGTGACATGCCTTCTTTCGTAAATATCTCCAAACAAAAGATTTTATGAAAAACTCAATGCATAGTGCATTTCCCTTTCAAGCTGCATGGGCTGCGAATTGACTCAACTATAGGATGACGTGCATTTTTCTATCATAAGTTTTGTTGTTAAGCTCAATATTTGTAAACAAAATTGTTGCATTATGTTAAATGTTGTTTTTTTAAATATCGAACATGTTGGTAATTAGAATTATTATTTGGCGCGTGTTTAACAATGCTGTGACGGTAAATTTATTGATATATTATAACAAATATTGATTAAACACATGAAGGATATAAATGTTTAATAGTCGGTACCAACTTAAGTCTACTCTACGGCTACGTGTATTGTTTGTTTTGTCAACATTAGAGTTGTATCCCCTAATAACCGAAAACCACATACGCGCAGCCGAAAGATGGCACCGGGAGGTCATATGCAGTACCACATATGCGTATCACTCGCATACACACATTAATACATCTAGATTAAGTATATCATTAATAACAATAATAATAATAATAATAATAATAATAATAATAATAATAATAATAACAATAATAATAATATTATTATTATTACTATTATTATTATTATTATTATCATCATCATCATCATCATCATCATCATCATCATCATCATCATCATCATCATTTATTATCGTATTTATACCTGGGTAAGTAAATTGATGAATATGTTAAACATCATATTTCAAGAACACATTATAAACGTACTTGTTTATTTTCTACAAATCTTCCATATGAAAACAAAGCTCAAAATTATTGAAGACCAGCCTTATATTCAACAACCAAGCAAAAGTGTCATAAACATGTACAATAATGTCCCGAATAAATGTGTATTTGTTGAGAGAGAGAGAGAGAGAGAGAGAGAGAGAGAGGAGGGGGAAAGAGAGGGAGAGAAAGACAAATCTAGAAAACTTTTAATGATATAGAAACGAATATATATATATATATATATATATATATATATATATATATATATATATATATATATATATATATATATATATATATATATATATATATATATATATATATATATATATATATATATATAGTTATAGTTATAGTTATAGTTATAGTTATAGTTATAGTTATAGTTATAGTTATATCCACAATCCTGTGATTAGAGTCATTTATTCATTGCGTCCTTTACCACTTCACCCCCACTAGTGCACAATACACAACACGTAGTTTCAAATATACTCAGCAAATGAACTCATACAATTTTGTTAATAGGGATATAACTTGTTTGTCAACAGTCAAGGTAAAACTTGTCCGAAAAACATCAACATCTAAGTTGCAGCATTAGTTTCCATTTAAACCTAGAAAAATCATAACCTCTTTCTACATGTAAACTACCATATATATATTTGCACTAATGAACTCGTCAAAGCCATTTCGTGGACTATTTCTTCAGAAGTGTCAATGTTTGATAGAACGAAGTCAAGTTGCCAACCGCCGTCAAACATGTCAATGACAGATTGAACATAGTTTCAGTTTGAAAGGTAGCAATTGTGTGTAGAAACAAAGCAGGATTATTTGAAGTTGTTAAAGGGTATTGAGGTCAAAAGTGTTCAAACTGCTGGTGAAAACAAAATATCCTTATGTTTAATCACTGACCATGTTAATGGAAAATTTGAGGAAACATATTTTGTGTGAAATTTAAATTTTATTTAGAATAATAATCCATTGACACAGTCTCCATGGTGAGTAAATGTAGGTCGTCTGCTGATCCTTTCATTTAACTTTTCATGTAACTTCTACTGTTTTATTGTTGTTTTTTATCGTAAGAAGTTTGCACTTTGCACAATTACTGATATTCACTTTTCTGAATGTATAACCTTTAATAGATATGAAACAAGATTGAAGTGCAAACAATTAAGATTGCAAATAATATTTTTATTTGGCATCGGTCCTGATTTTTACACATTAACACCTCTTAATAACGACGTGTTTGGCCTCCTAAACTTGGTCGTGAGTATGTTATAACTTTGTTTTACAATTTAAAGTTCACGTTAACTATCTTTTTATTTTTTTATTTCAGACTTTAAATCGATGAAGTAGAAAACAATAATTCGTTTTTTAAAGTAGCTAAAATGATGGATCTGAATGGGAATAATAAGAAATGCCGGTATAAAAAGTTTAGTGCGAGGCTGCATTCCGATTACAATTGCAAAATAAAGCAAACATGCACTTGATGATGTAATTATCATGACAGCAAGGTACTTAATTTTTTCAAAAGTCAGATGTTTATTTTCAAACAAATCTTCTTTGACTGACTTGATATAGCAAATTCCAAAAAAACATGTCACGTCACTGTATTTATAAATGACACATACCACATGGAAATGACCAATTAATTCAACCGAATACACGTGGAGACACAAAGAAAACTTTACAAAATTTAAACAAAAAAATTAATTATTATAAAATTGCGTCTTAAATTTTTGAACTCATAGTGATAACATTGAACAATTAAGGATGCACGTTGCTTAAATAATCAATTACCTCAAGAATCTAAACGACTTTCGGACATTATTTTATACAGTAGTTAAGTTCGGCCATCCAAATGTTGCCAAATACACTATTAAAGCCATTTAAGTCATAAAATGCATTTTTTTGTTATTAGAAAGTACAAAGCTGAAGACACATAATAGAAATGAACATAAAAAATAGTTTATTTATTTTGCGTCCAATTTAGACAAAACCTGTCCAAAAGGCACATCTGAGTTTTAACAAACAGAACGTTTATTGACACTCTTTACTTGGAGTGCATTTTGACCTCCAAAGTAGCTTTTGGTACACATGAACGTAGATATAGTTATATGCAGTACTGGTCTACACAAAGCAACAACAACCGGGAATACTTTCTGGGGATCACAGTTCTCATGATGAGTGCACCAAAGATTTATACATGTAGTTGACCGGTTTAATGGGCATACAAATCAAGTTGCAGTTTAAAGGTAAACTGCTTTGAGTGAAAAAACATTCCAGAATAGTTGCCTTTGTTTCAGGTGTTTTTGACGTCAATAGGACACTAACTGTAAATGAAAACAATAGCACTTTGCCATGTGTGATAAAGGATTGTGTTAACTGCCAAATTTAGAAAGACAAATAAAATCTAGATCACAAGAAGAAATACCAGAGACCCTTCTTTGTGTACAACAGTGAACTATTGAGCAACTTTATAAATAGATACATGTAGAACACATGTTGTTGTTTTGTTGTTGTTTTTGCTAAAAAGATGTTACAATGTATCTTTTCTCGAAACCTCGTCGTTTAATTGAAATCCTAAATTTATGCTAAAAGTTAAAATATATGTTATATTCATTCGAGAGCAGACACATACACGTCGAAAAATGCAAGTTGACGGGATGTTGTTATTTACACTGTTTGTTTGCTAGAAAAAACAGGTTTAAGCACCCCAGTTGGCCCTTTGCCGATTGACCGTTCCAAGGCGGTAACTGATGTTTTTTCTTTATGTGTGTATGTCTCGTCTGTGTTTTTGTCACATTTGCATTTACCATGTTTGCCTTTGTTTATTGGTAGATAAATGTGAAAGTATCGTTGAAGATAAAGAACAGAGGTGCATTGTTCTTTTCATGCTGTTTACAGCATGCTTATATATTATATATATAAACATGTATTGGATATATTATACTTACTTCTATACTTGCCAAACAATGAAAAAACAGCTTTAATAAATCTAAAGAATACTAATAGCGTTTCCTCTAGCCCCTTTTCCCTGTGGCACTGTACCATGCCTTTTTTATTTTATTATAAGCTTATACAAAGTACTTAACAAAACCATAATTAGAATAATTATAAACATATAAAATTATTTCTTAAGATCTGAACGAACTGCATTATATCGCCATATTATTTCATAGGCGTTATCTTAATTTTTATACCGACATTTTGTTATGGTCCCAATTTTTAACTTTAAATTACTTGTCTGTAAGACATTTTATTCCGTCTTGAGAATATGTTATATCGAAATAAACTGTGTGGTTAATTTGACATGTTTCTTTTCGCATTAATGAGCTAATAAATACGTACAGTAAAACTCTTACTTATTTATGATATCTTGAATATAAGACCGTTACATGCTTATTTCATACATGTATTTCATCATCCTTAAAATAATAAGCTAATCGAGTATTTAATAATTACGTAACTAGTGTTTGAGTTATATACAATATGGTTTTAAGCTTTATGATTTAAAAGAAAGGTGACCTACCTTTTAACACAATAATGTAAAGAAATGAGCGTTCAAAATGTACTTAAAAACTAATATATAATTTTAATGTTTTGTTCTAAGATGTTATTTGTAATAAAAAAATAACATATAAAAATTATGTTACTTTTAGCCTTAGTTGCATTAAATTTTTACTGAAATTTGGCATATTAACCAAATGGTAGACCGGACTTACAGTAGCCTTAATAATACATTTAAGGTCAAATAACTAGAGATTTAGCAGCAGGTCCCTTACTGTGGCATTTGAAAAGCGGGCTTGAACTCCACTAACACATTTTAATGACCAAATCCCGCCAATAATTATGCCTCATTAACCTTTAGGATATTTCTTACCGATCTACAGAGACAACAAAGCCGGTAATGCCGACGGCAAAGTTCAAGAAACATACGTGGCAGTAATCTTTAATGGCTAAAATGCAATTGATTACTTCACACCGAGTGATTTATTTTCTTTTATTCTATTTTCTACTGGCATTTATTGCCTGGATTGTGATGAAGCAACGACCTTTAGCAGATTCCATTAAGTATCTATATAATTTTAACTATACATATAAAGGCAGTAAACGGAGTAAAACGAATAAATAACAGAATCGATTCAATTTGTACAAAAGTGTTCCATTTTCATAGTAAAATATGTGTGACAAGAGAATACGGCATTTGATTGTATCAACAGGATAATATGGAAAACGTATATTGCATCTGCATAGCGACACCTGGACAGGTATTTGAGACAATATAAAACAGTGACTTAAAGCCTAATTGGACAGTGACTGGACATTTTTTTTGTCTATTTATCTCTCTAGTCGGGCCCTGTATAGGTGAGACAACTTGAGCAGTCTCCATACCCTTTACGTGAGATTGCACAGTAGGTCTAACATCCGGATTCTGTGTACCTTTATTATAAGATATGCAAAATGCGGAATAATCCTCGACCTTTTACTTTTTATTGTTATTGTAAATCTTATACATGTAACATATTAACTCCTTATAATACTACATTTTATTTTGTTGGTTTGGGTTGCTCTAAAATTCGATGATTTCTTTCGTATTTTTTATGTTTCACTTTTGACACTTTTGGCATATGTCGTCATAATATTTTATGACGTCATTAAATTGTTCTTATTATACGTCATCGCTTGGGCTGTTTTATTTCAAACTAGTCTCTCATTTTTAAGTTGCCAAGGATTTTCATCTACTGTACATATTGTACATATGTTGACTGTTTATTTTATTTCCAGCGATTTTGTCTATATATTAGTTCATTGTATCTGTTTAACTCCCGATGCAGGTGCTGATTGTTAGTTGTCTCACTTTGACGGGATGTTTTTTATTTACACTGTTTGCTTGATAGAAAAACCTTCAGGAAGAACGAGGTTTTAGGGCTCCACAAACATTTAGGAAGAGCGAGGTTGGAGCGCTTCACAAATCAGGTTTAAGAGCCCCAGTCGGTCCTTATGCTGACTGGCCGTTCCGAGGCGGTACCTGCTGATTTTCTTTATGTGTTATGTCTCGTCTCTATGTTTTTGTCACATTTACATTTATCCTGTTTAGTTCTGTTTTATCCTTTGTCTAGAGGTAGTTTAGATTAAAATATCTATGGAAATTTTATGGGACCATTTCTCATCGATAAATTGTGTATTTGTTGACGTTGTAATGGTCAGCACAGCCCTGCTTAATATGTATAGTTGTCATAATTCATATCGATTCTATAAAACAAACAGCCGTGCATATGTCAAAACAATAATATAAGAACTTAATAACTTTTGACATGAGACAATAATTGCCAAATATGAGTTTCGTTTTAGTTCAGCTGAAAAAGGATTATGAACGTAGACTAGACATTTCAAGACTTGAAAGAAATGATATGTTGTTTTCCTGAATGATAAAATATTTTTTGTAAGCAAATGTCCTAAATATGAAGGTGTGATCTTAAATAAAACAGTGATTTATCCTTTCTGTCTTTATATTTGAGTTGATCAAAATATGATGCAAATATCTTTACAACATATGTTTGTGGCATTCCAGTCTTTCTTTATAATCGAATATTGTTTCTATCAAAAGCAGAGTGAATCTGAATGTATATTAAGCTTGAAGAATAATGTTGTTTTATGCAGATTCCAAATATTTGCGTGCTCAAAATTGACGAAGCAAATCATAACAGTTTAATTTATGCGTCTCGCAGCTGCTCGGAAATTCAATTTCTAACCTTCGAATTACTATTCTTCATTCATGATGACAAAAAACAACTGAGGAAGCAAACTCGAGATGCAAGCTTTGTTAGTTCTGTTCAATCTGGATGATTCAATAAACTACCACAAACAAGTGGACCATGTCCGCTGGTTTCGTTACCCAATCCCGATTACATGTGTACAAACAAGAAAAGTCGTTGATGCTTCGTACCAAAGGCGAGGCAAAAACTTGAAGATGTAAAGAGATTAAAGAAATATTTGATCAAGTAACAAAGACGTTTGAAAAGAAAATAAGTTTTTTAGTTCAATTGAAAGTCTATATAACTTATATTCTTGAGGTCATAGAATGGTTTAAAACAAAATAAAAAGCAAAACCCGACACCATTTAATATGTTTTCTAAGATGTACCATATAAAAAAGAAATGCAAAAATATTATAATTAACTATAAAACTAAAGTGTACAAGCAGAAAATGCACATGTGCAGCATCCTGATATTACACAAATAAGTTTCAGATAGTATTTTTCTCGAATTAGTTTTTTTTCTCAGTATCTTACTGTTTATTTTCATTTTGAAAGTTACAGACACACACAAATAAATATAAAAAGTATAAAAAAGAACGCCGTTTAGGATCCGTATTTATCACGTTTAGAAAGTCCGCAAAACAAACGTTCCCCATGTGCAAATTTCAGTGAGCATTCCATATATAGGCGTCGCGCTCCAGCGCGTCGCTAATAATGTAAACAAGTTAGAGTTTTTAGTATTGACTGGTTCTGTTCCACAATATTGATTATAACAACTAAATATACAAATGACCTGTCGAGGCTGGTTCCGTTTCTTAATCCAGGAAATGCACTGAAATAAACGATCTATACAATGCAGATTATGATGATCGTCCAGTTACATAACTAGATGTTTCTATTTTTAGCGCAATAATCTTAAGCAATGGAGCGATATTCACAAGTAAGGATGTTATAATATAAACACATGCGATATCCTAAACTGTCTCGTCCATCTGTAGAATCAAAGCAAAATAAAGACTTTATTTAAATATTTTTCAAATAAAGTAATGGGAATAAAACATTATATTGACATTTTTTAATTAAATTTTAATTATTTAAACCTGTGTTGAAATGTTTGACAGATATGACGAATGACGTAAGCGTCAGGAACCAAGTTAATTTTGATTAGCATTGACAGAGGTCATTGACAGGGTCAATTGTAAACATATAGGTCAGATGACTAATAAAAGGTGTGCAGCAGAGATTTAGTTAAATAATAAATCCACTTAAAAGTTCCTAAATTTGGGGGGAAAAGTTGAAAAAGGGTGGAGGATGGGGGGAGTTACATATTTAAATTAGCTAGTTTATAAGCATATCGCATGTCAAATGATTATGAACATTGATTCTAGACAGGCTCTTTAAAGGTCTTACCCGACAGTTTAAACCAAAATTTATTTTCTCAAATGACCCAAAAAGTAATTGTTACAAGAACAAAAATCCTGCAAAATCCTGTCCGTTGATATCTTAGATCTGTGTGAACAGGCAAGCAAAAATCCCTACTTGTCATTGCAAACAGGTATTTCCTGTCCGAGCCACACAGCAGAGATAGCTATTTTAAACTAAGTGACCACTTACTTTTGAAATCATGTTATAAACATATAGCCATCCGAGTAATCCACTCTAACGTCGATATTTATTTTTAAGCAGAGACCACTATCGAGCTTTTTATACAGTTGAAAAAAAAATCTGGGTGATTCTTTCGCGATTAGTTCCGTCGAACAATATACTTTATGTTCAAAATAGTGTTTATTGAAACGAATATATAGGTTTATACAAAAGTTATGTCCAAATTCCCAAAGGAGTAGTTCGATATTGTTAAATGTATTTGCTTTAGGTAGACTGTAAGATACCACCTTTAAAATACATATTTATTCCAGCTTTTGCATAACAGCATATTATTGTTGACCACAAAGTTGATGTAAAATGTAGTGACTTCAACGCCTTCTTGCACCGATGGAAATTGACAGATAAACTATCCTGCATCGTCTTTGGAGAGAAGGGATTTGGAGAACATCCGTTCTTTCTGTCAAAAAGCTGCCACATGAGGACTATCACGGCGGCGCCATGTCAGAGTACTATAGCAGCAGGCCTACTTACTGGACACTGATAGTAAGAGAACGCGACAAACAACAACCAAGCCTGGAATCTTTATATTCATGCGAGAGGCTAGAAAACCTTCGGCAAAAGCAAGGGATTGTACGTTCTGCAAGTACTTGGGAATTGCGTGTCGGCATAGAAAAGAGGCCTCAGTTTTTGTTTTTGACAGACGAAATATTGTAGGGTCTTATTTTTAAGGAGAGGATTATAGCCACAACACTCACAGTGTACTTTAAGACAGTCGTGATAATGTCAACGAAAGGAAAGCTGAAAATATCGAAACATTAAAAGTACGAATACCACCGCTAGGGATGGATTCTTTGTTTGTTTTCCATTTGCGGTAAGATACGAGTACAACACATTCCTCTGAGTTCCAAGTAGCTAATAGCCAAGTGGTTGTGGACAGAACACGAGAGTAGATTCGTTAGTTATTCTGCACTGAAGAAAAGTTTCATTTGGTTCAAACAATACCAAAAGCGATAAAGCTAGATGAACGAGTAGTAACTTATGAAGACTGTTTAACATTTATAACATCACCATACTAGAATGTTCTCAGATCGAAAGGTCGGAGCACTGGAGAAAGTTTGGCTGTTAAGTAGCTAAAAGATGATTGTGTCACAATAAATGTTTAATTGCATGTATACGATTCATGACTTTTATGGGGAAGGAACACGTGGTTGTTTTCGTATAGAAGCAATACCTAAAAATCTGTATATATGTACTGTATAGAATCTTCTACAATCTATTAGTCTAGAGCAATTATGCTGAAACATTGACATGCACGGTATGGTCACTATTAACGTACCTATGGTATTTTTAGATATGTGTTATAACATTTTAATTGTCAGATTCAGGAACAAAGTATTATTTTATACGGATGTCTTGTATGTAATAATAGTGAATAAAGCAACAACAAAAACATACACATAGAAAATTATAAACAAGGTGCATCTTGATTTCTGGACAAATATGAGACATTTGTTAAAAATGTTCATTCTCCCTGTTTCTTAATTTAAACATTGTATGCGGTATTTTGGAGTCGTTGGAATATTAAATCCCGATTTGTATAGCATTTTTTTTCAAATTGGCCAACCCGTTTTGCATTAAATCCTATTTTCAGGAAAATATCTTTATGTTTCCTACTCATTTGACAATAGATAACAAATAAACCATAAAAATGCACATGCGTTTGATATTTTAAATTATCTTAATACACGCTTTCGAAATTTAAACTTTAATCTTCGGCAAAATATTCTAGGTTACTTGCACTATAGTGAAACGGCCGTTATGTTTCATTTTGATCAATTTTGTCCAACAAATAGTCATATATTTGGTACTAAAATATGTAAATGCACAGGCTTTTTCGATGCTACTTTTATCTGAATTATTTTTAGACTTTTGAAATTATGAGCGCAAATTTTCACATGGGTCATCCCGTATTGTTACGAACTCCGTTTTTGTTCTAGTCTCTTTATGCTCTAAATATAACACGTGCGCGTGTAGCGATGTGTGTGCGTGTGTAGGGTGTGCTGGCTTGTGTGCGACCGTGCGTGCGCTAGCATTACTGAAGGTGCCTGCGCGAGTGAATATATAAGTGAGCGCTTGTGTGTGTGCGGGCGCGCGCTCTTGTGTGTTTTTGTGTGTACGTCAAGTAGGGAAAAGATAAACAATGACGAACGTGAACATTTGAATTTTGACTTTGTAATGAGAATTGAATGTTTGAGCGTGTTAAGTCGTGAAACTTAACTTGTTTTAACATAATAAAACAACACATAAAATACCGAAATATCAGGTGAAATCGTTTGTTTTTTTTATTTAGAATTTTGCTAGAATAATGTCAAAACATGGCAAATGTCTAGATGCTTATTAGATGTGTAGATTTTCTTATGATGGATTCCGATTTTTTTTATTCTGGAGTCTGAAGTGTTAATTCCGTAATGAGAATTCTGGCAAACAGTTTTGGTTACATGTATATGACTCGAAAACAAATATCACTGGTTGAATCTGGAAAAATACTCATGTGTTGACATCGTTGAAATAATGAATAATTGGATCATTTAAGACATATTATTCGACATCCTGATTGCAATAATAAGATAATATAAATAATTTCACACCGGCATCTTTGTTTGATATAGGTTTGTAAAACTCGTGGAAAAGGCATTCTAGCGAAAGTTGTAATTGTAATAATTAAATATTAGTATATGATTCCGTGTGTAACAAACAATTATCGTTAACAATGTGTATTAAACCTTTATCCAGCTGATTCATTGTCCCTCATGAATATATGAAACTGTGCTAAAAAAATTGTTGGAAAAACCCCTAAAATTACCGAAACTTCGTGTAACAGTTTTTGCATAGAATAATATGTGCATAAAACAAGCATGTCAATACCACGCTGTTGTGTTAACGCCATACAATGTTTATGATTGTTATAGTCAATGCAGGAATCCGACGCTTTATTAAATCGTTCACATTCAAGATACGTGTTGATATGTTTCGTAAGTAAAAGTAACCATGTCTTGCCTTGAATCTTGTAACAACAGATAGTTTCCACATCAGTGAAGATCCCTTATTTTGGCAGCCATCTTTGATGGTAACTTCAAGGGATTTTCATATGAATTGTACAGAAGGGTAAATTTTATATTCTTGTAATTTCTTCATTTGTGGTCCGAAAATTAAAAGTTATACATCATTGGAAAGCTCTTGAAATTAATATTTTCTAGAATACACTATTTTTACAATTGATAACTGCACACAGAATTAATACACAGAAATAAATAAAACTATTGGCTCATACTAAAATCAAAATGTACAGTGTATCATTTTCGGTTGTATTTCTTTAACCTTTTTAATTATCAAAATATAGTTTTGATAGTAAAATAGACTGAAAAATAAAAACACAGTGGTGAGTTTAATACAGCACATATTTCCCGATTTTGGCCTGCATTAGCTTCTGCCCACAAAGATGCTGCCTTAAACTGTCTTATCAGTGTCGATGACATCACATGGAAACAATCTATAACAATCAAACCTTAAGCAAATACAAACCTTACTCCACCACTGTTATTATTTATAAACTTTCTTGTCAGATCAATCTGTCCATCCTAATAGAAACATCGATTGATGTTAATTTTGTACAGGTCTTTTAAGTATGTTGCATTTAAGCAATGGTTTTAGCAAATGAGTGCGTATTAAATATTAGGACGTCGGATAGTACAGACGTATAACGTACAAGTCTTTTTTGAGAGTCCGTGTTTCGTTCCTTAACCTGGTTGCTATAATGTCCCAAAGCAAAGCGTTTCACATATTTCACGTGTGTAAATATGTTATTGAGAGTATTGTTCATGTAACCACATAAATATCATTCTAGAGCTATGCACCGGCTGCTATGAGATTATAAACAAAGAAACTCTGCAGGCAGACGTTGAAATGTTAAAGTTGGCTAATCAACGAACAATAGTATGATTGCGACATTTCTTAGTTTTACATGTAAGATAGCTTTACAAACCTGTGCTTTAATTGATTTGAATGTTCTTTTGTATTTGTTAATAAAAGAAATTCACACATATTCATGATTTATCAGTACATGCGTCCTACATAAGTTAAATTAATGATTAGTTGTTCATTTTATAAAATGTCATGGTTTGCCATATTAAAGAAAACTGCGATTGATCCAATATTAACACGCATATTACCCAAATTATCCCATATTAGATCATATTCTTGTAAGCAACATAAACAAAAACGCTATGAGTGCTATAGTACATTGTAAATCACTGTGTATGTCACCTATACATGTATTGTACAGTCTAATTTAGAGCACACGTTTCACAAAGAGAATTCTTAGCTAATAAACTTATTAATCAAGAGCATCAGCGAGTAAATATATGTAACACATCAAATAACCATGTATATATATATTATATATATAATATATATTCATGTATACATATAAAAGTATGTATCTATATAAAGTATAAAGGAACTGCATTAACCATATAAAAACTAGGTCTAATTTGGTAGGAGACTGAACTGCTTATGAATTGCCAATGGTTCGAATTCAACAAAATTAAGAATGTTTCTTTTTTTATTTTTATTTTACTTTATTTACCTATTCGTGTTTCTCTTTTATTTCATTTTCATCACTTAACCATGTTTTAGGTAAAATAACAAATCTTTGTCTGGCAATATTTCTAACCGCATACCGTGTATTATTGAACAGAGAAGTCAGTTCCTAAGACCTCCATTAGTTATCGTTATGGACAAAAATATTCATTAAAAAAGAAAGTGACAACAGTACCTAAGTTTGCAAGTTTTAATTAATTAAACATAATTATATTTGCGGTTTTCCATTGTGGTTATGATTTACTATGCTAATTTAATAATATTTTGTTTATGAAATGAGGGCAGTCATATTTTAAAGAAGTAGGAACCTTTATACACTCCTTGAAAAAAGCACGTGTCTTTACACGTTTACAATTTCTTTATACATATACATTATATCTGCCCACTCAAATATTTCCCTTTTGGGTGACATCCTAAATTTCTGTATTATTATTTACTTAACAATATTTTGTTGTGTTGTTATATCTTTGTGTTTTACAAAACATGCAAGGATCCTAGGTTGTGATATTGACAAACATCAACAAGCGTACATCGACCTGTAATTATTTGTCATTAAAGAAATTCGATAGAAAAGAAGCTGTCAATCGTAATCTTTTGATCGGTTGTCTTTATCATTTTCATTTCATTTTCCAATGAATAGTACTGCATTACTTGTCCAAGGCTCGTATGATTTTGAGCACCCGTCTCATTAGACGAATCCGTATCTAATGCAAATATTAATCAACAGCATCAGCAAGAAAATACATGACCGTGGGCTTCATGAAAAATATGATATGAGATATGAGGCATATTCCGTGTCAACAATATTTGCTTGAATAAAACAATTTTACCATTATCTTCTTCTGACTGGCATAATTTGTAGCAATTTGGCCCCGTTGATCATATACGATCATGAAAGTGCTACCTGCTCGAATCTGTGCTATTTTTAAACTTAGAAGAGGCAACGTTGCAGCCACGTTCACATCCCTTTTGTCGAGCTTTTGTTAGGTTCTACTTTCCATGCAGAGGTTGTCGATTATTATTGAGCAAACATTTATGAACTTAGTTACGACATCGAAAACATTGTGTTCGATTTTTGTGAATGACGGCGCTATTATATCCTGCTTCAAGACGGACACTAATGGTTTCTCAGATGTTTTTTGTAGTTCAGAGAGAAACGGGTTATCATTGCCGGAAGATCATGCTCCTGCTGGTTGCAGCATCAAGATTATACTTCGCGACCCATTTGAGATCAAAGATCAAAGAAGACAGGAAGATCGCCGAAACAGAGCGCAACTTTGTTTGACGCCGCTGCAAAGTCCACGGAGGAGCTGTTGTAAAAATGCGATGTTATTTCTGTGTTTGAATGAGAGGATTCAGCCACACGCTTTGGATAAATTATTATATTACTGACAATATGAAATGTCTTGTTTAGTTGTAGAAATATCAAGATCGCCTTTACGAAAGGAACCAACGAGATTCGGTACATATTGTCAGCATACCTTCCCACTTCTTGTAAAGAGTTGCCGGGTTGCAAAGCACCAACATCCTAAAGTTGACGTAAGCTGCATTATCTATAATGTACTTTTTAAACACATCGGTTACACCACGACGATGTTCCGCTTTGTTTTTCTTTATGTGATCAAATTGCTTCACTTGCTTGCTTACCTTGCTTTTAGTACTTTGACAAAAACATTTGTGAAGGAAACGTTCTTGATCGCAGCAGTCCTAACCTGAATCAAGACCAGTTGGGAACCGCGCTTTGAACGTAGACGTCTCCAAGAAACAATGCTGTGAAGCTAGGTGTAGATGAATTATGTAATTCACATATCATTGAAGGTGCAACAGCTCTTGTAGTTGCTTGTCTGTTTTATTATTATTGTTCTCTTAAAACTAATTAAGGCAGGAATGTCACAACTAAACTTGCATCAGAGTCACTCAAACTCACAACTGCCCCCTTGCAAAGTTTGTTCCTAATGATGGTTGCAGGGTTATTTTTAAGCATGTAAGTCTAATGTGGTGAACAGTGTCGGTGATTATGGGCTTTCTAGGGTGATTGTGCCGGTGGTGGAGTTAAGTCGACCTATTATGAATGACTGCTCTCTTGCTGGTGACGCTGATAACTTTCGAGTTTTGAATTTGGAATATTAATTCAAGCATAAGAATCGTTGATTTCTTTTTTTTCTTTTGTAGTTGCATGGTGAGATGGTTGCAGTCCTCTTTTCAGATTGTTTCTTATTCTCAATACACCTAATTAGTATAGCAGTTTTATGCAATAAGTTGGCTCATTGGGATAAAATTTGATAGGAAATTCATGTTCATCAATGGCAGTGTATTAAGTTTAAGGTCATCAAGTGTGCCATTGTGTTAAAATTATAATTTTCCATGTTCTGACGGTCCTGTTCACTGTACATATACTCATGTGTTTATGACACTTTCTACTATAATTTCTCAGCATGGTCTTATGTTTAAGATCGATAGGGATGGTCAATATCTTTAAGTTATAAATCCAGACATAAAAACGCTATACAGATAATTCTGACAAAAACCCAAATTGGTAACCCTAACCATTGTTTCTGCTGGCGATTTCTTATTTTAACCAACACCAACCTGTGCAAGAAGAGGCCTCACGACTTTACACAGAAATAAATAAGGACCGAAATATGCAAATCTGGCTTCGTTCATACGGACAAGAAAGATTAAATCTGGATGTTTTCTGAAACATACAGACTAAAAACACATATGTATTGCAAACTTCAAGTTCGTTTGAGACAACAATGGGGCAAAACATATGATGCGAATATAAAACATGCAAAGGAAGAACACATAAAATTAGACGAAAAAGCTACAACTGGAAATTTACGGGCAAAAATGTCAGAAATCGTGATATTATATAAACCTTATAAACATCGTCCGGAAATTTACAGGCAAAAATGGCATAAATCGTGATTTCATGTTATTCTTACTAACCGTATAATAATATCAACCTTAAAAATTAAAATTGTGCTAAATACATTAATAGAAATGATCATCATGATCATCATCATCATCATTATCATCATCATCATTATTATCTCTTAACCCCCATTTTTCTCCTCAGCATCATTATCATCAGCAGCAGTAGCAGAAAAAGAAGAAGCATAATCACCAAAGAATAAATCATTGACGTCATCAATATGTCCATTAACCATCCCTATCCTCAAACCCTATCATTAACGTATAATATTTATTAAGACTTTGATGACAATATCTGAAAAAGAGATTTTGTTTAGGAGAAGACGCATTTTATTATGGGACAGGTACACAGGTACGTGAATAAACTATTATTTCGACTCTCCAGACGTCAAATCGCAGTATGTTTAGCTAAAATAATGATGACCATTGTTATAGTATAATACTAGCAACAGCATACACGATTATACTTATTTGTGAGAAAATAAACACGTCAATATGTTGCTTGGATACGGAGAACGGTCTTTTTAATAAGTTGCGATAAGCAGTTATTATCGCATTGGAAGCAATCACCAATTGTGATAACCATTTGTTTGAGGGTTTTATATGTTGCAAATATGTTATGAAACATGTATAACAATACAGCGATAAGTAGTAAGTAATCTACGATACAGTGATAATTACTCTCACGTGCCCCTCCGCCAGTTTCTACCTATCTGACCCTTGTTGAACCGAAATTTTCACACAAACGAAATCGTCACACGTGTGAAAGATTCGTACGAGTTCTTCACATACGTGTGAAAATTTCGTACGAAAATGGCCAAAAATGTGCTGTGAAAATTTCGAGGCCTATTTTCTAACCATCACTAGGTATCAACGAATTTTTCACATAATTATGTGACACATTCCTACGTCTTGCGCACATGACTATGTTATGAAGTTAAATCCGGAAAAATATAGTTATTACTGTTAGCTCTTATGGATTTACATGACTTCTCAGCATTTGAAAATATCTCTAGCTCCTCGGTATCGTGCATTTTTGATGCATGGAATCGCTCCTTTGTTCGGGAAAGCATAATTTGAACAAGATGCAACAATAAAGGACTTAAAAGATCGTTTTGCATTATATAGGAAGTCAGTATAGATATTTTCCTAGTTCAGTCATAGGTAGATGCAATATAATTTTGTAAAATGAGAACTTGTAAGAATGTAATCTTGACGTAATCTTAATTTTCGTCAAGCAAACGTCACGCGACGAATCGCAATGTTGCGTGTTGTATCGTAAAGTGACGATGTTGTATTGCAATTAAGCAATATCGTATCGCGTTATTACATGTCGTGCGCTGGGCGACGCACGGCAATTAGAGGATCTATCAAACACACGCACGATACGACATTGCGACATTTTCCTAATTTTGTATCGGATTGTCATGCGCTGTATCGCCATGTTGCGATGTCTTATCGCACTTCCGCTGTCGCTAGTCGCATATATGGTATTTACGGAGAGATGTCGTTTTAGAATTTATTAAGTGGTTGAGAAATTTGTTGTAAATCAGTTAAATCCAGATTCTTGTCTGCATGCATAGATGATTTTCTTTTTCAAAGAACTATTTGACCGTTCGCACTTTCCCTGAGACTGCGGGTAATACGGACGACAATGAACGACTTTGATATTATGCTTCTGCAAGAATGACTTCATAGCTTTTGGTTGGATTTTAACAGAATTATGCACCGTTATGTACTTAGAAAAAACCTTAACCTAGGTTAAAGTTTTTGGAATTTAGTCATATCTCTGAAACTATTGAAGAAATTCAATTAAAAGTTCACACATGGCTCCTTGGTCATTATGTAAGATTACTAATTAAGTCCCAAAAATTTTGGTTGGATTTTAACAGAATTATTCCCCTTAATGTACTCATTAAAATCTCAAACCTAGGTTTTAAAGTTTTTGGAATGAAGTCATATCTCTGAAACTGCTTAAGATTTTCATTTGAAAGTTCACACAAGACTTCTATATCACAAAACATAAATACATGTAATTTATTACGATCACCAGTTCGTTGAAGTCAGCGTTGACTAACGTTAATGAAATAGTCAAATAACTTCGAAATTATCAGGCAGCGTGCACTGCCGACGGTGGTGCTTGTACATTCTACTCTAGGCAGCGTGCACTGCCGCCGGTGATGCTCGTAATCCAACTCTAGGCGGCGTGCACTGTCGCCGTTGGTGCTCGTTCCTTCTACTCTTGGTAGCGTGCACTGCCGCCGGTAGTACTCGACCTCGCGTTCCTCCGATAACAAGACACTCGTCATGACGCTATCGTATCTTCATTGTTTAGGCTGTAAGAGGAATAACTCAGATTCATTACTGAATCAAGTCATCCTGAAGAAAATCTCCTGATACGCAAAAAGGTCCTAGTGATTTTCATTGGGCGGGTGCGTGCGTATGATTGATTGATCCTCTGATATACGTACCTTTGTTAAAAAAAAATATGTGAATTTTCCGTTGGACAATATTTTGTCAAATCATCTTCTACTTTTTTTGTCATGTGAAAATTTCGTACCTGTTTTAGGGGGGTCTAAGGTTCCATACGAAATTTTCACAAATATGTGAAATTTTCGTACGAAATGTTCACACATATGTGAGGAATTCGTACGAATTTTTCACACGTGTGACGAATTCGTTTGTGTGAAAATTTCGGTTCAACAGACCTTATAGCGCTAAATCCCACCAACCGGCAAACAAGAAACCTCGTACTCATCTAACTCAAAGTCAAGCAAACCCATGATATGATTTGTAGGCATGGCAGCTAGTAGGGAGGGGCGGTACTGGGGGGCATACGCCCCCGGAAAACTTTTATTTCTTGATTGAACGTGGTAGTAATACAGTATTTGCAATTCTATACATATCCCTCTACCAGATACTTTCACGTTGAGGTCGTCATGAGGACGAAATAATCTAAGAAGTTCTAATTTGAAATACATGAATAAAGGTATATACTATGATAAAATTGTATTGCAGATTTAATCTTTTTATGTGTTCATTCTTTGGGGACAATATGTATGCAGCTACGTATTCTGCGTATAGGCAGCTACGCACCTGGGTGGTACCCTATACTTGAAATATCAAAACACATATGACACTAATTTGTGGGCGTGATGGAATAATTTGGAAATACTGTACGAATAGTTTTGCTTGTGTGTTTGCCTTCATTGTGTACATTATGTCCTGACACCTGGCATGATGGCACATAGTCACATTTTCCTGACACAGTGCCAATTATTCGTGGAGTTCACTTTATTTTACACTGAATACCTAGCATGGGAGGTATATCGATTTTATTATAACGACTTTGTCATTCCGGGGTGCCGGCTTGAAGCCCGGGCCTTACGTACCCTGAGCCGAGACTTTGCTGAACGAGCGTCTTCTTGTATATTCATGTTTTATTTAAAACGTGCTTTACCATCTTTTTTAATAATAAAACGATGAAATAAACTACCATTTTATTGTTCTATTATTTCCAAAACAATTAAACACAATGAGAAATAATAATATAATTTAACTTACATCTGACTTGCATACTCTATATTCTCTTTTGTAAACGGCAATGAAAGAAACCTGTTTGTGTTCCCGTGTGCCGGGCATAAGTTTTAAGATTCTACAAAAAGCTATCTGTGATGTGCATAAGTAGGGATCTCCCAAAGCTAATCATACATTTGGTTTTAAATCAACTTACACACAAGGCTAGAACACTTAATAACATTTCCAGAACCTGCCAATGTTTCTTTCTTTCATTTACTTGTATATAATTCTTAACCACCAATAACTTTCTATAAATATATTTTGCCGTTTCGGATAGTGTGTCACTTACAAAATCCATTCTACATCAGTAACCAATGTGCAGTAACATTGCTTTAAGCTTGATTAAAAAGTTGAACTAGAAACAAGTGGGTCCATTTTTTTCTAAAAATGTTTGCTTTTTATCTTCTTTTGTTTTACTGTTCCGTGAATTGTTATTTGGCGCACAGATGAACAATAAATGCAATCAGATCTGCTAGATTTGAAACTACTATTCGACTTATGTTAGCGATACATTCTTAGGTTAATGTAGATGTGTATTTGTGCTTTTAGCATGATGTTGGCAACTGATTGCTTTGTTGCAGTGTTATATTGCCTGGCCTGTTTCCGGCTCCGTCCGCTGTGAACTAATTAGCGAATGCTTCATTAGAAAGAAAACGATCCATACAAGTCTCTCTTTGTTATAGCTGTTTGCTTGCAATTGACCCTTTTACAGTCAAGAACTTGCATTGCTTTTAAATTACACGATGACCAGACAGGTCGTTGAGACTATATGAAAACAGTGACTTAAAGCCATAATTGGACAATTACTGTTGGAATTCTTGTCTCCTCATCTCTCCAGTCGTGCCCTATATAGGTGACAACTTGAGCAGTCTCCATACCCTTAACGTGAGATTGCACAGTAGGCATAACATCGGGATTTTAGTACCTTTCTTACATACATGTATAATATGCCAACTGCGGATAAATCCTCGGCTTTTCATGAACTGTTTTTTAACTTATAAGCTCTTAACAATACTACGTTTTATTTTGTTGATAGGTTGTTTTCTAAATTTCGATGTTTTCTTTCGTATTTTTTACATTTCACTTTTGACACTTTTGGAACATGATGTCATGGCATGATATGCCATATTTAAATTGATCTTGTTACATAACAGCGCTTGGGATGTTTTATTTGTTCTTATAATATATCAGCGCTTGGGCTGTTTTATTTGTTCCTATAATATCTTATAATATATCAGCGCTTGGGCTGTTTTATTTCAAACTGATCTCTCGTTTGGAATTTTTGTTTTTACGTTGCCGTGGCTTTTATCCACTGTACATACTGTACATAGGTTTATAGTTTAATTTGTTACTAGATGTTATGTATGTACATAAGTTCATTGTATCTGTTTTATGTTCCGATGCAGGTGCTTACTGTTAGTTGTTTCACTTTAACGGGATGTTGTTATTTACACTGTTTGTTTGCTAGAAAAACCTTCAGGAAGTGCGAGGTTGGAGCGCTCCACAAACCAGGTTTAAGCACCCCAGTTGGCCCTTTTGCCGATTGACAGTTCCAAGGCGGTAACTAATGGCTTTTCCTTATGTGTGTTATGTCTCGTCTCTGTGTTTTTGTCACATTTGCATTTACCTTGTTTGCCTTTGTCTATTGGTAGATAAAATATAAATATCTGTTAAATTATTTATAGGACCTTTTCTTATTTACCTATTTACGAAACTTTAAAGTACGCTGTACCTGTCCTACTGCTGGTGGAGACAAATATAAATATGTACCATGTAAGTTTTGTTAAAACATAGTATTCTATGTTGCGCTACGCTATGACATTACTTGTCTATGTAAAGCATCGCAGTGATGCTGTACTCCGCTACAATATTATATCGTTTGCTATGAAGTGCTAATTTTTGTTTAACTATGTCTTGCTATTCTATTCCAAGCTTTGCTATTCTATGCCAGGCTTTGCTTTGCTGTGCCAGGCCATGCAATGCTATTCAATGCTTTATTTTTTGTGTGTGTTTTTATTTACATTGCACCGATACAGTTATGGTCATATTAGCGACGTCCAGCTAATTATTGGTGGAGGAAGACCCATGACTTACGTCTAAGTAGAACCACCGGTGTACCGCATGTTTGCTGGAAAACCTTCAATGCTTTACTGTGCCTTGCTACATGTATTAATTTGTTTGCTTTGCAGTTATACATGTATGCTATGTTTTACTTTTCTGTGATTTTCTTTGCCCTGTGTGTTATTGTGTGTCGTTTGATGTGACAGGTTTTGCTAGATTTTGCTTGTTTTCAATTGTTTTGATCTAGTATGTTTTGCTGCAACTATAGCTGCGGTTTGCTTGTCTTTGCTAAGCTGAGCTCTAATTTGATTTGCTACTTTACATACTGCTTTATTATTCTATGAGTTTTATGCTGTGCCATGCTATGTAATGCTGTGTCTAGCGCTGAATTGCCATGATTTAGCTATCCTTTGGAATGCACTTTCTTATTTTAATATATGTTGTAGTACCATAAGCAAGTCATATTTATAAGCATGTAGTATTTTGCTCTATAACGAATTTTTCCCTTTTTAAATTTTTTCCCCGTTTCAAATGAAGAAAATACAATTTAAAATGTCTACACCAATCTTATCATATATCTCTCACAATTAGTGTAACTCAGATTGATTGTCTGCGTATTGGTCATTAGGCAAAGCAAGGCAACTTCAATTATAATTTTGCATATTTCAGTTCAAAGCAGACTTTACTACATATTGCATGCTCTATATAACTTATTGCACGCGGAACGCCGAATTCTGTAGCATATTAACATGTCAAATACATCTGCTACTTATATCAAACGTACTTCACAACGCCACATGTACATTTGATCTAAAAACCTGCAGATGATGTTGATAATTAAATTTCCTTGGATGAGGTATGTTCGAGAAAGTCACATGTTAATAAAAGGGAGAAGCAAAGGAGTGTCTGCTATCATCTGTCACGTTCAGCAACTTGTTGTCAAAAACGGCATCGAATGTGTCCAACAAAGCTTGTACCCATACAGCTATTACGCCCACGTTGTCAGTAAGCACATGTATGCCACTTGCATTAGGCACACATAATAGACCAGTTTCTAATCGGCGATTTTTCAGGCATCACGTCATACGGCAAATCGTAAACGAGGCTATCAGTGACAGGTCCCCTTTTTCGCTTACAGAAAATGAACGACATCGGAAATATTGATCACTTTCTTTAGAGGAACTCGCATGCTCTAAAGTAAAAGACTTAAAACATATACTTAGGCGCTTAAACGAAATTGTAAGGGAGTAACGGAGCAAAAGGCATCTTTTGTACATCGTATTCACGCGATATTCACGCGATATTCTGTCGATTAAATGACGAATAAAACTGTGCAATGTGATTGAGACCGAGACTTGTATCGTGATATAACGCATGAGTAGATTTTTACCATGTATACGTACGTATACGTAGGACAATATATCTGGTTTGTATATATAGCAACCGACTGGGAAAAGATGAACCATTTTATACACCTCTTTTGAGTCTCGAAATGTTTCAGGCGAAAGTTGAAAACGAATCATGCATTTTTCAATTATACACAAAGTAATAATAATAAAAAACAATATGCAAAGTAAACCGCACATATTCTAAAAAAAGTTTAAAGCACACACTTAGTTTAAAATTTAAATATTATAGAGGCGGCTATCAATGTATAATCACTTATTAATAAGTGTTATCCCTTAAGCGGGTTGGCGAGCGGATGTTTAACCCACACACTTTTTTCTATCCAACTTAATAACAAACACAACTTTTTATTTATTTTAATCTAAAAACAGACTTAATTAACAAAATAAATTGTGCTGCTGTTGGTTGTGGTGGTTTTTGCATTATGTCATTCGAACATGTCTTCTCCGTAACAGTAACCAAGGTAACCTTAACAAAACACGTGAAATCGTACCGTACTCGTTTTAGAACACATGACATACCTAAAACTTTTGTAGTTTCTGATTATCATTGTAAACAATTTTCGACTAAAATATTTCTGTACACAATTGTTGTATGATCAATACAAATTAAGTGGAACTTTATAGTTAATTAATCAATAAGCAAGTAGTATTCGGCATACAGGAAGTGATAAATGTTTACGCGAGAAAGAAAGTTTTGCCTTTGAAACAATCACCCCAGGCCACCAAGTTCAAATATACAGCACAGCACTTCTACTGAATGTACACATATTATTATGTTTTACTTATATATACTTGAATCAATTATAAAATTATACCATCAGTATTATGGCGATAGCTTTGCCGCCGAAATTTACTCGACGTCCGTACACCTGCCCGTGTATACTACGAGACACGCGTTCCCTGTAAATAGGTATATAACGCTATACAAATACTATCTAGCCACCAATTTAACGAAACTTCCAGACCATTAACTATATAAGATCAATTTACCGAACCGGTCATTTACCGAAACTTCCGTAACTCGCTGATTCTGTCATGTATGGCCTCGTTCTGAATCTTGTAGGTCACGTGACTCCTTAAAATCAATCGGAAAAATGTTTTTTGGATACAGAGCTCAAAGGACTGTGTGCTTTATATGTTTTGCTTTTATTTGTTTGTTTGGTTGTATGTTTTGTTGTTTGTTTGTTTGTTTGATTGGTTGGTTGGTTGGTTTGTTGGTTGATTCATGGTCGCACCAGCAGCAGTTTAATTATGTGTCCACTTGAAGCATATATAATGCTGCCTGGTGTGTATATAGAATACCGTGGACACATGGCTTGATTCCACACTCATATTAGTTTGACACCTAACTACCGAATACAATGAGACATGTAAAGGAACAAGCATGCATTATGGTTAACTTGCATTTGATGTCTTGAAACGTTATAGTATAATGTTTTAGTAATGTTTGTTTGAGTAAACGTTATGCTATGTCAAAATGTGACATAAACTTACCTATACAATTTAAATACATGTAGTTATGCATCTTTTCAAAATCAATATTTATGAACTTGGGACTGAAGTATAAAGTGTTTCAAATTAAGATTGTGAAAGTTAAAGACAATTAATATGTGAAGGTAAACAAAGTACTAAACACTAGCATATACCAGCATTCGTGCATTTATAACAAATAATAATAATAATAATAATAACAATAATAATAATAATAATAGTGACAATGAAAATAATAGTTATAGTAATTATAATAATAATAGTAATAGTAATAATAATAATAATAATAATAATAATAATAATAATAATAATAATAATACAGTTTTGTGTTAGTAACAATGACAATAATAATACTGATGATAATAAAAACCTTTACCTTAAAGAATGATTAGTTTGAATCACCGCCATGGTGACAACTGTCACATAGAGAGGTCTTGCAGCACCCAATGGCGGGAGGATGGTTCTACCAAGGCAATTAGGCCCGAAATGTACAGTTAGGTCGTTCAAATGTCATCCTACTAGAAACAAATACAAAAAAATCAACAGGACACTCGGACCTACATGTAACAATGATGTATTGTTTAAGATATTAAATATAAATGACTATCTGACGTAAACATTTACTCACTACCAGTTATAAAACCCTCGACATCACAGTTCGAACAAGATAATCGATGGAGACAGAAAACTCATATTGACTAGTTTCGCTGCTACTTTCAACGTTAATTATGTGACAATATTATAAGCAGATACATAAAGGTAAAACTAACGAAATAAAGGATGTGTCGAAAAAAATATTATACAGTTTACACTTAGAGTCGACATACTGATTAATTAATGGTCAGTGTATGTTCCAACCACACCATCTTCATTTGCCATTCACGTAGAGTTCATCTTGTTTCGGCTCTTTTTTTCAATGTAGGTTTCCTTTCAAACACAATGAATTAAATGCATACATAACATAAGGAAGTATGAATATATTCATATAACCTCTGCTTTAAAAGAAGCATCACCAGCTGTTATTTATAAATGGACACTTAATGAGCAACTTACTAAATATTTCGCAGGCCAAGGCTTACTCAAATGAGATTAAATATGGCTTTATGAAAAATCTGCTTAAAAAATAAATTAAAATTAAAAATAGTATACCTTAAACAAGACGCTAATTATATACATGCTGAAATGTAACCTAAAGAAAGACAAATATTATATTTTCAATAATGCTAATTGTGCTTATAAAAGAAAACGGAACAAATATTTCCGTTTATGCCTGACCTACATTGGTAACGGGCAAATAAATTGAATTCCAGGTCCTTTAATTGTAAAGGAGCTGAGCGTATGGTTGTGTACGCTACCATTGTTAAGAGCATTATATACGATACAATACATTATGATTTATGTACAATATTTAACGAACAGAATTGTATAAAATATGGTATTTCAATATCTTTTTTAAAAAAGCCACATAACTATCATTGCTTTACACGTGAATGTCGCATGTACTTTTCGTTTGATTCTAGAATTAATGAATATAGACAGTGGTAAACTTATTACTTAATTGCATACATTTTATACAGAAATGGGATGGATGGGATTTTCCGACACTTTTGCCGACACGGTGCAGCGACATTTATGTCATTATATCACAGGGGCACTCATGAGGTGCCTAGGGACCGTACCCGACCGGTCCATTATACTGACACCGACGAGTCAGACGTAATGTTGTCCCTTTAGCCGCGAGCGTTAGGAGGGAAGCCACTACTGCCAACTTTAAAGTCTTTGATTTGAACCGGCCGGGGTTTGAACCCGCGACCTCCCGATTCGCTCTACCACTTGAGATATTGCGGCCGTTTATACAGGAATACACAAGTCACTGATTTTAAGTCTCGTTCATCTAGTTTTCATAAATTCGGTGCATTTTACCTCTATGACTTATGATTTCTTTAAACGTAAAGCGAGACACATGCAAAGGCGAGAGTAAATCAGTACAATCCTATCGTAAGACCATTTTCAAATAACAATGATCAATTTACAGATGTGCAAATAATTTAATACAAATTTTGACGTGTGAAACTTGCTAATATCTTGATAATATTTGTCAGGTTTTTATATCTCAATACCTAAGCAATATTTGAATACCTCATGTGAACATTTCTCCGACCACACACGTTTGGAAAATCTCGTTAAATACCTATTTACACTATTGTATTATGCAACTTAATAATTTTTATTATATAGTTAAGGTTTGGTACATGTCAATACATTTAACATATATATTAACGCCGGGTAAAAGGAAGAACTTTGTACAGATAAATAAACGTGATAAAGATAATATGGTGGCATCGACTGACTTCACTTGCAGAAACATTTCTTTGTTAAGACTTTGCTCATCTTCAGATGTATAATTCTCCTTACTGTATAGGTAAATAAGAAAAGGTCATACTGCTTCAGTTGTATTTGTTATATACCATTAATATTACAATTTAGGGGTACATGTATAAATGTATGATTGTAATGTGTTAAATATCTTATAAATGCATGAGGTAATGTAATGCAGTCAGAATATTACCTTGAACATAATCTCTACTGAGAACGGGTTCTCACATGGAGTTAAACTAATAGATTATTAATTATGTGTTGAATGAGTCGTTCGTTTTATTTTCTATATTTTGAACAGGTAAAAAATCTTATTTTAGAAATAAAAGAAAGTTCATGGACGTGCGAAAGCCACAGCACCAGGGGAAGCATTTGCATAGAGCAAAGAAATGAAAGCTTTTACGTTTGTTTTTTTTTTTTTGTTTTTTTTTGTTTTTTGTTTAAATTGGCATCAACCTGCTTCGGCACACAACAATATTTGTTGTGTACAATAGTACACCAGCGTTTAAGGTTACGCTAGTCAGGTTAAGGGTTGTTTACTGTTGTGGTTTTGATGACGTACATTCGCGTAACTGCTAGACGAAAAGGATATTGCTAGAAAGTTCAATTGTTTATTTTTAACTGGTTTTCGAGAATGTTCTGGGTACGTGAATGTTCTGGAAATTCTTTGGGTATATATATTAGGGCGTGTTTGCCGAATTTAAGTTAAGTTTGGTAGTTTGGAATTTTGAATAAAAAGTTTGCTTTATTGCTTTAGAGATTGGACATATAATTTGGAAATACGTGCAGCTTCTATTTTAAATCTTTCTGTGTTGGAACATACGTGGACTTACTATATTCTACAGTGATATAAATATATAATTAACATTCGTGTATTGTTCTACCTTTGGACTATTTCAACTGTGCTTATCTACGAGAACATTCTACCGAAAACTCTTCAGGATTATTAGACGCTGGATTATTTGTTGCTTTGTTAAAAGGACACCTACTAAAGGGACAAACTGTAAGCTGATATTTATTTTGCCTTCTGAAATTTTGTTTCATTTATTTGTATAGTTTTATTACGCCATATTTTAATTGTTTTTTTTTAAATAAAACATTATTGTACTAGTTTGTTGCTGGCTTGTTCTTGCTGTTACACCATTTCGTCGTTTAGTAAACGTGCCACTTTATAAATAAACTTATATAACGCGACGGGTCGTTACATATTAAACAACCGATGTCGATGTATACCTTGAAGACAATGCGATGTCTTTTTTCTTAAGTATAAATGAGCGACAAACTGAAGTATTCATCAACTAATTCAAGCTGAAATGACAGATCTGGCATGCAGTTCGTTTCAAGAATATTAACTTAGTCGAAATTCACTATGTGAAACTTAACAAAGGAGGCTCTAGCTGTACTTAAAACCTTTTAACATTCATGACTTTGAGGTATGAATGGAATAAGACAATTTAATTTTACTGATTTAGTTATTAGTCAAATACTGTAAAAAATACAACTAAAATCGTTCCGTTCCCTTCAATATATATTTTTACCATCTAAAACAAAAAAGCCAGGATGCAATGTATTTTTTCTTTCGAAATTAACAGCGATGTTTTAAGTATAATGGATTTTTGAAGAAACGTCCAAGGATAACCCTGTACATTCGGAAACTTAACACAATATTAATGTTAACACTGTGCATTAAGCACATGTGACTTCGTAGTGAACATGCAATTAGAATATTAAAGCTCACTAATATAGAAACGTAGACACGAGAATAGTTACAGGAATTTATACACTCAACGTGGAAAGACTCAATGTTCCAACTTGTATAACATTTCAGTTACTATACTAGTCCGGTTATGTCTGAACCTTCAGTTTTTGTACAAACTATAAAACAAAATTAATATTATACTTATACATACTTGTGTCAAGGTCAGTATATAATTTAAAGACCTGGATAATGCGATATTGACCGAGGACGCAGTCACGTTAGCCAGTTCCGCAAAAACTTTGTATTGACCGAATCATTAGTTTTTACACGTTATAGTACATTGTTCATACCGAATGATATAACGCTGTTATTGTTGTGCTATATTTTTATTGTTGTTGTTTTCTGGTTGTTATTGTAGTTGTTGTTGTTTGTTGTTGATGTTTTTTTGTTGTTGTTTTCTTTGTTTATTAGTGTTGTTATTGTTGCCGTACAATGAGCTATACACGCTTCCCTCTCCAACCATTAAACTTGTCTGTTCTCACAGTTTTTCTCGACATATACTGAAAAAAGGCTACCGGTGTTACAATTATTGTTCCTTGCGATGTTATATTTCCCTATAATGCTACAATATCCTCTCAGATACATTGACAGACTGTCGATTTCTTTTACCGGACGCCATGATAATTTAGCAACAGTGCACGTAAAAAGAACACGATCGTCAGTATCATGTTTTCGGTGCTCAAGTGAAAAAGTTACTGAGCCAATATCACTTTAAAAAAGACGCCTCGGCGCCCAACCAATAAAAACTCTTAAAATGCAATGGGTATGTGATATAAATATAAAATGCCGCACGATATTGTACTATGCCCAATACCAGCCCTTATATCTGCTTGAGCCTCATCAAGGGACTTCGGCATGCCATAGCCCATATTTGAACCCAGGGCATCCCTACCTTTCTACCGATAGCGCTATCAGAACCGGAGCCAGTTATAAACTGTCCAATGTATGCCGCAGTACATGTACGCGTACTTGAATCAAACATTTTTAATGTACAGGACCTGGTAGCGAAAGGTAGAACGTCGGATACAAGTACGCGAGGGCCCAGGGTTTGACCCCGGACCGCGACATACCAAATTCGTTAAAATGATTGTGATAAAGCTTCATTACTAACGCTCAAACAAATGTAAGGGTAGTGCCACGACTGGTTGGTCCGCTGTTTGGATAATGTGGTTGGGTGTTTTACATGACATGTGTTTACGGCATGCTATGCACAGTGAAGGCAACACTATATCAGCTTCAAGTGGATACTGTCTCCAGATAATTGAAATACTGTTGCTGGGACGATAAGCCCGATAAACAGACAAGCAAAAAAAAACTAAAAAAAAACCACATTTGGCGAGTGCAGACTGGTCAGTAAAGCCTTTATGAATCAAATTACACATGACTGTATGTTATAGGGCGACATTGCATTGACGTCCGCTGTGTGTAAGGATGACGCTCGATAAAAATGTTTTCACAAGCGGCATCATATTTCCGCTAATCATTTTAATTTGACATTGTAAAATTGTGTTTCTTTTATTATATTTGTTATAAATTATTACAGTAATTAAATAATAATTAAATAATAGTAAACAAGAGTACCAATTACTACCATTAACAACAAAGTCTTCAGTTTTCTAAGATAAGCTTTGTACACTTCAAAAACAACATTAATTACTTATTAACCAGCTAGGTCATAATATAATTTCTAATTACATTGTCATCATTGAAATAATTAGTTATTTTCCATGGTCAACAAAAAAAGCATTTTCTTAAACAGTGTTTTTAGTGATGTCGTGGGTTATCAGGTACTTATACACAATATGTTCCCTAGAAAGAAAGCCGATTTGATTTGGACCTATATCATTTACTGAAAACACACAGGTGTGGATTCCCTTACCATTTTTTCAATATAATTTCACATCTTCCTATAGATGTGATTTTTTTTGGTTCATTAGTTGATATTTCGCACCGACACAATTATGGTCATGTTGACAACGTCCAGCTAATTATTTGAGGAGGAAGATCCTTTACCTTTGTCTGTACAGATTCACCATCGCTCTCCAGGTTAATTTCAAAACTACTCCGCATGAAAGGTCTTGCCGCCACCGGACTCAAACCAGTTATTTTGTTAGTAAAATACAAGCGTTATGTAGTATTGAAACAGTCATTCTTATTACTTAAAATGACAACAGTTATAAGCTGTGTATTAATGAGCTGTGTTGGGTTCACTATTAGTTCTTTTCTGTTTCTGAAGTTGTTTGTTTGTTTATTGGGTTTATCGTCCCACCAACAGTATTTCAGTTATCTGGAGACGGTTTCCACTTGAAGCAGATATAGTGCTGCCTTCACTATGTATAGCATGCCGTGAACACCTGGCATGATACCACACCCAGTCACATTATCCTGACACCGGGCCAACCAGTCGTGGAACTACCCTTATATTTGCTTGAGCGTTAGCAAGGGAGCTATACCACTACCATTTTTAACGACTTCGGTATGTCGCGGCCCGGGATCGAACCCGGGGCCTCCCGTACCTCTGAAGTTGTGCACACACGTTGTATCTCTTTGCCCTTAATGGTATATGCACTGTATTGACGTTTGCACCTTAACAAGTCTTGGTCTAGATAGTCTTGCACACACCAAATGTCTATTTATTGTCATCAACGTACTCAATACTTCATAAGTTCATTCCAGCTAAAGTCAAGTTATACGTCTTGCGCATGGAACCTCATTAATTACAGTCATTCATCCGAGACACACCCTATGCAAAAGAACGAAAACATGATCTTCCATTGAACTGCGCCACGCCTATGATATGCTAACTCGTAAATAATAGGTTATTTAAATGGTTGGCATGCATGTATCATTAATATGAAAGTTTGATTTGAAATATACTATAAAATATTGATCAAACGTACTTTCTGTAGAATACATCCAATTTTCTAGATTTTTTTTTGTTTTGTTACTTTTCTAGGTACATTCGATTTTGTTTTCCCTAGATTATTCGGTTGTTAAATAAAAAGCAAAAAAGTATTAAGTAAGTCGTGGATAATTATATATTATATTTTCCTATATTACAAAAGTTGCAGATGCTTAACGTGTTTGACCCTAAATTCACACAAACGTCACATTAAGTTACGAATATAACTACGTAATGTGGATTCATCCTTACGTCCGTAAAGTGACGCAGGTGTTTACTTTTAGTTGTTTCACGTTGACAGGATATTTTTATTTACACTGTTTGTTTGACAGAAACACCTTCAGGAAGCGCGAGATAGGAGCGCTCCACAAACCAAACAGCCAAGTCGGCCTTTTGCCGACTGACCGTTCCAAGGCAGTAACTGCTGATTTTTCATTGTGTGTGGTATGTCTCGTCTGTTTTTGTGGGTTTTTTGTTGTTGCTTTTTTGTGACTGTTGCATAAACCATGTATGCTTTTTCTAAAGGTAGTTAAGTTTTAAATATCTGTGGTAATTCTTATAGGAATTTTTCATAATTACGTATTCTCTGAAAAACCACACTTGTTATTTTTTTTTAAAAAATAAATAGGAAACTCATATAAATCTAATAATTACCTTAATAAACTCACTGATACAGCGGTTCAATGTCATTTTACTTTCAACTCAATGAAACTACATAAAGCGGCGACGGACCGCGAGGTTCGAACAACGAATTCCCTGAATCGGAGTCGGGTTACATTCATCTAGACTACTCCGTTGCCATAGTTTTACAAAACGTCACAACCCACTCGCAACATGACTTAGTCTACATTCCCGAGCTTTTTCGTAAAGCAGCGGAAATCACCGATGTGTTCCGATTTGTAAGAACCTAGCAACTTACCCGAACTGTTGGAATGCAAACAAGTATAATTTACTATAGATGCCTCACTTCTCATTGGCTTATTATTAGACAGGCATTTTCAAATGAGTCCTTTTTACCATAAAGAGCGTTTAGACCGTATGTGCACATTTATTTTCATGTCAGTATACCCTATAAACTAGAAGGATAAGGAAAATTCATCGTCTTAAGACCTTATATATTACGTGAGAGCATTAATCAATAGAGAAAGAATCTCCCAAGCTCCGAGGCGCCATAAATGGACATTTAAGCATGTATTGACTGAAGCATTTGCATTTAGAAGAGCTGTTATGTGGAGTATAAACAGAATAAATGGCAGACGTAGAGCCGGATTATAAATATATATTAGCTTCCTCAAGCCTGATGTTCAGTGGTCTAACATTTGCACATGCACACTTGCTTGTCTATTACATTCTTAGCAATGGTGACAAAATATGACAATTATCCATCTTCTGGCGTGATTTACTGGCTTTGCATCGATATCTTTATACATGAAAGCTGTTTGCTTGATTCTCGCATGGTTATGATATATGTAACATAGTGAAGATACCACAATTACATCCTGACGCCACTGTCATGCGAGTGTCATCATTTTTATTCACCGAAACACGTGGCCATGTATCAGAACTAACACGTGTTCAATGCAATATAGACTTCATCATCATTAAAGACTACGTCAAAGGAAAGAACAACATTTACAGAACTTGAAAACCCTTTTTACCATCATAGTTGATGCATAGCCTTAAGTGAAATTGTACTACTGACACAGGACCTGGTGTTCATTTTTAACTTACATTAAAGTATTTTCCTACATTTTGACAATTAAAAGTTTCTTGGCTTAAAATCTAGTACAGTACATTTTGGACCTATGGTACAAAAAGTTTAACATAGCGAGTAGAAATAGTCTACAACTAGCTACCGAACCTGAAACCGCTTTCATCCTAAGGGCGAATCTAATCCCTACCTCATATCGGACCCTTTGAAATGGAAAGACATGTTACTGCTGTAGCAGAAAACCCATGAAAGTGTTCCAATTAGTTTTGAAAAAACAGTACTTGCTTTATTTGTTTTCATATAGGATGGGATTTGCCGGCATTTTTGCCTATACTGCACAGCGCCATTTCTATCATTATAGCACAGGTGCACATATGAGGTGCCCAGGGACTGAACCTGGTCGGTCCATTATACTGACACCGACGAGTCAGGCATTATGCTGTTCCCTTAGCCCCGAGCGTTAGGAGGGAAGCCACTACTACCAACTTTAAAGTCTTTGGTTTGATCCGGCCGGGATTTGAATCCGCGACCTCCCGATCCGCAAGCCGACGCTCTACCAACTGAGCTATTGCGGCCGGTTTATTTGTTTTGATTTTGTATATTACTGTGACCCAGGTAAAATGTAGATAATGTAGGGTTTGTATTGCGGTGAGAAGTATTGATTTCGTGATTTTTTTTCACTACTTACGAAATTTATATTATGACGTTATCGTTGTGCAGGTTGACCTGCAAATGTAATAAAAGGAATCCAAACTAGCTTACATTAGGAATATGCAATTTGATATGTGGAAAGATATGATTTATTGAAAGCATTCCGTTTTAAGACATACTGTTATGTACAATAGTACACCAGCGTTTAAGGTTACGCTAGTCCGGTTAAAGGTTGTTTACCGTTGTGGTTTTGATGACGTAGCATTTGCGTAACTGCTAGAAAGAAAAGGGATCATGCTAGAAAGTTCATTTGTTTATTTTTAACTGGACTTCGAGAATGTTCTGGATTCGTGAATGTTCTGGAAATTTTTTGGGTATATATAAGGGCGTGTTTGCCGATTTAAAGTAAGTTTGGAAGTTTGGATAAAGAGTTTGGATAAACGTTTGGACATATAGTTTGGAAATACTTGCAGCTTCTATATTAAATCTTTCTGTGTTGGAACTTACGTGGACTTACTATATTCTACAGTGATATAAATATAAAAGTGTTGAAGTTGGAATGATATCATTTACATTCGTGTTTTGTTCTACCTTTCGATTATTTCAGCTGTGCTTATCTACGAGGACATTCTAACTCTTCAGGATTATTCGAAGTTTGGATTATAAATTGGATTGTTAAAGGGACACCTCCTAAAGATACAAACTGTAAGGTAACGTTTATTTTGCCTTCTGAAATTTTGTCTCATGTAATTGTTATTGTTTGATTACGACATAGATTTCATTGTTTATTAAAATAAAACATTATTGCACTAGTTTGTTGCTGGCTTGTTCTTCCTGTTGCACCATTTCGTCGTTAAGTAAACGTACCATTTTATAAATAAACTTACATAGCGACACCGGTCGTAACAATACTCTTTTGGGAGGTTCTAAAAAATTCTCATAATTGTGTAATTTGCATCCTTTGTTATTTATTAAGAAAAGCTTACGGTTGATAACCGTTTTTATCAATTGAACTTTCTTTTTTATTATAAAATAAAGTGCAGGAAATAAAACATTTCGGCGAAATCAGAACTAACAACCCAACGAAAATCTAGCCAATTGATTGCCATAGATATCCCCATTGTCTTTTAGTTTTTCAATGTACTTTTGCGAGAAACATAATTGTTAGACTGAAAATCTCGTAAAAATTAATAAATGAATTTGGAAACGACATAATGTACTCTCAATTTAAAGTACAGAACCATTATCTACGTGCAATTAGGATTAAATGGATAAACGTCTTGCAAACCAGACTGGAAACCATTATAGTTTGTCAGTACTGATGACAATGAATATAAGATGTATACGGCTTTAGGTAGATTCTTTACACACACACACACACACACACACACACACACACACACACACACATATATATATATATATATATATATATATATATATATATATATATATATATATATATATATATATATATATATAACAAGAGGTAAAAATATATGAACTTCAAACCAGCCTCGCTGTTGGGTTAACTCTTAAGCGACGGGGTTTAAGCGGCTTCCAAAGTTTCGCGTTTAAGCAACGGTAACCGTGGCTGGTGTACGGATAGGTGACCATTGGAGAGCGCCGGCCTGCGTTACATTTGTGGCAGCGGCGGGATAGTCAACTGCCGGACTGGACTTGCTTGCCCACGGAACTTTCCAGGCTAAGTCTCAGGACGAGATTTCTCGAAGGGGAAAGTAACGTAACACTCTCAGAGGTAGAAATATAAGCACTTCAACCTGGTTCGCTGCTGGGTTAAGTCTTTAGCAACGTCGTTTACGCGGCTTCCAGAGTTGCGCGGTTAAGCAACGGTTATCGTAGCAGGTGAACGGATTGTTGACCTTTGGGGAGCGCCGGCCTGTGTTACATTTAATGTGAGCTTATTTGATGTAAGCCACAAATACAAAACACATAAAGAGGTAGAGTGGTGATAGTTTGTCCATGATAAAGTACACAATAAATGATTGGTTTTGGGCTGAACATTATTACTCAATTCCAGAAATTTCAGATGACAAACACATAACATTATTCCAGCAAGGAATCATTTATCTACAAGAAAGTATTTTCTTATTGAACTCAAACACCTATAGATATATGACCCGTAAATTGAACTTAACAGCGTGTAATCAGTATACTGCATTTTGGGTAACCATAGACGGACAATCCTCTCCACTCGGAAACTTTAAAGAATTTATAAATTAGTCTTACTTTCTTCATTCCAGTTAATTGGTTATACCTTTGACTGTGTCAAAGTACCTTGAATGCGCAAATTAGCAATTTGGGTCCAAATGTTGTGTTGTACCTTCCATAAGTACTTAAACGAATGCCAATCCAAATGCTGACTACATATTGTTTTATAAGTGTATACGTGTTTCTACAAATCAACAACGGAGAACGTCTTTCATACCACTTTTCCAATAAACTTATTTTATGCAATAAAGGGAGTCTTTTGAAATGGGTGGCCGGTCGCCGAGAATAAAAAAAACTATTGCTGTTTTTACAACAAGTTATTGATCTCTTTGCTATGAATTGAAACAATGGCTTGTGGGGATATCACATCCATGCAAAAGAAGTGTGTATTAAAGATTCCGTCTACCAGTCGGTGCAGTTGATTTTTTTATTGAAAATAATGTTTTATATTATCACAATTATAGGTTCATAAAGTTCAATTGCTTGCAGTAAAGCAGGTTCCACTTGCAGAAACATTTCTCAATTAAGATTTTGTTCAAGCCCAAACTCTTCCTCCGAGAAAACTTCTTACTGACACATGATGTTACAATTCCAGTATGTTATACTTGTTATGTACAGTAGTACACCAGCGTTTAAGGTTACGTTAGTCAGGTTAAGGGTTGTTTGCCGTTGTGGTTTTGATGACGTAGCATTCACGTAACTGCTAGAAGAAAAGGATCATGCTAGAAAGTGCATTTGTTTATTTTTAACTGTGCTTCGAGAATTTTCTGGGTTCGTGAATGTTTTGGAAATTCTTTGGGTTTGGAAATCCTTTGGGTATATGTAAGGGCGTGTTTGCCGATTTAAAGTAAGTTTAAGTAAGTTTGGAAGTTTGGATAAAAGGTTTGGATAATGTTTGGACAAAGAGTTTGGACATATAGTTTGGAAATACTTGCAGTTTCTATATTAAATCTAAATCTGTGTTGGAACTTATGTGGACTTACTATATTCTACAGTGATATAAATATTAAAGTGTTGAATTTGGAATTATATCATTTACATTCGTGTTTTGTTCTACCTTTGGATTATTTCCATTGTGCTTATCTACGAGAAATTTCTACCAATAACTCTTCAGGATTATTCGACGTTGGAATACAATTTGGAATATTAAAGGGACACATCCTAAAGCGACAAACTGTAAGCTAACATTTATTTTGCTTTCTGAAATTTTGTCAGATTTATTTATTATTGCTTGATTACAACATAGATTTAATTGTTTATTAAAATAAAACATTATTGTACTAGTTTGTTGCTGGCTTGTTCTTTCTGTTACACCATTTCGTCGTTTAGTAAACATGTCATTTTATACATAAACTTATATAGCGACACCGGTCGTAACACACTCCATTAAACTGGCAAGGTTAAGGTATCGCTATATTACATTGAGGTGTTAGAGATTTTACAGGAGTAAACAATAAACTGTCAAAATTTGAGCTTGAGTAAAATCTCACCTGAGAAATTCTTCTGCAAGTGAGGAATGACCTTCGGATTTGTTTGTTTATATGTAAAATGATAAACTTCCACTTTCCTAGTAACGTAATAAAGATGTAGAGTAACTTCTTGGACAGTTATTTATCTAATAAAATGGTAGAGGTATTCCGATTGAGTCATGTTAAACGAACTCTATATTTATAAACTGCAACCAAATACTATGTTTATGCTAGGACGTTTTAATGATGATGACTTGGGTAAAGTTTGCATTTTTGTCTTTTATTATACAAAGATAAAGATTATGCTGTCGATTTAATAGTTTTTGACACTTGGAACATAAAACCAAAGTGGTGAACATTACCTTTAAGCTATATTATGTTAAAGCTATGAATAAATGCATGTTCGATTTAATGCTTAAGTAATTTTACGCTGAGATCATCTGTTGGATTTATTTTTAAAATATTGTGGCACTATAAACTTGACATAAGGATTTGAATATCGCGTATTAAAAAAAACACTCTCGAGATGTTTTAATGTCTGGTTATACCAATGCGGGTAAAAGAAAACGTTCCTGTATCTTCACTCATCCGTCACCGAAAATATGGCTTGCCAGTGGGTGCAACAGTAGGGTGTTGTTTTTTATAACGAAACACTGTGTTGGTTATATCCAATGATAATAGGTAAGTTCATATGTTTTATATAAAATAATGTGTGTTTTTTCTATTTATTAACATTAAAAAAGTGTTCAAACTCCTGAACTCATTTTTATTTCAATCAATATGCTGCAATTTAATGTGCATGTTGCAAGCTTAAATGTTCTAAAAAGTTTAAAATGCGGATCTTTTTTTCTATATACCAAATTTCTTACACAAAAGTGCAGGAAAGAAAATATAGTTTGAGAAATTTGGAGTAACGTCCCCTTATACACCACTAGAGGATATTGGAGCGTATTAATTACTGTTAGTGATGGCTCTAATTAGGTTTTCGCTTTTTTGTTGTGCACACACTTTATAGTGCGTTATTTATATATGCTTATCTATGAATGTAATGAATACAGCATGTTTGTTTCATATAATGGTGCGTAAAAAATACAAGATGTGTTTAATTATCATTCTTTTATTGATATTTCATATAAAAATACATATATAACAAAGTGACAAATTGAAATGACACTGTCATACAATATATTACCAGACATGTAATCTGAACATTTTGGCGAACTATGAAAGACGTAATTAGGTAATGATATTATCTAATAAGACACAAATACATAAGGATATACTTCATTCTGAAAGCTGGTATACGGATGCAGATATAATGCTAACCGATAATAAAAACAAGTATAGTCGTCACTGAAAGCTAAGCCATGAAAAAGAATCGGTCAAGATGATTAACTGACACTTTTTTCACCTTTACTATAGAGTCATTTAAGTTTGAAACAAATTGATTTTTATATTACATCGAACCATCACATTTACAAGTATTGTAAGTTTTACAACATCCGGCTTATTAACAGTGGAGGAAAAACCCCAGACATAGGTCTATGTACATTTTTCCACGCACCGCAGTTTAGCTGAAAGTCCTCACCCAAAGAAAGATCTCGACCCAACCGGGACTCGAACCCACTCGCTGAGGGGCTGAGGAACTACAAGTCGAAGACTTAGGCAATCCTTTTGGAACCAAATTGATTTTTCGAGTTATTAATTAAAACTGATGGATTTATCAATAACCTACGTTTTATGTTTTAGACGTAGATAATGCTAAATTTTCCATAAAAATACATACGATAGTTATTCGTCATCACAAAGTTATTCACTTATCACAGAGTTTTCCAATGACATCAATCATACAGAAAAATAGTTTTGGTCCAGTTTCTAGGCATAACTTGATATTAAAATGAAAAAAATACATATTTCTTTGTACCAAAAGCTAAAATTAGTTCAGAAATCAGCACATCGTTACATGTACATGTACAATATGGGTATTATAATTTCTGTATTCATTAACGAATTTTGTTTGTTACATCGCATCGACACAGTTATGTTCACATTGGCGAAATCCAGCTAATTATTGGCGGAGGAAGACAGACTTATGTCTGGGTAAAACCACCGGCGCACTGCAGGTTTGCTGGAAAACCTCATCACATGTAAGTTCTCGCCCCCCACCAATGAGGGGCTGAGGAGTTTCAAGACATCGACTCTAACTGCTCGGCCACGGGCGCCCCACTACTTAACAAATTAGTCTATAAATGAAATAGCGTTTACGAATTAACACGAACAAATAAGGTTTTTTTTCAGCTTTCTTATTAATTAGATATTGCCGTTTCTACTTCTTTTTAAATTCGATCTCGAATGTGTTATTGTATTCATAATAGGCAAATAAAGTGCTTTCAACTATTTGTACATATTTTTCAATAACATCAAACATCTATTAACAAAATTAGACTTAACAACAGTTAGAATAAACAATGGTTGCATTTCACTCACCCGTTACAACGTAATAATGACAATTATGAAATCAATTTTAAAATAATGAATCAAATATAATTATTAGTGAAAACAATGACATATGTTTTAATGCTAAAGCTTTGATCTTCTTAATAAGGCGAACATGGAATGTAATATTCATTGTAGATCCATTTGCAAACATTGTCGAAATTATTTATCATTTTCCTTTTTTTCTCGTTTAAGAAAGTATTTTAATCATATATAATATTTTAGTTGAAAAATAAACATTGTTTTAATAGTTCACTCTTGTTTAAGATAAAAGTATGTATCGAATAATAGGAATGCAAGTTCGTTCCAACATATGAACAAAATATGCCGAATATTACCCGCAGAAAAACACTACCGGCTATATTATTATGCATTTAGGTCCTACATTTCCATTATATCTACTACTAATAAAACTCGATTGCTTCTATCACAAGGACTAAAACGAATGCAAACAACATAATACATATACAAAAATGCAAATAACTTACACGCAAGGATACAAATGTGTATAAAAATATATACATGAATATTTATAAGCACTAAAAGTAAAAATATATTATAAGCTTCTTTCTGTCTCTGTAATATATACCACTAGTATACACTTTAGCTAACTATACAATGTCGTTCATATTTCATTCAATTACAGGCTGGCTATGAAATCTTTCTGGAATGCAGCAATAGCGTGCGATGACACATTCCATGAACACCAATGTCTAAATCAATATTTAAGCACCACCAATGAGAAAGTCTAAACAACGTGAATTTGATCACGGTTGTTCGATGATTTCTCTTGTTCAATCAAGTCCACTTCTTGAAGAGCAATCATATCACAAGGCTGCAACAACTGATTAAAAAGAAGCCTCTCGACTAGGCGAACATTATACCTAGAATAGTCCTTGCTCCAAAAGAACCACGATTTTGCCACCCGGCGGAAGTCCATGCTTCCTATTCCATACAGGAAGGGATTCAGGGCAGAGTTCAATGATAATATCCAATACGAAAATTGAATGCACCACATCGGAATCGAACTTGGACACAAGGAATAGATTATGTCACATAATGTTGCGGGGGTCCAGCAAATGACAAACATCAACACAAGGAGTCCTAAAGATAGCACGGCTTTATTATCTTGTCGAATGAGAAAATCTCTCACAATTTCATCGTGGCTTTTTGTCTTTGACGAAATGCTTGATCTGGAAGGCTTTCGAATTTTAGAATACTTTCTCTGAACCGAGATTATCATTGATCCATACTCGGATGATATATTTCGTCCATTGGTATATCTCGGGACCAACGCCGTAGAGATAAACTTGTTCCGATCCCCGCTAAAGCGTTTGATTTGATGAGCAAGGTAACTGGAGCACTTCCGGTTGTCACTTCGCATTGGAAAGGTTGCGATGAGGTCAACGACGTCGTCGGAGAAACAAGTGTTGTCGGAATCCGATGATGACTTACGCCTTGTGACAGTGTTTCCCTCAGATGTGCTCAGTGAACGTCTTAACTTCTTGTTGTTTCGTCTTTTTACAAGTTTAATATAAAGTCCCGTGTTCAAAGAAATCAAAAGAACCAGGGGAATGAAAAACTGAATCACTGTCGCGGATATGGTGAATCCAGGATTATACTCGTATGGCACCCTGCAAAATTTATGATGTCTTGCCGTGGGTGTGTGTAAAAAGTTCCATCCAACAATCGAAGGGACGTGGACCACAAAACTTAGAAACCACACAAGAGCAACAAGGAAAAAGGCCATCTTTTTGCTTTTCCTGATTCTGTAAGAAAACGGAAAGTTTACAGACCACCATCTGTCGGCGGTGATTAAAATTATACTTAAAATAGAAACGTAGAACAAAGAATAACACACTGTTAAATACACTGTGCATAACGTGTTACTTAGAATCCATTTCTCTTGTAACGTTTCCATTATTTTTATCGGCATGGTGAGGCCAATAATAAAATCCGCAACTGCTAGGCTCATGATGTATGTATTTCTACATTTTCGAAGTTTAGACCGCAGGATAAACATAAGAATTATGCTGCCGTTTGCCATCAACGTCACAATAAACAAAGTCACTAACGGCAGTGCACTCAGCCATAACGTCAAAAATCCAGCATCTGTGAATAACTTCTCCTCAGATGCCGATGTGTAGCAAGTTTTATTTTCCATGATCACTGCCACGGGAGTCATTATTCTAAGCTCATGTTTTCAACTGCAAATATCTCTAAAACTAAAATTAAATTCTGTGCACGACGATCCGTGTGTCTTCAAAGTTCCACAACGAATCCTACAAGGTTTACCAATCGTTCCTTTATGTACTGGGCCTGGACAGCTCAGCACTTCTTTTCCGATACAATCCTAGCGATGTGTGACCAATGAATGAATAGTTCCCGCAGAACTCCCTGTCTTAGTCGATGTCAACAGCTCTTCCCGCTCCTACTACCAAGAATGGTGCTGAATGGTTCTGGAGTCCAATATTCACACGCGCAGAGCTATGCCAAGAAAGCGGTGCCAGACAGTGGGTGATAAACCGCGTAAACAGATTACAAACAACCGGCATTGCTTTAACTTCTTGCCACCGATGGCTGCCTATGTATCCCCATGGTGCAGCTGAAGACAAAGAATATGCGAGATGCATTGATGGAATATGGAAGGGCACTTTTTTTTCCAACACGAACCAGACTGATGTTTGGCCAGTTAATATAATGTAACACATTGAAGGGGCACTGTGTAAATATTATGTACTGGTTGATAAATATAATATATGCTTTAAAGTCACCATCGTAATTAGGCAATATATGTGAATATTTCAACGACACAATATTTTCATAATAAGGGAATAGACTGTTGCAAACATTATCTATTTGAACCATTAGCTAACGGCTTTCTAATTTTTTGTCAACGTTGATATTGTTAACTATAACACAAAATTGTTAAGTAACCATTTTCAATAATTTGCCCCACCTTGCGTGTGAGATGTAATTACTTGTTTAAATATCTAATTAATTGTTTAATTATGTACTTACTAGTTGTATAAATATGTAATTACCTGCATAAATATTATAGTCCTGTCACTTATGTTATCCGTCGTTACAAACAGCAAAACATTGTTTTCGCACGATTTGTTTCCAACTTAATATTGTGTTATACATTTATTTACGTCTTAAAGCTTATTACAAAACAGTTGGTCTACTTTTTCAGCCTTTTTTTAACATTTTCTGTCAGAAATATTGAACCACAATAATTAATAAAAAATGTATCCCTTGTGTAATGTAACAAGATTTAATGGGGCGCCCGTGGCCGAGCGGCGAGAGTCGCAGACTTGTAACTCCTCAGCCCCTCACCGCGTGGGTTCGAGTCCCGCTCGTGGCGAATACTTTCATATGGGGAGGTTTTCCAGCTTACTTGCAGTGCGCTGGTGGTTCTACCCAGATATAAGTCTGGGATCTTCCTCCACCAATAACTAGCTGGACGTCGCCAATATGACCATAATTGTGTCGGTGCGATGTAACAAAAACAAACACGATTTTATGAAAACATGTAATCTTTTCAAGTATCTTACGTGTATCCACAGCGACTCCGTTCTTTTTTAGCCGTCATTAACTATACAAACAACTTATTATTTCTCCTCATTTCACATTTAATATTTTATATATTATATACTACGTGCGCTATATGTTTGTATATATGTCCACCATAAACAACATGTGTCTTTGGCTCGATAATAACGCGATTATTTAAAGACACTCATAGGTAAAGTCCGCCGTGTTGCATGTTACATATCCATACGCAGCATTGTTACCAAATCACTTTCAGGCACCTTATTAGTGCATACCCAAACACTGACACTGGCGTAGCTTCCTTTAGACACTGTAGGCACGTGCCTACACAATTATAAATAAAATCAAAATTTAAAAATGCCAAAAATGAAAACAAATGAAGGGGACTGTCGTCGCGGTGTATGCATGAGCTTTAGAAATTCTTATCACACAATCTATTGCGCCTAATGCCATAGGTACATAGATTTATTGATTGTCACTGCACAGCGTAGCAAAAGCATATATACAAATTTCCGCCCACGCACCCCACCCCCGCCCACCCCAATTTAAGGTGCCTGATTTTCCCTTAAGCTACGTCCCTGATTGATTATGAATACTGCTATTACAATCTACACATATCAACACAAACCTAAAGTTATTGTGTTGCGCTGGGCGTTTAGTTATTCAGCGGTGAATAACAGAACAGAACAGAACACACGTTTATTAGGACCTGTACATGGTGCATCGTCTTGATGGACATTTGGTTTTCAAATACAAATGATCTTGTCCGAGTCTAACCAATCAAACAAATACAAACAATTATAAAATGCACCAGGAAAGAGAGAGAATGAGAGAGAGAGAGAATGAGAGAGAAAGAGACAGACAGACAGACAGACAGACAGACAGACAGACAGACAGACAGACAGACAGACAGACAGACAGACAGACAGACAGTCAGACAGACAGACAGACAGACAGACAGACAGACAGACAGTCAGACAGACAGACCGACAGATAGATAGATAGATTGATAGACAGAGAGGCAGAGACAGAGAGGAACATAAATAGATAAATAAATAAATAAATACTTAAATAAATTAAGACGTCAACTATGATGTTATGATATAATAAAATGACTACATGAGCATAAATACAGTAATGAAGCAAAGAGGATGAGCTTAAGACTACGGTAACATATGCTAGAATAAGGTATTCAGAGTAGAAGACAAAACGCATACAATGGAATCAAACTAGAAAAAATAGTTTCATATTTACATTTCGTGTAAGCAGCTACCGGAAGCTACCAGAAGGGAAGACAAATTTATGACATTGTCCAATATTAATACTAGTGCGACAAGGTATAAAGGTGAAAGTTATTTCTTAACATAACATTAAAAGCTATACCAATTCATTTTGTACCTAAATAACACTATTTAAGTCCATTTACACATGTATTGCGCGTCCATCTACTAGGTATAAATCACAACGTTTTAACAATGATATTTTCTATCCAATCATGACTTGTACGAAAATGTGAGAAATTCACTTCTAACTGATATGAAAGTATAGCCTATTAAGTAGCACAACAGATCAAAACAAGCCAATCACAGTTCAAGATTACTGATTTTATCTCTTATACAACGGTGTTAATTGACTTCTAATGACTGAATGCTGACAGACTTTAAACGTAACATAAAACGCTATTATTAATAGCATTATCTATCAGTTTGATATTATCTCAGTCTGCTGTAGGGCATGTATGACATTTTACGAATTATCCCAAGATATCTAGGCTTATTATAGAATTATTGCGTACAGATAACACAATATGAAACTAATAATTGTTGTTATTTGTTAAAATATGCTAAATTTAGTAATGTATATCAACAATTTTAAAATTGCATTCATTAACTAATGGAACTAAACACATTAGGAAGTGCCAAAATATAAATACGCATCTTACCTGTACTTTAGCCTTAAATAAAAATAAGCGATATAAAGTTCGCTTAAGTGTATATGCGACTTTATTCTTAAAGTGAGTATCCGGCAGTTTGCCTACATATAACTAATGCACAATATATATAACCCCTGTTATTTTTTAATGTCTGCATAAAACTACATAGACGTATACTGTAGTTTAACTTACGATTGTTTATATACCAATACCTCAATTGTAAGATAGAAATAATAAAATATTTATCTTTCATTGCCCGTTTTTTTTTTATCCATAAATAAGAACGTTGGAGAATTTGGCTAAAAATAGATATCGACGTCAGAGCTGATAACCTTTTTAACCATGAACCGTGATCTCAAAAGTTGGGCGTCGCATAGTATTCTTAGTTTAAAAAATAGCTACATTGTAACTGTACCGCGTGGCTCGGATGGAACAGAGATTTTTCTGTTGGACAAGTAGGCACTCTGAACTCCTCGGGTAATTCCGTCCGCTACGTAATCACCTCGGAAATAATGCTGTCGCCGCCATATTGACGAACTACATCCAAAATGACAATCGTACCTACTCGGCGATCTCCGGCAAGCTTCAGATATAGTCATCACCGAAGCGTGATCCGAGTGCATGCAGGGTAATAACTGGTATATTACACTTTAACCGAATCCTGTTGGTAATATACATACAGTATCAACTAAGTTAAAAATATTCTTCAACGAAGCAATCTGCTCTTCTTTCAAGGAGTGTTGAATCTCCATCATATCTAAAGCGTACTGCATGCACTTTGATAAGCCAGCCATCTTTGTTTACATAATGCAATGAAAAGTTATTCGCCGGGGCAAATCACCAACTGGTGTATTCCTACAATTACATACGAGGCTATATATCCGAAGCTTGTCGGAGATCGCCGAGTAGGTACGAGTGACAAGTAGGGTGTAATGCGTTACTTATAACATGGATATAAATAGTTTCCACATCAATGATGATCCCTTAGATTGGCGGCCATTTTTGATGGCAACTTCTAGGGATTTCCTGGTGAATTGTGTAGAATTTTATTTTCTTGAAATTTCTTCATTGAACTTTCTTCATTTGTTGTACAAAAATTAAAAGCTATACACCACTGGGAAGCTCTTGAAATTCACAATTTTAAAAGGCAATATTTTTTAAAATTGATAAATGCACAAAGAAAAAATACACAGAAAAAAATATTGGCTTATCTTAAACAAAATTAACAGTGTATCTTTTGGGCAGTAATTTTTACCTTTTAAACTGCCAAAAATATATAAATGTGATATCTAAAATACTTCATAAAAGCGGATATAAAATTTGATATACAATTCAGAAAACATAGACTGAAAAATAAAAAAAAACCCAACAAAGTGGTGAGTTTAATACAGCACATAGTTACAGATTTCGGAGTGCATTAGCTTCTGCCTTCAAAGATGGCTTCCTTAAACTGTGTTATCAGTGCCTATGACATCACATGGAAAATATCTATAGAGTACCTATAAACAGCATTTTGCGCGATCATTTCAGGTAACAGCAACACATTTGGTTGCATAGGTGGAACAATGTCGAAACTATCGGATACTGCCTTTAAGACGAGTGGGGTAATAGCAGAACAGAACAGAAATAGTTTTATTAGATGTGCACATAGTACATTGTCTTCGATACAGAAATTTACAAATATAGGTTCATGTTAATTTGCAGAAAAAGGAAAGTAAGGAACATTTCGTATATGTGGTTGAAGTTAAAACGCACAGTCTTAACGGGTCGTGAAAGCGGTGAAATGATAAAATGCCCCAAATTTTGAATGCTCATAACTATGAAGTCTTTTGTCCGACTCTTCTAAAACTTTCCAAAATTATGTATACATTCTATAAGAACAGAATGGCAAAATATAAACGTGAAAAATTACCTAGAAATACGTTTTCTTTTCTTAAAAATTTTTTTTTCAGTCATTTTGTGGGGGCAAAAGTTCATCTTCACAGCAAAGCTTATATAAAACAACATTTAGCAGAATTATTAAAAATACCCTCATGGAGGTAGTATGGAGCTTAAAATTTTGATTACCTTAACCGTGTTTGATAAATCTATCACCATAGTTTTCAATGTCAAAAAAGTAGTCCCTCTTTGAAACAGAAAGTACATGTGTTTTCACTTGATTTTTAAAGTGTGTTTTTATGCATGTTCTAAACACTCACTATGAAAATTAAGTGAGCTTCTACGTTGAAAATTGTTTGAACAAACTTATGTTACAATAAAATTGTGTCTATAAACATATTTCCTGGGCTAAACTGCTCATAACAAAAAATGGTAGTTTTATCAATATTCATCAAATTTCATTTTTTTGTGAAGTAATCTTAATAAATTATGATATAATATGTTATAACATTGGTTTTGATGTATGGCATGAATATTTATATGAAAAAATAATGAACTTTGAAAATTAAAATTTTATTAAATGTGCCGCTTAAGCGACCCCTTAACATAACTTCGTGTGCTCTTAATTGTACAAACATCTTCAGAATAGACGAGTATCCTTCTTAACATCTATATCTCGCCGCCTTTGTTTATACAGCTCTGTGATTTGTCAATACCAGTCATGTGACCTTTTTTCCAAGCACACACTTCCCCAGCCCCCTCCAAATTTTCAGAACCACTTGTTGTATCCTAAGGTGGCGGATTAAGTTTTGTGTTGCTTAAATACGTTGAAGTTGTTTTTATACACTTCCGACAGTATTGAATTTGCATTTAATGGGAAATTTTATATTTTAAATATTTTTTTAAAGTTTGAATCATAATTGTACTGTTTATGACCTGTATTTTTTGCTCAACTGAAATCGAATTACCGATATAGTATGACGTTCAAGATGTTCAATTTGTGTAAATTAAAAAAAATCTAAATCTGTTTCTGGAAGTATGTAAGATAAACCATTGAGAGATGAGATATATGTTCCTATGATAAAACTTTTATCTGTAAACTTCAATCACTACTAATGTTCAAATGTGTGATCTACAAAAGGTTAAGAATGTCAGTTAAGCAGTCGGTGTGCATCTCGTCCACGCTACTCTGTTTGAAGCTTTGAAACGTGGGCCCAAATACTCACTGGAACTGAATATCTTTAACAAATAATGCATGGCCTTGAGGGCACTATCCAAGTTTACGGACTGGTTTGTCAGACCGAGGAAGGAATATGGCCCGAAGCGCAGCTGAGGGCCATGTACCTTCCGAGGTCTGACCATAATATATTTAAATAAAATTTAAATAATAATTAATATATAAATAATAAATATGTTTATTATATTATACCGAATCTTAATCCTTTTATCCCTTTTGTTGTTTTTATTTTTAGTATACTTTGCTTTCAAATAATAATTGTATTTGTTCAGTGTGTGAAATATCTCAAACCCTAGTCGTTTTTTTCATTATTTTCAAGCGATGCAAAAAATCATTCTCTTCTTTTAATATTCCATTTTTTGTTGATCAAATTAAATAGTAAATATTACTAGACGCGGTTTTGGTGTTTTTTTAATCCTTAGATTCGCTGAGTTTAACTAAATCTGTCTCCGATAAAGAGTCGAATCACTAAGCCATTTTGACAATATCGTCTGTTTGTGTTTTCGTAAAATTCGCACGTCGTGAAAGTCACGTTTAAACAGTCAAACAAACTGGATGAAACAGTCTGTATAAGAATTATGGACCGGGTAGCCGGTCAATAAGCGATTTATGGACTGGATGACGTCATATTAAATATAGAAGGGCGTATGCAAATGAGGTATAATATTTTAACTACTGATAATGTCAATGCACAATACAGACATACACACTCCGGGTATCGGAAGCCGCGTGTTCAAATCCTGGCCGAGACATACCGAAGACGTTAATATGGTAGTGACATAGCTCGTTGTAGTTCCCGTGCTCACGTTTAATAAAGATTGTTTCACGACTAGTCCGTCTGTTGTCAGGATGATGTGACTGAATGTGGTCTCATTAAAGGCGTACATAGCATGTTATTCGCATTGAAGCAGCATTGTATGTTGATTCTAGTGGACACTGTCTCCGGAGCCTGTAAACGCTTGTTCATAAAAGAACACGGGAAATGATTATGTTCATTTAAAAACTATATAAATGTTTTATGTGCATTACATAACTTAATAAAGGTAAGACAGAAATCGATATGCATTCTTGAGTTCACAAAGGACACATGAGTTAAGAATCACTTTTTGTTGACCCCAAGCGCCCATAAATAATTTACCATTTACTATTAACGTTACCCTAAAGAAAGGACTTGAATCAATGAATGGATCCAGATTACAGGACAAAACACTATTCACATTCTCACACCAACCATAGGTCGATTCTATTTAATGGTGAAGATCAATTATTACTGATTGCCCATTTGGCCTCGATTCAGGACAAAGAAAATATTACTTAATGCCGAGTAATTAGCCAGAATACAGCTTTCTATTTGGTGTCAGGTCGGAGTGGCTACAGTGATGTTTTATTAATATATATAGTTCCCAAGTGGTTAGCATTTTTGTAGTCCGGTTGGCAGATAATTGATTAACGTTTCGTGCTTGAGGTCTTGTTTCAAGGCTGTCTGAGAATGGGAAATACAATGATAATAGAAGATACTATCATTATATGTGAAGGTCATCATATTTGGCGAAAACAAAACCTTTCCACACGAAATCACTGGTATGTTGTTTCAATATTTTGCACTTTTTGACGTGAAATAATTTGCTTATATAAAATAATTACACCTTACACATTGACACGTGGCACTAACCAAAGGACCTAATAGCGCATTTGGCATTTGCAGTCTAAACCGCTTTTAGCACCAGTATAATATTAATTTTAAAAATAAAGTGATAAAACACAGCACTGGCCCATTAAAGCATACTATTTTTCATGTCTTTAATGTAAATTACATTTCTAAATACTTTAAATGTCTTTATAAGTATATGGTTTATAAGAGGAGGATAGTTTTTTCAATATACCAGCTGTTTTTTTTTTTGTGAATTAAAAAATAAAATTAAATACAATACTAAAACAACACGAAATCATGAGATTTATCATAAAACAGTTACTCGTTAAAATGTCATTCAACGCACTTTACACCACATGTTTAACCAATCGCAGAGATTCTTATAAAATATAAAGGTGTGAATTGAAGTATACCAAAGGTAAAACTGCAACATTTCATAATTAAAAGGGCTCCTAAAATTTTTAGTTGCTGTCAAGGTTTACCAGAAGTTGGCAATTATAACAAAATTAACCCATTATAAGTTTGAACATAATTTATGTGTTGATAGTCGATTGTGCAACACTTTTTCGTGTGTGTGTGGTTGAAACAAGGTCTCACAGAGTACCTACCTAGAATGCACACTAAATAATTGCTTAAAGACCTATATATTGCTGTCGACGAGGCTTCGAACCGATCATCCTCCTGTCCGAGGTTCAACGTCCTTGTTACTGGACCACTAGACCAGCATGTTGATTATATAATGTCAAAGGGATTTTTATCACATACCTTATGCATAAACACCAACCGTGTTAAAGGACACAAGTATAAGAATTAGTTCAAGTGGTTTTAATGTCTTTGGCTCAATTTAGCTTTTTAAAATGCACCAAACCCGAGTTTATACATTGCCTTTAAAATTGTTTTAACGAAATATGCACTTCCTATATATTTAGCTTGACTATTCTGTGAATAAAAACACCAAAGTGAGAGAGAGAATGACGTCATTGTCGCCATGTGACGTCACATAAATGTTCCGGTAAAAATTTTCTTTAAGGTTAATCAGCTTGATGTCTCAAACAATGTTATCAGTGAATAAACAATGACGTTCACCCACGCCTTTCAATAGATACCACCCACCTATACAGTACGATTTGGAGGTCTGTGTTGTAGTTTGTAAGAAAAAAAAAAGGACATCGTTCGACTTAGAAAATGCTGCTACATCAATACGCATGCTTAAGTTGTTTGAGCAAGTTCTTTCATGCTTTACCATGCTATCAGGGTTCTGAACAGTCGACTGCGATATCCTCGTAAAACATAGATTAACTGTTGACATAAACATCAGTTTTAATGTTATAGCATAACTGGTTAAATTGGCATTGCATATAATTTCCATATATTTTATGAAAACGAAACGATTGAAAGCTTTAAGAGAATTTGCAATTGACCGAAGATATTTTTTTATAATTTTTAATAAAAGCTCGATGATGTATGCACAATACTCGGAGGGAGCCTATTCCGATACTTAAATTAAACTTTAAAGTGCTAGAATCATAGCAAAATATGACAATTCAAACAATGTTTACTATTTTAACAATAATGTCATTAAATCCAACTGGGCTGTCCATCGGCAATCATGAAATATATTGTTCAACAATTGCACGGAAATGCTGATTTGCAATAGAGTCCTATACTTATTGCATTTAAATGTCTTAAAAATGTATGGAGAAACTCGTTTTCCAATCAAACTCTTTGCTCTTCTGTCTCCCTTTATTGTCCCTAAATTGCTTTTCTTAAGTTGATATTAAGAAGAGTTACTGAAAATATTTATTCAATAGTAGGTTTTTTTTACTAGTCTCGACATCCATGATACATAACAATTGCGTGTATTTCATTCATCTGAATAGTCGACGTAGCTAGCATTCTCATTTTTAAGTTGTGTGTATATAAACCACTAAGATTACGCATTTAACAAATCGTCCAACATGTACATGGTTGAAGTGAAGGTGTTGTCAAACTGTATTATTTAATCCAAGCTATAATTTAGATTCAGTTCTCATAAAATGTCATGCATGTACATGAACTACAAGCATAATGTCAAGCAACTGACAGCTTTTGTTTCTCTTTTTGCAAACGGATGTATTTACGACTGGAAAAAAGAAGTCTAAAAACGATGACCTTTCTTAAGTTTTACTCTGTCTAAATGGCACCAACATAGACTGTCTTTAAAAAGTACATTCCAATGTAGCTTTTTGCGAAAGTTAAATATGTCTGTTTTGAACAATAACCTGCGGCCTACGTGTATTATTTATGATGGACCTGCATCACATTCTGATATTTTTATAAATAGTTTAGTTTGTGAAAAATCGAGGAATATGCATGAATTGCTTGTTATTGAATTGTTTAAATAAATAAAAGGACACATTTGAGGTCCACAAAATTTATTTTATATTATGTTGTTTTTTAAATACCCACTGTAAATGTCTGGTCAAAACGCCGCTGGTACACCTGAACTTCTCTTTAGACCCAACATCAGTTGAATAAGTAGTACATATTGAAGCTTAGATGGAAGGCTTGCATCAACACTGACCCGTTCCTGGCAAGTACGCAGAAATACATTCTCCGTGGTATATTACGGTTCATTTTTTTCTTGCTTGATCTTGATGTGAATATTACTATATTTTTATAAGCTCATCTATTTGTTAACACAACATGTGCCATGTCAAAGGTGCTGCACGTGAGTGTTTTTTATGTTGCCCGCTTGTAAGCACAGTGAGTCAAAAAGACGAAACATGGTTTTATAGCATGCATGTCAAACCGACGAAATCAATTAGTTGTGGGTTTTGTTTTCAGTTCACACACATGACGTTGGTATGTACGTGCTTTTAGAATATTGCGTGTTTTAAAAGCACACAGTCGGTCCCTTCTGCCGACTGACTGTTCCAATGCGGTAACTGTTTGGTTTACTCTTTTTGCATCTTCGGAAACCCACACAGGACTATTCTGTTTTACTAAATTCGTCAACCGTGTGTTTATTGGTAAATTTTCTGTCGTCTTATCGAACTGAATAGAACAAGAATTGGCTAATCATAATACTGCTTACAAAATCCATACTCTTCAGCGTGGATACTAGAAGTATAACAATGGTTGCGTCCAGTGCCACAATCGAAAGAGCTCGATCATTGGACTGAAATCTTCATCCGATTAGGAAACGACAAATGAAATATCATTACCAGAAACGGCGAAAAGTGAACTTAATATCCCATGGGCGATAAATGGAGAGGAACAGAATGGATCGATTGTGGGTGTCCGACGATGCAACAATAGAAAACCCAATCGGAACGGTCAGTCGGCAATGTGGACCGACTAGGGTGCTTTTAAAACACGCAGTTTTCTTAAACACGTACATAGCAACGTCATGTGTGTGAAATGAAAACAATTCTCTTTTTTGTCGGAGGAATCAGTACAGATTTGTTCTTACTTTTGCATTTGGCTTGCCTGTAAATACCTTTGGCCTGTGACTTTCCAAATTATGGCATATGTCAAAATAGACCGACTATGACATATTTAAAAAGTTAAAGATCTCATAAGAATGGTTGGAAGCAATCTGACTATTTAGTCCATGATACAGGTAATTGTAGAAACTATCAACCTTAGATATGCCGTCTGCAAAAATGTATATAAGGCAGCATTAATACGAGGCTTCAAAGTTCGCAGTCGAGCTATTGTTCCACAATTTATGTTTAATGTTCATGCCATAAAGTTATGATAACTGTATAAGTACATAACACATCGAATGTAATACAAAGGCATAGGTCTATGCATAAAGAGTAAATACAAATATTCAGTATATGTTTTGAGTTTCATCGTTATACAAGTAAATAAACTAGATCTATGACGACTTATTAAGATTATCAATAGGTAAATAAGAAAAGGTCCTATCAAAATTTTCACAGATATTTAAATTTTATCTACCTGCAGACCAAGGCAGACAAGGTAAATGTAAATGTGACAAAAAACACAGAGACGAGACATAACACACAAAAAGAAAAACCATCAGTTACCGCCTTGGAACGGTCAGTCGGCAAAAGGGCCAACTGGGGTGCTTAAACCTGGTTTGTGGAGCGCTCCAACCTCGCACTTCCTGACGGTTTTTCTATCAAACAAACAGTGTAAATAAAAGTATCCCGTCAAAGTGACACAACTAACAGTAAGCACCTGCATCGGGAGTTAAAACAGATATAATGAACATATGTACAGTATTTACAGTAGATAAAAGCCTCGGCAACCAAAAAATTCCAAATGAGAGAGTAGTTTAAAATAAAATAAAGCAGTACAAGCGCTGATATATTATAAGAACCATATAATGACGTCATAAATGCCATGACGTCATATGCCAAAAGTGTCAAAAGTGAAATGTAAACAATATGGAAGAAACAATAGAATTTTAGAAAATCAACAAAATAAAACGTAGTATTGTTTAGAGTTAATCGTTTAAAAAACATATTATAAACGCCGAGGATTTATCCGCAGTTGACATATTATATATGATAAAGATTAAAAAAAATCCCGATGTTATACCTACTGTGCAATCTCACGTAAAGGGTATGGAGCTAAAGCACAGTAGAAATTAACGTATTGTCCGTAAAACAAGCACAGAGAATGGTGCCCGGCTTACCTAAGGGTACTTGTACGTGTAGATAAAAAAAAAAACAGAAAAAGAAAACAAAACAGACATGAAGTTAAACGAATCGATTACTTTAATCCCACAAGAAACAATATCAGAATGTGTTACTTCGTATTTGATTTAAAATAACAAAACTGCGAAAAACAGATTTATATATATTTCCAAAGAACAATACAAAATAGAATAAAATTCCTATTTATTATATAAATTTATTATATAATTCTATTTTGACATGCACAAATCATCGTTCACCTAGCAAATGCAACAGAACTAATTATAACAAATACGTATGGTATTTAAACAATTCGTAGGGAATGAGGTCATACAACAATTAGTATTACCTGATGCACACAGGCTTACTGAACTGCTATTGGTCAGTAGCGCTCTTATCCCCACCCCTTTTCTGATTCCACTGCAGCCTGCTAGACCCGCAATAACTTCCACTGCCTTATGTTTGTATATATATATATATATATATATATATATATATATATATATATATATATATATATATATATATATATATATATATATATATATATATATATATATATATATATATGTGTATATATATATATATATATATATATATATATATATATATATATATATATATATATATATATATATATATATATATTTGTATATATATTTGTATATATATATATATGTATATTTAGTGGTAATAAAACAGATAATATATATATCTCTATTTTTAATACCATTTCCATACCGGATAATAATGTGATTAGTGTTACTGTCATTTTATTGCGATCCTCACATATCTTTCCTTTAAAAATCTGTGTGTTTCTAAATATAAATAACATTATCTTGTCAGTTTTTTTAATGGATTGGAATAGTGCAAATGTACGTTGTTCGCACAAAACAGCCGAAAACAGATCTAAATTAAAATGCACGTCATGAAGCAATTTAAAATTGACATTTCTTTTACGGTTCATTGAATAAACCTTATTTCCTGAGCAACACATTTTAAAAAATTCATTTGTACGTCATACATGTCATTTTATAAGTTGTAGATTTGAGCTATATTGTGCTAATTATGATTAAATCACAGGTTAATCCCCCTTGTACATGTATATATAAAATGCCATGGTTATTTAGTAGAATAGTCTTTAGGAAAGGTACACATGTATTATACTGTTTTAAATAGAAGTTCAACAAACCCGCGGCAAGGTTTTCCATTAGACACATATGTTCACTTGGGTATTATTTTATTAGTTTAATAATAGATCCGTTTTCAACACATGTTTAGCCAAGATCATAGGTCTGGAATTCCGCATGATATACATATTCACACACAACGATACAGTGTATGCGATTTAAAAAGAAACAAATAAAAAAACAAGAACAACAACAGCAAAAGCACACACGACGACAACCACAGCAACAACAAGACCCCCCCCACACACACACACACACACATACAAAGCAAACAAACAAAAGAAAAAATTAAAAAAACAAACAACAAAAACAACAACAACAACACATTGTACCCCAAAAATTGAATTAATCGAAAAACTCAAGCTCATTGTGTACATTGGTTACTCTGATGTACAGCAAGAGGTTGTCTGCAGACATGCTTTAAGTTTTTTTGTCTAAATGCCTTCGAACAAAAACCTTCTACCAAACGTCTATCAAAGGAGTTGCTGAGTGGTATGGATTGGCAAAAGGCCCATAAGAAGACATTTATGATGATATTTCGTGTTCCCTGATTTTAAGCTTGGATAACTTCTTTCGAAAATACAAATATTACCTAAAACAATCTGCTGACTTCCAATTGCAAATTGTTCAGCTGATTATTTTATTTTAATTTCAACATGTTGAAGTGGACTTTTACCCTTTTCTTAAAAGGACCCTCTTTTGAGTAAATATCGCAATATTATGAACTTGAAAGTTTCATGGGGAGGATATAAGAAGACATGGCATGCTAATCGGAAAATCGCGTCAACCGTATTGACTAAACAAAACATGTTATATTACTGATTCCTAAAAGTCCACAGCTTGTTCATGAAATGAACATGTACGAAATTATACATCGAAACACGCGCGCGCACACACACACACACACACACACACACACACACACACACACACACACACACACACACACACACACACACACACACATACACACAGATACACATACAAACAACAACAATAACAAACGATAAAAACGGCTATGTCTTATACATAAAGTAGGCATTTTATTGAAATATACAAATGCATATAAATGTTTTGTGTAAAAATGGACACATAAAGAATTGCACACGGCACACAAACAGCCGTCAAGTAGTGAGGTTGATGACCATGTATAAATATAGCAGTACAGTTAAATATCATAGATATAAAACATTCGAAAAGTAAAACCGTATAACATTCAACGCGTGCGAAAATTGTTATCATAAATGTTTATAATTGTACTTTTAACGTGACTTAAAAATGGCATATTGCTGTCAACAACCAACACTATTATTCACAGCTTCTGCATCAAAGGTGAGCTTTTACTAACGAGGCGCTAACAATATCGTATGAGAGGAAATTTACAATTTCATATTGTTGAAATCGGTGCAGCCATAATTCATAATCATAATGCTTGATGGGAACTGTATTAAGTGCGACATCAATGAGCAAGCCTTTTCGAAGATGGCGCGCTATTTTTAGCCCTACGTGGTAATGTTGCATGGGACATTACGGATTGTCGGGTGGCATGCATATGGCCGTTTTATTTCTTTCTTTCTTTCTTTCTTTATAGATACACCGCAGCTACCAGTTTTGGTTATTATAGCGACGTCCAGCTGTTTTGGTGGAGGGATAACCCAGACAAATGTCTGGGTAGAGCCACTGGCGCACCACAGGTCAGCTGGAAAAAGCTTCCCACATCAAGTCCTCGAACCTACGTGGTGGGAGGCTAAGGAGTCCGAGGAATTACAACTCGGCTACTCTACTTGCATCACTACGCAGAGGCGCCGCTAACAGTTTAATAAAGTAAACTCGAGTAAAATATATTGAACCAGATTGATAACCTCTCTCTCGTTTATACAATTATGTCGAAATAAAGAATCGCTTAATCAACGATATGATATCAAGAAACTTTGAACTAAAGTACTCTACTAAACGATTCTACCACGAACAAAGATTAAAGAGTACCTGGGTTGACAGTTATTTTCTACTCTAAAACATTACTTAGATATTAAAGAAGCTTTTAAAGTGTTTTTTTTCTAACGATGAGTATCGGTAATTTCCGTAAATTTTCGTCGAAAGTTGTAGTATGACGTCACAGTAAGTACACATGAGAACGATAGCCATCTTGTTTGTTTACTCAAAACAAGGAGTCTATCGGTAACGTTGCTACATTGTGGCGTTTTCAAGGCAGATATGCCTGGTGCAAAGTGTGTGGTGGACAGTTGCACAAGTAAACGAGGAAATAACATAAGTTTGCACCAATTCCCGAAAGAGCCGTCTCTTTCGGATCAATGGATTAGAGTGGTCAAATCAGTTGGAATACATGTATCGCGTGTAAATTAGAATGGACACAGTGAAAACAAATTTAGTAATTCCCAGATGGTATGTAGTGAACATTTCCCCGCAAGTGCCTTCATGTTACGTACACGGCTTAGTTTTGAGTCGTAGTCCGTCACACAACTCAAAGAACAGTACAATTCTAAATGGCCGGTCTCGCTTTCGCTCCTCGCCATATTCGATTTATATAAAAAAAATCATGTACTTATCGTGACGTCATTCACGATTTTACTTTCTGAAATTGCGCAACCTTCCGTAAAGGTGCGCTTTATATTCATTTCATATAGCCCTTACACAGGTAAATTGATGGATTCCAACGGAAATTTTCAGGCTAGTCTAATCCACTTACTATAAATATCCATATAAGCTAAACAATATGAAATACAAGACGAAAAAAGAAACACTATATTCGAGACAAAAACACAGTTCACCAATCTCGTCAATTTTCTTTCTTTTTTAGATATTTGGTACAGAAAAAAAAACATACACCAACATTAAACTCCAGATATAAAGGTTCCCTGAATTGGAATGTTAGTACTGTTTTTCACAAAACACTTAATTCAGAACCATAAATATGTAGAGAAAATAAAACAAATTAAATGTACCGAACGAGAACTTTCCATCATACATTAAATGTTTAGATGAACACTTGACGAAACTTTATTCGTACGTCTAGTTATGTTAATGTTTATTGGTTTTATCGCCCCACCAACATTATTTGAGTTATCTGGAAATGGTGCCTACATGAAGCAGATATAGTGCTGCATTCACTGTGTATAGCATGCCCTGAACACCTGGCATGATATCACACCCAGTCACATTATCCTAACATTTGACCAACCAATCGTGGAACTATCCTTATATTTACTTGAGCGTTAGAAAGGGAGCTACATGTATACCACTTCCATTTTAACGACTTTGATATGTCACTACCCGGGATCGAACCCAGAGCCCCCCTTACCTGGAGACGACGCTCTACCGAGTTCGTTACTAGCTCCGATGAACATCTATTTAACTTTGGTTCATAGATATTGAAAAATAATTACATGACTTCTGCAGAGGTCATGGCTGCAACCACACATTTGAGAACATTTTTGCATGTTGCTAACCTGCAGTGCGCGGGTGGTTCTACATTCAACAGTACGGTCTCTTCTTATATCAAGCATTCTCTGGACGTCGCCAATACGACACTAACTGAGGCGGTGCTATTTATAAGCTAAAAATAACAAGAACAAAACAAATAAAACAGAACAAAACAAACATAAAAACAGCAACAATAATAATAACACAACAGACACAAAATTACAACAGAAACAAACAACAACAATAACAACAAGAATAACAACAACTTATACACAATCACAACAAAAACAACAAATAACAACAACATATAAACATATAATAATAATAGAAAAACATAAAATAATAGTTAATTACGAGAAAACGAGATTATATTTCATAAGGCTTTTAGTTATTGATGAACGGTTTGCAATAATTTCCCGATACGCAAACACTAACGGGAGAGACAACACTTTTTAAATGCATAGAGCTCTGAGTTACCGATGCATTACATGAAACACTCTATCAGTACGGCCATTAAGCTTTGTTAGAAATTAATGGAAATCTACAATGATCTGTTATTATATTCTTATTAGTTGTAAGGTCAATTTATTTATATGTACTTTCTCATATATCACTTCCACATTGATATTTCCATGGACAGCCCATTGTGTCAATATATTAATACGTTTTAGTCTTCAGTTTAGACATACGCTGTTAAAAAGTTAAGAACAAAAGAAAACCACAACATGTGTACCAGGGCAAAAAAACAACATTACGGCATGGAAATCTTAGCAAGCAATACTTTCGTGTCCTCAGTATTAGTCAATGGCACAATCTTAGAACCTTAGACCTTTCTGACGTATTGTTAATAACTTTTTTCACGAATAGGAATTTTCCTTTATCAATCGTCGAACGTTAACTGGTAAGCAAGCATATAGCATAACCAGTATTTCGGGACGTACGGTATGCTGGCAAACTATGACAAACTATGACAGTTTGCTCTTTGAAATAATGCAATGTACCGATTATTCCGATAAAAAGGTATATATATATATATACTTCATGACAGACAGATCATGGCTTTAAGTCTTTAAACATAATTAAAATGACAAGACAAATAATTAAATAAAACAAGTGTGTCATCTACAACAGTCAAATACAAATATGCGATATTAGAATAACACGGTCCCACAAAAATGCTCGCCTCGACATTTAAAAGCTATAATACCTAGTCACCTCATTAAGAGTTCCCATTTAATGCGACTGATAAAAGCCGATTTAAGAGGACAATTTTCGCCAGACACAATAATTTCGATCGATATAAGCTAAATTGATGTCTTCTTATATGCCAACCTCCTTTTCCTATAAGTTGTTCTAGTTGCTCTTTTGCAGATGTGCACAGGGACCCTGGCGGCTAACTGTCTATTGGGTGTTTTATATAAAATGTATTCGTTTTGGACAATACTGCGTGTCTAAATCAAAAAGGTAATCAAAGGAACGTTTCTTATGGAAGTCCATTTTAAACTATGTCCCTGCAACAAGATTTTTGCAATTAAAGAAACGTCAAAATGTCGGAAAATCCACTGCCAAACCGCGAGACTTTCCAGTACTATTCTAGAACCTACGAGGTGGGGTGTGTGGGTCATCATTGTCGGTCAGATTAAGTTTACATTTACGAAAATGAAAGAATATTACAAATATTAGATTGAAATTTTAAAGACTTATACAATTTGACAAATATTAATAATCGACAAACAACAAGGTTCACAGGTAATAGAATAAAGGTGCAATTATTATTTTATAGGAAAGTTGACTTATTTTATTGGAATGTTAAAAGAGAAAACAATCATTTTCTTCATGATATATCTGTTTAACCAGCAGTTAACATTTCAACGTGCCGTTTTATCGCCGTGATGATTATGAGAATATCCAAAATGTGTATATGTACAGGTGTACTACATTTTTGTCAGATAATTACAAGAAAGAGCACGAATTTAAAATTGCGCATTAAACTAACGATTCTGGTTCCGTGCTGTCTGCTACATCTGTAATTTTACAGTACCCTTCCAATCGACGGTATTGCTAACATGGTAAATTAGGTTTATTTTGTTAGACAATACATTTCCACAGCTCCGAATCCCTTATATTGTCTTATTGCCGAATACTCGGTTATTGTCTCCAAAAAAAGTCTCGCATAACAGCTGGAGTTTTTTTGAAATAATATAAGACACTATGTTTCCCATAATCACATACATTCCATAAGAGGCACGTTCTTCAGAGCGGGGCGAATTATACGACACATAATATACTATTCCAAATGTGTTATTTCGATTGTATACATGTTAATTGAATTCCAGGTTGGGTTGGAACAAAAGTAATTGCCATTGTCATATATTTTGCAAGTCTGCAGTATTCATTTACCTATCTATAAATGTATTTGTATATATAGGTATATTGCACGCTATTATTATCCTCATGTCCGAAATGGAATTCGCTATCAAAATCAATTTAGTCTCGAAGTCAGGACCTTATTATGGTTCCATTTTAAGTCCTTTCAGCACAGAAAAAAAGCAATTCAAGGTATTTATGTGCTGATATCGTTCAAAAATCCTAAAACAATAATATAATAATTTGATGACTTTTGTCTTGACTATGACATTAACCAAATGCTTTCTATTTATTTCTACGAAAATATAACAAATTGTCAATTTAACTTTTATGCATATTTCATTTAAAGCAACAAGCTGTGTTAATTTTCCCCCTGTTTACTGCAAATGTTTCCAAAAGCTAGTGAAGATAGACGTGTTGCACTTGAGAAAGGATGTAATTGTCATTTATGTAACACATGTTTCCGGTGAATTGAACCTTCCGAAAAAAGTATACGCTTATACGGGGAAAATTAAAGTAAGTCAAACATAAGCCCGTGATAAAATTGGCATTTGCAAAAATGTTTCGGTTTAAATGTATTTTAAAAGATTTGGCAAGTATGAAGAGCTATGATTAGAATGATATATTTCACAGTTTAAGGTCTGGGGCCCGTATTCAACAACCGTTCTTAAGTAAGATTTGGTCAAGTCATGGATTTTAATTCAAAATATCTTCAAAATATTTTCAGTTACATGTCTAAAATGTTGCATGAACCGTTTATTTTGAGCTTAAAATCACATTTGTAATAAATATGAAAGCTTAGTTTTCTTAGTATGACAATGGTGACATGAGCTTATGTGACAACTTGGGCTTATAAATGCTTGGTGTATACGGGCATATGTGCATTGTAATGACTGAAGTTTCACAAAATATAAATGCCATGCATTTGTTTGTTTCCTTCTTAAATATTTTTGAGGCCCGCCAACTCCAAGACATTTCTAAATAATATAACCATATATTGGCATTCTCATGTACACGCCATCATCTCATGTTTCATATTCTTTAAGGTTTAGGTGTTTGGCGATGACTTCAGATTCATCAAATATATATGTCCCGCATTCCGCCTCCGGCATTCCTCCTCATGCAACCTCCCAAACTCCCACGCATTTCTTAACAAAATAATAATACATTGACTTTCTTATAAGACAGTGTCTATAAATGATGTAATAAAAGTACACACCACCATTTGAAGTTTTGTACAGTTTTAGCCCTAGACTTGTGTCTTACATAAAATAACGTTCGGAAAATGTGGCTGACATTTCGTTCTTTTCATAGATTAGCATATTCCGTAAGAACCTATTATTCGACTTATAAAATGTTGGCGCATCAATATACATGATTGAATCTCTCAAGATTGCAGCATTTCTTTTGAATGAATACGTGCTCTGTTCTGCTAGCGCAGATCCTTGCCCTTGCCACTGATCCCACGCTGCCTCTAAACCCTTTATTCAATAAGCTGTACTTAAGTTCTTACTAAAAGCATAATTTACTTGTTACATACAACTACAGTTTTCGTAACTTACGAACAATTAGCCATAGATAAAAAGCATATATGGTAGCATGTTTCGTAAAACCCAATATTATTAGAAAGTTTTTTGACAATCACTATAAGTCAGAAGAGATGTCTTTACAATAAATAACAATGACTTATACACGTACATTAAACTTAAATCTTTAATAATAGCTTTGCGATTACGCAATATGACAAGTGAAACAAAATATAGTAATAATAAAAAAGGATTCATGAAAGACCTGTTTAAAGTCATCCATCATTTATCATAACATATATTTAATTCTGTCTTCACACGGAAATGTATCTATGTCAGTGGACATTGTGAAATGTTATGTTAGTTAATAATCCGCAAAAATATGCGAAACCGTAATTGCCAAGCTAAAATGTTTGAATCAACAACCTTGGTGTAGATTCGGGAAATCGATCATAATAAACAAGGTTCGAATTAATAGTTGTTTTTATTGTATAAATAAGTTTGTGCATGATGTATTTGGAGACAGTCAAAACATATTTTAATTGCACACTATGGGTATAATATATAATGGCCTCTTGCAAAGGACTATAATGTTAACGCAAACATCTACTCACAAAGCAAGAGAAGGTTTTATAGCGTTTCACATTAGCACTGCTATCAATCCAACATATCACAAATTTCCCATTTCTGGTATGTGCGATATAAAACAATGTTTGATCTGTAAAATGCCTCTATGTTCTATAGTTAGGCCTGAAATAAGAAAACCAGCTCTGTCACCAACGTCTTGACCGCATGTTCCAGCTAGAAAGAGTGCCTAGCAACGTTTTTTTTTTCAAAATGCACTGATATTGACATATTTGAAAATTTTGGTGATTAAATGAAAACGACTTCGAGAATAACATATATGATCTGATATCATTGCGTTGTACAGATACACATTAACTACCTTCAAAGAGTGTCTGCAGAGATACATGCATATTTCTGTTGTGACACTATATAGCCCAATCAATGTAAACTACATTTGCAGGAGTACTTGTGTATTTATATGTAGATGCTGATAGGTTGATGTTGAACTAAGAACATATTCTCAAACTAGGCTGGGACAAATCTAAACCACACGATATCTTACGTTTATAAATAATTTAAGGTTTCCTTTATAAGTCCTTCAGATAAGACATTGAAAAATTTCAAACGAATGTCCATACAGCTTTGTAGTTTGTAAATAATAAAACTTTTAGTAGAGCCTTTACATGTAGTTATGGTTGTACTTTGCAAAACATCTGCACCTAATACAGAGAAAGCACTATTTCACATACAGATAAAGTGTATGTGAGGTATAGATCCATAGAGTTCCCAATATGTTTGCAAGCACCTACCTGTTAAAACACATTATTTTCACGCCAACAAATTTGAATTAGGGATGCATTGACGCTCTATGACCAGTTAGCTTGGAACCGTTGTCAACGGAAAGAAAAAAAGTGTTTTATGCTATATTCTTTATTCTGTTTTGTCGGTATATACATGTATGAAAATTCGAATGGTTCACTTTCTCTTAGATATTTACAACGACTGTTAATGTATTAATGAAATGTATTCAGTATAGACACAGGTTGTTAAATCATAAAATAAATTATAAAAGACAATTGTTTCATGTGCCCAAAAAAAATAATAATACGACAGCAACGTATATATATATGTATGTATGTGTGTGTGTGTATGTGTGTGTGTGTGTGTGTGTGTGTGTGTGTGTGTGTGTGTGTGTGTGTGTGTGTGTGTGTGTGTGTGTGTGTGTGTGTGTGTGTGTGTGTGTGTGTGTGTGTGTGTGTGTGTGTGTGTGTGTGTGTGTGTGTGTGTGTGTAATAAAGGAATATTAACACATGGATATTTAATGGCACAGGATACGGGGAGCAATTTTGTCAAACTGGTGTCTGATGAAGCAATACATACACTAGGCAGTTTCTTTCTGAGGTGATGTTGAGATAAGTTACATGTAATATAATTAAGTGATTCTCTTTGACCCCAAGCCTGTATATATTTAATCATTTGTATCAGTCTTGTGTTGTACAAGAACTTAGATCAATCCTAAAGTAAAAGTGATATGGACGTAACCCGTGCTATCTCTTCCTCACCCCCCTCTCTCTCTCTCTCAATACTAAATACAAGCAAGCACAAGGTGCACTTACATTGTATTAGTGCGTAGTTGCATTATAAGCTATAACTCCATGCATGAATCTGGTCATTTTTTCCTTAACTATAATGCAAATCTAACTAAAGTACCTATTAATGCTGAGATGCATCATAAACTAACAGCTTTCAGCAGGACTTGACCTGAATATAACACGAGTTAAACCTTTTGTTAAAAGTACATTCGTCTGTTAATTTTAAATGTGCACAGAACTGTTGAAGTATGTTTGTTTTCATTAATGACATGCGGCGTATACGACATTTTAAAGTAAAACATTTTATAATAAAATTTTATGCTACAATTTAAAAATACAAGTTTTTTCATTATACAAATGAGTTGTGATGTATTACTTATATAATTTCAACCCACATATAATTGTTTGAACGGGTTAGCACTGGGTACATGCGTTAAGCGATCCTTTTAAGATTAATAAAACAGCCACCATCACAACAAAGTTCCATTGGGCATTGTAAACTTTCCTTTCAACTTCAAACAAAGTAAATATCGCCTGTACTTGTAAAGTACAGTTGCATTATATGTGCGTATTTCTATGGTCTTTATAGTTAATAAATAACAGTGCAATGTTCAATTTTCTCGTCATCCTCTTATTCCTTTCCTTGCAGAAACTGTCAAGATGTTTGCATATAACGACAAAATGTGTTCTGGTAATAATACATTACTGGAATGGAATAACACATTGTTTTCCGAATCGCACAAAAGCAGGAAATAGGAGACCTTTATTTTGCGTGAGTAGGAGCACTTTTACTTGGACCGTAGTTTAATGGTTCATTCTTGATTTATGACAAGGTCGAAATATTGTCAGCCTTTGTCTTTATACACATTATTTAGTACAATCTGTCACTGCAGATTCGAGCTTTTTGAGTCAGATTCAAACATCCTTACATTACAGATTTAGATTACCTTTGTGAAAAAGTCGAAAATCCAGCTTAAGATTTGGTGATTAGTATTTGAGAACCGTAGATGTGAACTGATATAAGAGAATATTTCGATGATGTAGGTCACATTAAGCAAGGTAAAATATAACTTCGGTTCTTAATACAGGTTAAATCAACATACTTTAACTCGTATGCTACGTCATGTCAAGTGTAACAAGAATCTTATCAAGCAACAAAATTTCAGAAATACATAAGCCTCGTATTTGATCACGCTCTCAAAGAATTTTACCTTAGAATCAAGAAAACACTAGATTTGTTAGTTCATTGGCCACGCGCATGCATAAAAACACACTTGAGACAGATCTGAGGTAAATTTGTATAAATGCTTTTTAATAAAATATTCTTCAAAACCTCTACAAAAGGTATATACTGAATCATATTTGAAGGGTCCATCGGTCTAGAAGAGAAATGGTTAATCGGTTGTCGCAATTCTGAGGTTTGGTTATCTTTTTCAAATATTTATTTATTTATTTATTTACTTGGGTTTTACGGCACACCGACACTTAATAGGTCATACGGCGCCGTCAAATATTTACATTGTCTCTATGCCACGTAAGGTTTTTGACGTCTCTAATGTCGCTAGACTCAGAACACTTCGACTCAAGGTTCATATTGTCACTCGTGCACTCGTGGGCCGTCATTAAGCGTGGGCATGCTTACTTTACGTGGTGTTAATGGTACAGTGGATAAATACGGGGAGTTCCTCGACAATTCTGAAGGAATGAAATGTAAGTTGTTCCATATTGAGTGTTTCACCATTTCTTTTTTTCAGCAGTTTACTCTTAAATTAAGTAATGTTGTTTACAATGAAAGCACATTTTCTTTAAAGGTAGACTATCTGAAAATGTCGCATACCGTTAGCACTCGTAATAATTTGGACACCACTTGTCGTACGCATAACTCACGATAAATATGAACAGGTGCCATTTTCCCCAGCAATTATAATTTAAAGATAACGGCTTTTCACCAGGATTGTGGTTCCCTTTAACCTTAATGTGCATGTACAATGTCTTATACATAGATAAGTACGACATATACGTATAACATCGATAACTGAGCATGGCACAGCACCACCAGATGGATATATTTACAGTTCAATATTGTTGAAAAATCAAAATTTAAAACTGTGAAAGATGTGATTCTTAACCTGAATCTGTGACAATGACCTCTGCTATAAGCAGTCTATGTTTTCACAGCTTCTATTCTATTCTACAGGTCAAAGAACCTTTCAATTCAAAGCAATATACTGTTGTTTTCACATTGCCAACACACACACACACACACACACACACACACACACACACACACACACACACACATACACACACACACACAAACACACACACACACACACACATATATATATATATACACACACACACACATATATATATAGATATATATATATATATATATAGATATATATATATATATATATATATATATATATATATATATATATATATAGATATATATATATATATATATATATATATATATATATATATATATATATATATAATATATATATATATATATATATATATATATATATATATATATATATATATATATTCCCTAAAATATAGTTATTCGAATGTAACTGACCGGCATTTCTGATACATATGACACGTCATTTGTCACAATATTGAAAATATAAATTACATAAATAAAAGGGATAAGTCTTTACCATACAAGTTTTATAAATACTGTAATCAAACATTATCTTCATTGAAACTATCAAATTTATATTCCGACACCTCGCAAACAGCGCTTCTGGGGGTTATGATGTACTACATGTAACTCTCAGTACAAAAAGTAAAACAACATTGCCATGTTTCTCTGTGTTGATATCGTGCAAAGAATAATTCTCATCTCCAGTTGAATAAATTCAGGCAGAAATAGCATTACATAAAGGAAGTTTTCATTTTCGTCGAATAAACCCTTTACGATACAAATAAAAATATTCTTCAGCGTACAAGCCTTCTTAAAACCCAAGTTGTTTTCCGTTCTTTGTCAGGCAGTTTTTTTTTCATTTTCAAAGATACGAAAACTTGGGCTTGAAAATATATTAATCAACGTCATCACCACTCGTTATAATGGCGAATATATTGATGAAACATGTCCTTAGACATTAATCAAGAAATAAGATAAAGTTTGATGTTTTCAATTCACATGAGTCTATTAATTGTGTGTGGCATGAGTCAGTTACGCTGTATTTGTCTTTCCAGAAAAGATGTTACAATTCTATAGTTTGACTTATATGCACCATTTGAATGATTTAAAAGCAACTTCTGTTTTAATTGCTCTTTTGTTTTCCTGTAATTGCTGTCAAACGCTAGTTTAGATAGACGTGGTGCACTTGAGGAAGGATGTAACTGTCATTTATGTAACACATGTTTCCGGTAGATTTAACCTTTCAAGAATATACAGGACAAGTTAAAGTATAACGTAATCCTTTGATAAAATTGACATTTGCAAATTTATTTTGGGTTAGATTTATCATAAGATTGTGTCAGTAATGAAGAGCTATGGTTGATGTGATGTATTAAACCTTTCCTAAGTAAAACTTGATCAAGTCGTGGATTTTAATTGAATATAATCGCAAAATATATTTACCTTCATTTCTAAAGGTCCCATAATCCTTTAACATTGCTATTTCGAGCTTAAACTCACATTGGAACTATATACGAAAGCTTTTTTTTGTTATGAAAAATGAAAATGGGGGCTTCAGCTCAAGCCATGACTAGGACATAGAAATTCTTAGTTGATATGGGCCTAGGTGTTTAGTGATGACTTATGTTTTACCCGCATTTGTTTTCACAAATTTTCCAAGATATCATCTTACTATGAAGTTTATGAATAGTCGATCACACTGTTCTGTAATCTCTTTGTGTTCAATAAACTGTTCTTAAGTTCTTAACATGAGCATAACTTATTTGTTAAATAAAACTACAATTTGTCATACAATACTAACAATCGGTCGAAGATAAGCAACGTCTATGTTTGCATGTTTCGTAAAACTGAATATCATAGGTAAGCTTTTTTCGACAGGTCAGAAGGGATTTATTTACTATAAATACCAATGATACTTATACATTAAACCTAGATTTTACATTGTAGCCATTGGGATCGATAATATAGTAATTTCTATACAAGGATATATATCACGTTAGCACTATTATCAAGGGAAGAACGAAACACAACATAGTTGACATGTTATGAAGGATAACATATTAAGCCATTCCCAATTCGTATACGTGTGTTATTAAAGCAATGCTTGAGGCCATCTGTTTAAATGGCTCTATATACTACTGGAAGGTATGAAATGGGAAAACCTGCCCCGTCACCAATTTCATATCCGCATGTTCTAGCAAGAAAGAGTGCCTATGGTCGTTTCTTCTTCACAGTGTACTGATTTTAACATAAAAAGGGATTTTGGAGCTTACATACAAACCTTTTTGAGAATGACGTAGATGTAATCTGGTGAAATCATTGCGTGGTACACTTTAACAACCTACCAAAGACTGTCTGCAAAGATACATAATCAATTCTGTTGTATCACTATTTATCACATGATTCTTATTGGTTTCCATTTAAGGCACTCATTATATATTTTGTTATATGACACTAGTGTAATACAGCTTTTTTGATTGATGAAGTCTCAAATCACTATTTCACCTAGTATTGCTGTTAAAATTTCGAAAAATCTTTTATTGGCGACTAAATTTTTTATGTGATAAAAAGAATCCGACAATCGTTGTCATTTAATACAAACATTTATCAAACTCTTCCAGGAAAAATCGTTTCAGATCCTATAAATTGCCAAAACCAATGTCACATACATTTAAAGGACTACGTGTACGTGTGTGCACGTAGATGCAACTAGGTGGGTGATTTAGATTTATGATAGGTTGATGATAATTTAAAACGTGTTGTCAATCTAAACCACACGATGTCCTACGCTTCACAATTACCTAACGTTTCATTTATAAGACATGAGTCCTTCAGAAAAAAAGGAAATGTGAAACGAAGGTCCATATATCTTTGCAGCTGGTACATAATAAAACTTAACGAAGGACGGGTGAGGCACCTAGTGGAAGTGATTTTTAGCGCCACGAGTGGAAATTTTTGTCACACTGGTGTCCGATAAAGCGATACTTACACCATCCAGTTAAGTCTAAGGTGATGTTGAGATAAGTTGCATGTTAATTTAGTAATATTTGCTAGCCCAAGCCCGGACATATTTAACTAAATATTTGTAATTTAAGTTTGTGTTCTACAAGAATGTAGGTCAGTCCTAAACTATTCTTTCAAGCTCAAACAAAGAAAATATCGATTGTAATGGCAAAGTACAGTTACATTATATCTGCATGTTTGTATAGTCTATATCCTTAATGAATAACAATGCGATAAGAGTGTCGATGTTCTCGCGATACAATTATGCCTTTCCTTGCAAAAGCTGTCAAGATGTTTGCAAATGGCGACAAAACTTGTTCTGCTAGCTACCGGATTAAAATTATACGCTGTTTTCGTATCACATAAAAACTGCAAATTGCAAACCTTTATTTTGCGCGTATAGGAGCACATATAAATGGATCGTACTTTAATGTATAATTGTACTTTCTATTAAAACAGCTGTTTAGATCGTTAAAATTGTCAGTCTTTTACGTTATATACAACATTTGGTGCAAGATGTTTTTGCAGATTTGAGCGTTTTGTATCTGATTGATACCAGTAAAATCATTAAAACTTAGTTTAAAAGAAGCTGAAACAGCCAATAGTTATTTTTATGCTATATTAAATGTGTGGTAATATTTTTATCGAAACTTAAATAAAAAATACTTCCTAAGTGATTTTTTTCCCTACAGAGATATTCCACAACCACGTTGTAAATAATTGAATAGTTTGTTAAAGATAAAAGGGACAATTAAAACATTTCATTTGATGAAAAACTAACGTTATTTATATAAAAAAAAAACACATTATTTTCCCCTTTTTTAAAAACGTTTTCTTCAATACGTTCAGTTAGGTCGAATTCAATTTAAGATGTATTGTGTCAAGATTTTTATAAGGGAAGATGTCAATAACATACACAAATGATCTCTCTTTGCACTGAACTGGTTTTCTCGGTTTGGTAAAACATTCGCTTAGTTCAGACACGTGGAGATCTACTTCGAATAGTGCTTAGTAAGAGTTTAGGAAGAGAACTTTCCATTACACATTGTTTGTTTAAATTGACATTTTAGGAATGCTAACAAAAGTGCAAATGTATACGAACTCACATATGTCGATGATAGATTGTGAAGACAGTGAACTAATTGTTTACATTTTCCTACTCAGTCTTTGAGAACTTGATTCAATACTACAAAGAACATTTGAAAAAAAAAACGTACATGCAAAGCAAATTATTACAAATTTTAACTTAGTATTCTTTTAACAAATTACGCTTCGAAGGACACATACACTTTTTAACACAATTTTTAACCGCAATCTCACGTAACCAAACCTAACATCAAATAATACGTAACATATATCAAAGCGACCTCTTAACGAAAATCGAGAGCACATGTACACATATGACGCATAGAACCACAATAACAAAGCGCATAGTTTGTGGGTTTGCCACTTGAAAGTCCTCGGGCAATCCCGTCTTCGGGACAATCATCCTCGGATGTATCTGGTGCAATGAAACTTACAGAAATCACGATTGTTTTTTCGCCGGAAGAAGTAAATGCAAAAGTGAAGTGCGCACAAAACATAAACAATGACATCGTTTGACAGGCGTGTGTCTGTCGCGCTGGGAAAAATAAAATTAGACTATTTAAATTTGAAGCAGCCACCACTTGAAGTTTTACAGGCATCGTAATGTAGAGAGCCATCTGAGCTGCCATCTTTGTTTTGACGTCTGACACAAAAGTTGTCCCATTTAGGGAAATGGCCGAGACGATTCGACTACCTACATACATCCGAGAGATGATTCGTAAATTTTCCGAGGTGTTCCGATTGGGGGTTTGCCTTACTATCGAGTAAGTCAGGTTTCATGTAATTTTTCTTGAGGTATACACATGACATCTATTCTATTCTAGTGTTCGAAGTTCGGATCTATTCTTGACTCCTTAGCTTAAAAATGACTAGAAAGGCGAAGACATAAATCGAAAGGAACCGCTTTTAGTAAGGCTTATAGTAACTGTTGAACTCTTTACCAGAACATTCCTATACGCATGCACTTAATAAAGAGAAACACAATTTCATACAAAGTGGTTGTGATGTATAGATCTATAGAGTTCCCGATATGTCTGCATGTACTTACATGCGAAAAGACATTATTTTCACGCCAACAAATTTGAATTAGGTATGCATGGACGCTCTATCCTTACGACCAGTAAGCTTTGTTCGTTGTAAATGGAAAGAAAACAACTGATTTTTACTATTGCAAATGATTTAAGGCTGTTTTGTCGGTATCTATGTAAATTTTAACGTTTCAATTTGTCTTGGATATTTCCAACGACTGTCAATGTATTAAAAAAATGTATTTAGTATAGACATAGGTTTTTTTTTCAAAGACAGCTGTTTCAGGTGCCAAGCTACTAATGATACGACAGCAACGACGGGGAACGTGTTAGCGTGCAATATGTTTCTTATCTTAATATATATATATATATATATATATATATATATATATATATATATATATATATATATATATATATATATATATATATAATATATAATATATATACACACTATGAATGTTCTCATATTTCTTCTTCCGCCTTACTCGTTTCATACCTGCTGTTCATTAAATTGTGTACTACGACGTCATAGCCTTCTTTTAAAACCAACATGTTGAACACGGCATTGTACGCCAGCTTTATCAACGCTATTTCTCATAGATCGACATGCAGAACAAATTAACTCAATGCTCTTTCATAGCATTTTGCCACAAAGTCTGAAAGAAAAAAATGGACAAAATACTAACTGTTGTACAGCCGTGACCTCTCCATAATATTTCTGTATAGGCATGTTTTAACTAAACTAACACTGTACACTGTAATTTATAAGCACTTTTTCGCCTATGTAACGGGTGTTATTGTATGCTGTATGCTTATCTAAATTGCGTTGATTGGTACATGTGTGCATTTCAAAATGAAGCTCTATCAATGATCGCTGTATTTAAATTAACAAAATGAAATAGTCATCGATTGAAAGCAACAATTCTAATTTTAGGGGGAAAAAATGAAGTGCAACTAACCGACATTTTGTGTTATATGTTTTTCCAAAATTATGATATACATGTAAAAACCATAACTGCTTAACTTCCACACTTATCAGTCTGCATATGGTTAAATCGGGAGAGGTCTCTATGAAAAACCAATGTTATTAAAATGAAATTATGAAATATTCTTTACTTGAACAACATGTATTGAATTATATTTGATGACAACATATACTCAAACATCGCGCGTTACGTCCCCTGTTTTTCTGTAAACACTACTAACGTATACAATACATCTTCTGTATGGTTAATTTATAGCCATGTATTTAAAGGCGACCATAACATTTACCGAAAATGTGACCTTACCTTAAACACTCATACAGGCACATCAATCTAAAATGAAATTAAATCATAATCTCTAAGAATAAAAAATGTTATTATTACCAAGAAATTCCAAAAAAAAGAAGTAAACGAAACAGCAAGCTCACCAGAACAATAAAGAATGACCCCTTCTATAAATAACGATATATATATATATATATATATATATATATATATATATATATATATATATATATTTATATATATATATATATATATATATATATATATATATATATATATATATATATATATATATATATATATATATATATATATGTACGAATTGATGAGCGTCGTTTTATTTTGCCCAAAACAAAGTATATACTATTTTGAAATTCTATTTTAAACAATGCATATATTAATTACATAAAACAAGCATATTTCTGGATCCTCAGTCGCTCCGACAGTAGTGTATTTGTCTGCCACAAAGAGATTTTAGTTACCGATCACAATTAAAACTTGCAATTATTATTTGTCGTTTTATTTTATTTCTTTTCTTTTTGCTCTTCCATTACCATACTGACTGCCATAAATCTGTTTTTGACGAATGAAGTTTTAGTATTATTTTCATAAGCCATAACATTTTATACAAGTACGGACATGGTTACAAAACGTGTTTGACAAAGTTATTATGGCTTATATATAAGAATACAGGAAACATTTCGAGAGAATAATAAAATTAAAAAAACAATAAAATACATGTTCTACATTGTTCCAGAACAGCATTAGCATTAAACCCTTCCAAGAAGGAGGTCAAAGACGACTCAGTGGACAAATAAACGCCATAAGTAGAGGTCTATTTAAAAGTACCAATTTAATACGATTGGCAAAAGTCTCTTCATATTTTGCCAGACGCATCCTTTCCGATCGACATAAATTAAAATGATCTGTTGTGATCTGCTTATATTCCTAAGTAGAAATCAATCTGGACTTCTTCAAATGTTCACCGGGACCTTATTGACTAGGTGGCTCTAACTCGATGTTGTAAAAGATGAAGTTTGGACGCTTGAAATGAAACACGAAGTGAATCATAGGTTTCCTACAGTAGACCATTCCTTAGAGCTACCTCTTCAAAATGCATTAATTGTCATTATGATGACGCCTAAATATCTTAGGAGAACCACTGTTGAACAGCAGGTCAGCTAGAGACATTCCCGCACAATAGTTCCGCTAGCTTTTGTGTAGTTGGTTCTTTAAATATGCCTCAAATGCCACCCTCTAGTTTCTGTTCAGCCTTGACCGGTATTTCTTTTTTGCCAAACCGTACACAAATTACGCGACACCTAGTTCTTATTAAACATTTTTGAATGCTTAATGTGTGCAGTCTGACGTTTGCATGTGATTCTCAGTAGTATATCAGTTTTTTCGTCAAATAACTATTTTAGTTCATTTGCACTACTAACCACGTGATTTGTATAGCCTCCTTTATCGATACATCTAAATCAGTCTGAATGACTTGTGGTACAAACCCCGCTCACGGGGATATTAATTTTCGCGGGAAACATACTATATTCCTGCTTACTTATTAGTTGATGCATACTTTTATAAAGAAAAGTAACTATTGCATTTTCCTGTAACTTGCTCAGCCTGCTTCTTAATTCTAGTGATGCACTACAAAAATAAAACTAAAGGCAAATATCGACTAACAACAGCGCAACGTTTAGAAACAAAATATGAATTCCACAAACATGTTTGATTTATTTGTCTTCAATCAATTCAGAGAGGGTTAAAAAGGCTTATTACACATTTTTAGCAACATGACTATACATAAAGCAAATAAATATGTCAAATAGTTATTAAATATTAAAAGTACAGTAAAGTGGAATTAATGAAAGACATTAATGAATAGTCTCCCTTCACTGCAAGTAGGTCCTTTTTATTTGTTTTACTCGGTTTTTATGTTTGTGTCCTTTGGAGTGTATTCTGACGTATCTTCCTTTCTTCTGATACCCAGGTTAACCATCAACAAACGCCTCCATTTTTTTAAATAACAGTTTGTAAATAGATATGAGTTTATATTTATTCTAAAGAAAGAAAGTTCACTGTTTGTAATTGTAGAATCTACAGAACGGTAGACAACATCCAAGAATTTCAACTAGACGGACCTCCCTACTGTTTGGAATACTTCGGATATTATATAACAAGGGAGACAATTTTCATTTCACCAATGTACCTCATTGACAATTATCTCACAAGGTGAATGGTACTCAATTTCCATAGGTTTTCACAGGTGAAAAGCGTAACAAGAAGTAGGTAATCACTACATGTACCTTAAAAGAGGTATGCATTCTATCAGCTATTAATGTATATGTAACAAAACATATAAATAAATTGAACAGATACCTTATTTAAACAAATGGAGAAATTACATCAAACAGTTGTTAATTAGTGTTCGAGTAAAAATGACATTAATGGCAAGACTCTGATCTAACATTCATGAATTTTCTTTGAACTATTGGAGAGAGGGCCGAATGCAAACAGCAGAACTGAATATATTTTTATTTTGACATGATCATAGTTGATCGTCCTTAAACGCAATTTAAAAAAAGAAACATTAATTAAATTTCGTTATTCAGCAAACATGCATTTTATCCGAAGTTTCATGAAAGCGCTGCACCTTAGTTGTCTGTAGATCAACATGGATCCATATATATTTTCCAGCAACTATTGCACAAACGCGGCGGAAATACATTCATAGCTGAGCCGTTTTTCTTATCTTCGTGTAATTTTCTGAAGTATAAGACTCCTTAGGTCAGCACGTATTGTTGTTCGTGATCACGAGTATGTATTCTGTCACATGACCGAAGGAGAGGCGTGTAGAAGGGAGAGTTTAGGTCATTATATCTGTATGGCCTCCTCTGCCTTTTAGTAGCTATTTCACTTTCCTTTTGATCAGCGCAAGTAAAAAAGTATGAGGTGTTGCGATTTCCATGTTTTGTAACAGGCTGGTTCTCCGGTACAATAATTATTGCAACTCCCACACTAGATGTAGAATACAACTCTAATTTCTTTACTTTACGAGCCCGAACTTTTACACCCGATAAAATACTTCTGATTGAACTTAGCGCTTTAGATAAAGGCCAATGCCACAAATGTTAAAGTTAGGCCAAAAACTCGGAGGTAACTCGTACATTTTGTATACCGATAGTCATTTTTCTGTCTGCTGAAGCCTTTTTCTGTTATGCCTTTCGTCTAAAGATTCCTTTTTGTGGCACCCGAAATATCCATTTAGGTTGCTTGTTTTGCACACAGGGCTTCTTTCTTGGGTTTAATTTTCTCTTCAATATAATGTCTTGCTCTCTGTCATGAATGAAAATATATTACCATTATGATCAATCATGAACTTAGTAACATAATAATCAGGTATGGTGTTGTTGTCGAACATGGGACGATTATGCAATACTTTTTTATTTTTTTTTATTTCAAAGGTAACTTTTGAAGTATTGCTTTAGTTGCGATGTTATAAAAATGGAGTCGATAGAACACCAAAGGCCGTCTGGTAAGTCTTCCAAAATGGCACGTCAAAGAACTGCACCTAAGCTGAGATTTGCTATGGTTGAAACGTGTTAAAGGTTAAGAAAAATGTTTGTAATTTTTATTTGCCAATTTGTTCAATGGTGTGTTAATGTGTTTGTTTTATACCTTTTAAAAATATATATATAATGTTGTAATACTGTTATGACCTTATTACTGGTATATGTTCGTATTTTGAAATTATTTTTGTACAGACCTGTCTTGCGTATAGCCATGCTCCACTTGTTTGCTTGTCTATTAAAATAAAAATTTAGGTATCGACTTGTTTGCTTTTCAATGAATCTCCACACGCCTGTTGTCTGTTGTCATTTAATTCATCCTGTCACAATTGTAAAGTGTATTTTCCTTTGACGAAGATCACAACCTTAATTTAATCTTCATGTGGCATGAATGCTTCAACAAAACTGTAAACCGCTAACGTTGATTTATTGCCTAACTTTATGTATACTGATGATGATAATTATGATGATGATGATGCATATTTAGCTATACTTTTAATAAAATGGCTTACACGGTTGAACTTAACTGTTATAAAATGGGAGTTACATATAATAATGCATAATATGAAATTGTGCAAACTACGTTAAAAAGATAAGTCCGTATGTATGGAAGATTATACACTTCCATCTAAAATGCGATAAATAGTGCAAAGAAATAAAACAAAAATGATAAAATATCACGGTACATGTTGTTAAAATACCAACTCCAATTTTATAAATTAATGCTTCGCATGTAATCATTTGAATTCAGGCACATCTTTTGCCTGTTTAATTCTGTATTACCAATGCATTTCACTTCTTTTAATAAATGCCATCCTCATACGAAATGGCCTGCAGAAACAGTGCTCTGAATTCGTGGCAGATCCTAAGCTGTGCCGTTTGGCGGTTTCAGGACAGGAGGTAAGTTAAATAGTCTGGGGTCGTTCACAATTTAGCATTTGTCAACAATATGAATTCTACTTTACCTTATATCGGAAGCCAATGAAGATCACAAAGAGTTTGTTTAGAATTTTTAAATACACGTTTTGCACACTTGTTTAGGATTAACAGCATTTTTCGTAAATCCGAAGCTGCAACGCCATAGAGAATATAATTTATATCATCTAAATGGGATATCACCAATGACAAATTATGATAAGGTACAAGAGGATATGAAATATGAGATTCTGCAGCAGCTTTAGATAAATATATTCGAGTAATTGTAATTTTGCAAACGTCCATTTTCGTCGCTTACATTTATTAGTGACATGTACTTGAAAGCTAGGTTCCATCAAGGTCACTGTCAACATATCTGACAGACATACTACCTTTCAAAGTGTCGCTAGCATATTGATCCTATGAGTTGAACATTTATCCAGTTATGGTTTACTAGCAAACAATATACAATATAAATTCAGTTTTTATGCATTCATTTTAATTTCATTTTGATTCATCTAGTTAATTATTACTGCATCGTGTTTAATCTTAGAGATGACATTTGATTCAGCACTTGAAACCGCCGGAGCTAAACGTTTAGCAATAATATATTCGTCATTGTTATCATTGTTACCATACACTGTTATGTAGCATAAACTAGAATTTCTGTCATATAAGATAAAGCTACCTTTCCGTGGTACAAGTGATCTAGACGAAGAGAAACAAGTGTTAACATTTATACGAGAGGTCCTTGATCTTGTATTTGATTTGAAGGACAGACAGTAATATGGCATGATTAACGGCGTGAAAGGCTGCACCCAGATCCACTGCAATCAATGCTGTTACTTCTTTCTTCTCGCAAGAATAGACATGTTGATTGATTGATTTTCTGGCAGGATATTGTAATGGCTGACATGATTATTAAGCGAAAGCAGAACGGTTTTCTTTTTTCTAACAAATTTGAGAGAAATCTCAGAATTCCGACTGGTCGGTAGTTACTAATTCCCAAATTAATATCACTCTTTTCAGCCGAGATATTATTGCATCTATCTAGGAAAACCCTATGTGTTTAAGAAAGATTTACACGTTTAGTAATGGTTTGCAAGAGGTCAGTTAAATGCCCTTTAAGAATATATGTGGGAAGTACGCCATTTTCTTGTGATTTTGTTTTTCAGCTCGCTTATATTTATTTTCTTTCTTCCATATGGCTAAGTTCAATGCTTCTTAAAGACTGAACATCTTTGACTTATACTTTTTCTCTGATCATCGTTTTTTCCTTGATGCAAAGATCCAATTTTTCGTTCGCATACTGAATTGCTTGTTTTTCTGAAAGAACTATTTCGTTTTGCCTTAAAAGGTACGATGTATAAATAACTTTAAAATTCGTCCCTACATTATTTTAATTACGTCATGTCTTAACTCAAAGAATACGTCATCAATTGGACTGGTTTGTTTAAAGAGGCTCAGTTTTCTTGCCGTTCCATTTATTTGAGAAACCTAGCCTGAAACCTGATGTTTATTGGGTTTATCGTCAAACCGACAGTATTTCAGTTTTCCGGAGACGGTGTACAGTTGAAGCAGATATAGTGCTGCCTTCGCTTTGTGTAGCATGCCGTAAACACCTGGTTTAATACCACACCCAGCTACAGTATCCTGGCGACGGGCCAACTTGTCGTGGAACTACCTTTATATTTGCTAGAGCGTTAGCAAGGGAGCTATAATACAACCATTTACTACCATTAACGACTTTGATATGTTGCGGTCCGGGATCGAACCCGGGTCATTCCAGACCTTGAGCCGACGCTCTTACGATTTCGCCACCAGGTCGGGTTTCAATGTATCGTCACAGTTTTGTCCTAACATTTACACTTAACTGGCATGTGAATAAGTTTGCTCTGTGTTTTCTTGATTTTTTATATGCGTTCATATACTCAAGTACCTTGTCATATGTTCAACATGCATTGGATATAGGATAAAGTCAATCCATAAAACATTTTGGTGCCTATTATTTGTTTTGCAAGGAAGCTAACACCAACAAATCATGGTACAAAATCTGTGTATTATACAGCGACAATGTTTTATGCCGAACAATGTTGAAATTCGCTTCCAACACATCCAAATTTAAATTGTGTCCTCTTATGAAAAAGAATAACATTACATCGCTAAGTTTACCAAACATATTAACATCTGTCTTTATCAATAATCGGCTTTAAAGCCGTCGTGTTTAATATTGTTTACTAATACTCGCAGTTACAAGACGTGCAGCTATATTTCATTCAAGTAATAAATTATGGAGAATATGGCGTGTTCAAGAAGCGTGTGCCACATTTTATGCTTCAAACAGTACAGCTTATCAAAGGTTCGGGTTGATGAACCTTAAATGTTGAAATTTGTTCTTTGTATTTCGTAACAAACTGCTGTGATGTACTAAGTAACATATGTTGTGTCATTTGATAAACATCATATCTTATGTCCGTAGAGTAATGTTAATTGACTAAGAAACACATAAATATAAATATATGGCATGTATAATTGGCCGGAAATTATTCTATTTGAATTCACCGTTTATCTGATTAAACTGACAGGCGACTGGTAAAGTGGATCAGATTCATGAAAAGTACATTATACAAGTTTGACCGAACAATTCCGCAACCTTTATTAAAGTCTAAAACACATTTTTCAAGTTAAGGTTAAGTTACAATGTTTTACAAACTTGTGTAGATATTCATTTGATTACAATACACATTTTATCCATGCTCCTATCCAATATCAACACATAAAAACAAAACGCCTACTCAAAACAAAAGCGATACTTAATCAGTGTGATGTTTCAGTGATCGGTTGATCCTTGTGCGCAGTTAAGTAATTTGGTTTGATCGATCGGACACAATAAAGCAAGACATGTATTGAGGTAGGTAACATACTAACCGAGTCGGGTCATGACCAATGACAGCAAGATGTTATCAGTCACTGGAATAGAATAAACAATGTGCTTGCAAGCGTTTTTATTTCTATTGACTCTTCTAAAGAAACTTCTGCGCGAACCTTTAAAGGAAAAAAAATCTGATGAAAATATTTGTAACTATATATACATCGCTGATCAATTAGTCGGCTCATGCAATTAGGGCCGTAGTAATGACCGTACTGCGCTGAGAAACGAACATATTCCAGTCAACTTTGGTGAGTAAACAACTTGTCGGAATAAACTTCATTCCCGTGAAAAAAATCGACTAAAATGTATAAACTTATGTTTTCATATCCTTTATAGAATATGATCAATTTAAATGCAGATTATGACACCGTTTTAAAGGTGGCTCCTGTAAATCAAAGTGGATTCCGGTGGATTCCGGTATCTTTGGTGGATTTCGGTAAGTCGTGTTATCTGGTAAAATCAGGCCTCTTAGTGATCAACAATTGTTTTACAGATGTCTGACTTTAGCCATAAAACCTCTGCATGAACAGGTGCATCTATGGACGCTTGTAAGGTCATCTGATACCAATACTGCAAATATCGGAATTTTAGAGGTTATAATTTAGTAATTGATGCAATGATTTAGCAATAAAAAATGTTATTGTTTACACAATTCTTCATGAACGGTATTTTTACTGGTAAGTTAAACATATACATGGCTTAGATTTGTTTTTAATTTGAGTCGATAGTTGCGTAACATCTGATTTATAAAATAGACTATATCAAACCCTTTGAACGAGCTTATTTTCTAAAGCAAGACTATCCAATCAGTGCAGATTATGGCGACACGTTGGATCTCAATTACTCAAGAGAACACGTGCTGTTGATTTTGATACTGTCAATGAGCACTTGACCAGGCTATATATAGAAACTATAAAATTACGTATAGGAGAAGAGGTCGAAGTCATCTTATCGAACGATCCTTTGACATTCATGGTGAGAGTTGTCAATACACCATAAAATGTAGTTTTTTTTCTGTTTAAGTTTTGTTATCGTTATTATTATGGAGAGAGAGAGAGAGAGGGAGAGAGAGAGAGAAAGAAAGAGAGAGAGAGAGAGTTTAATTAACATTTTGTACGGATGTATATGGGTTGAAACTTAAAGCACAAAACCAGTTAGTTAATGTCGAGCAAGGCAGAATTCCCTTAACACAGCAAAGTATTGTATGCATAATAATATATTAGTGTAAAGTGTTAAAGAGCAGTGATGTCACATTTATTCAATATGCATTAGGCTTTGATTGAATTATATTGACCTTTTTTTCCAAATTAGAGCACGTTGGCCATGTTTCTAGGACACACGTTTAACAGCTTAGGTTTTAACGATGTCTGGCTTGATCAATGAGTTAATTGATATGTTTATGTCACTATTAAAACAACCATTAAAACAACGTGTTCGTGATTGCTATCTTCAAGAATGGGCTGGAACAGAAATGTTCACCACCAAGATAAATAGGCATTTCTCTACGTGCTGATTTTAATATTACCTAAATAACGTGGGAGTAACGAAATTCCGTGTAGCGCTTACTGTATTAAGACTATTTATTAGAAATTGAAACAGACCGCTGGCACAAACGATCTTACATCCCATTGAATTAAATAAAAAGTGAAATAAATGTACCTAAAGAAAATAAACATAAGTAAGGATGGTGGTATGCTGGATTGGCCAATGGCCTTATCTTTAAATAAAACAATCCGATGTATCACATACAAATAACTATAAACCGCACTTACAGCTCTTAAATAAGGACATTACCATATCGATACACATCAGTTAAGAGTATGTCGATCGAACAGAATATGATTAGAGAAATCTGGCCTCTTGCATACGCTTCAATAAATAAGTGTAAGAAATGTCACTTAAATATCCACATGACTTATAGATCACCTTAAATGAGACACAGTAGTAGTTCTAAAAATGGCCTTAACGACGTAAATTGGCTTTCCATTGACATGACACAACATCATAAAAAATACAATAATGAATTTGTTATTTAAATTAGAAGAAAGGGGTTATTGCCTTTACTTTAGCGTTGCTCTCAGGTCAAAATCATAGAGAAAATTAGTTAATGTAACTATTAGTTTTGATTGTATTGTAGATTATGTTAATATGTAAAGGACCATTGTGGTTATAAGAAAAGTTGATAATGTAAACCATGGATTTGGTATACCAGGGTTCCGTGACTTTAACATTATGTGAACCACTTTTACAGATAATATACAATCTTTGTTGATGTTTTTGTCGTTGTTGTTGTTTCCTTTTGTATTTTTTGTTTTGCTTTGTAAAACAATAAGATTAATTTTTTTACTTTAAATTTAAAATGTAGAATAGGCTTATGCTTTTTGAAATTTTAAAAGTAGAAATTGATTCTATATTTTGGCTTTCATAATATGGAAACAGTCAGCTGCAGCGTAGTTAAAAGCACACATCTGATACTCTTTTTTTCTGTTTTAGTGCATAATACTGAATAATAAATTAATAAAAACATCATACACCCGGTTCAAGCACCCCAGTCGGTCCATATTTCCGACAGACCGTTCCAAGGCGGTAACTGTCGGGTTTGCTCTTTTCGTTAAATGACTCATCACAAATTTGTTCTTACTTTTCGCTTGGCTTGCATGTGAAATACCTTTGTTCTGTGCCTTTTCGAAGTTTGGTATATGTTGTAATGCTCATAGGACTTAGTCATATATTCTTATTGAAGTACTGTGAAGTTTTTAGACAAACAATCGTTGGCATGAGTTTTATTATGTATAATGCCCAATGCCAATCCTATTTTTGTGAAAGGTGCTTACAACATTACCATATAAATTCACTTTGACATTTTTATGCATGTATTTTGTACCGTAGACGCAATACTGTAGCGATTCAGTTTGGAGATCTTGAAGAAAATAATGAAGAAAATGAATACCGGCGTCGTGGTACGGATTGGCTCGAATTTATTGTGTCACGTTAGAGAGTTTGTGCACTTTAACTAACAGATCACTGCAAGGCGCTTGTATGTTTTTTCTTTTCAGTAAATCAAGCAAACAAATGTATGTTTATATACACCATTTGAAGCAGAGCAAACAACAATAACAATTGATTGAATGTTAAGAAAAAAATAGTTTGATGCGTTTGTAGCTGTCATGTGCCTAAACTATGCCCTTGCCAAGATTCTTTAAAAAATGTTTCTAGATTTTCATTTAGAATTTTGGTTGAGGCAAAATTAGAAATAACACTTAAAATGGAGACATATATATTTTAACTTGTTTGTGAAGGGTAAATGACTTGTTCAACACCTGCTTGGAATTCTTTAAATGGTAATTTTGCTTTTAAGTTTAATCAAATTTTAGTTGGATCACGATCTAAATAACGTAAGTATTTTGTTTACCATTTAGATGTAGAACGGAACTTAGTTCAGATTCCTCATTTTTGCTTAGTAACCTCATTTAAAGCAGATCTACAGTGCGAAAGTACCGATGTGGAATTTTTTTCCCGATAATGAGAACATGAATAAGCATATTTATCATGGAAACAGTGAATAATATAGATTATTTATCTCAAGTTAAGTCCCTGTACATGTTCCTGAACATGCCAGTACCTCCGTAGTAACTACCACTATATGTATAAAATGACATTGCTCATCCGCGGCTTAGCGTTTACATTTTCTACATTACTTAACTATGTTTGTATATATGTACATATACTTGTACGTTACATATATACAAATGAAGAAGCTCATAAACACGAAGTATCATAGAAACTTCACGAAGCACAGTAAGTCCAACAATTATTGTCATCAAAGCTATTTGTTGTGGGCATTTGTGATTGATTGTGTTCGAAAGTCTTTATACAAGTTGACCTTAAAGCTGTCTCAAGAGGCGCACCTCCAGACATGTGACAAAAGTACAAAAGGAGCTTGTGTTTTCTCGTTGATTCAAAGTTATGTTCACTTATACACAAGAAAATGGTAAGTCGGTGAATGTAACAGCTCTTTCACGTGCTCCCTACACCCTGCTTTTTATGAAAATAGCAATTCATCTTTATTTTCAGTTTATATCTTTATATAATTGATAGAACAGTCAGACAAATTGTATAGGCTTATTAGAAGAGTATCACGACCATTAGTTTATTTTGAGATCGAAACGCGTTGAATAGACCGTTATTAATGCAATATTTTAGTACAGCAATACCAAAGTTCATACTAATAAAACAAAAAGAAATAGCATGTGTTGTGACATGAACTTTGACATAATTTGCTTGAAGGGATCCTGATAAATATCTGGATGGCGTACTTTAAAATCTGGAGCAATCGACAAACCATGGAATTGTGGGTAACAACATCATATGAAACTATGAAGCACTGGTTTTATTACAATACAACCCAGATGTACGAGTATTAAAAAAAGCTCTCGAACACACCACTTGATGTTATACTCACACTCCTCCTACTAATCCTACAAACAGATAGATAGACAGATAGGTAGATAGAAAGGCAGGCAGGCAGGCAGGCAGGCAGGTAGGTAGGTAGGTAGGTAGGTAGGTAGGTAGACAGGTAGACAGACTGGTAGACAGACAGACAGACAGGCAGGCAGACAGACAGACAGACAGACAGACACAGATAGAAAGACAGACGGACAGACAGACAGACAGACAGACAGACAAGCGATCTTCCTTAAAGGCACAAATTCATATACTAACCGTATAAACATTTTATTTCATTAAAGGGGCTTCCATTGAAAAAGGCGTGTGAACTTAATGGTACACGTATACACACGCACGCACGCACGCTCGAAAGCACACAATGACACACTCACACACACCCACGCGCGCACACACGCACAAATATATATAATGAATAAAGGGTTTATCATCATGCCAGTCTTCAGTTCAGGATATGGTGACTGAACAATTGTCGATCTTCGTCGATAACACTAAACTTAAGAGCTCCTCAAGATGTCTACTAAGAGATTTGGAATGTGTACGCATTTTTATACGCTTGCCGGGCAGCATTGTAATGCCGATGTTGCTACAACATATGAGCAAGTATATGGGAATATTTTACTGAATAACGACTACAGTTTATTTAGTATTGTTATGAAATAGAACAAATTTATTCTGCGTCCGAAAATATCTAATAGCAACCGGACAAAGCAGAAACAAGATAATTGTTGTAATTCTACAAAGTTTGTATGTCTTTATTTGCACTCTCTATATCTTTACAGAAGTTGAATTTGACAGGTAGCTTTATATTTGTTTTGTTTTGTTTGATGAAATACATTGCAGCTGCTAATTATGATCATTATAGCAACGTCCAGCTTTTTCGTAGAGGAAGACAAATGTCTGGGTAGAACCACCGGTGCACCGCAAATCAGCTGGAAGACCTTATCACATTAAGTCCTTCGCCCCGATCGGGATTGGGCTTGAACCCATGTGGTGCGAGGCTAATCATTGAGAGGAGTTACAAATCGGTGCTCTACCGCTACGCCATGGGTGCCCCGCAGGTACTTTTTTACATATTTTCCTTCCATAACATTCTATTTCAGGGTATACTATATATTTTTTCTATAAACCTATAAATAAGATGAAGTCCATCTGCATTAAACATATATTTATACCTTGTCTATGGTATGGGTAGCAATAAAAGACAAGGAAATCTGAGGGTTTACTAATATAATCAGATCAGCACAAGTAGTCACTATTGCAAAGAATGTCGTTATTAGAACTGGAAGGATAGAAAAAATGTCAACAGCATGCAGCTTCCTTACACTGTCGGTGGCAATAAGCTGACGGCGGGCAACATTGTCAATTCATAACGACCAGCTGTCACAAGGCTCCAGTCTGCAGAATAATAAAATCCACAAGCCTCCATAATAACAATCTAAAGGTTGAAATTTATTTATATATGCTTTACATAAACTTGTATGAAAATAAATGAACGCAACTTTACAGCAATTTAATAATGGAAAAAGTATGATAAAATAAGTGTTGCAGACTTGTTCTCAGACCATCTCAACAAATTAAAAGGTTTTACGCTAAAAGTTATCCTGATAACAAAGCCACTTAAAGTATGCAGTGTAAGTCACTTGTGCTATAGAATGTAAAATTGTATAATTTTGATAGGCTGACACAGTAATAAAAATGTAGGTTATCTTACCAATTTTGGGAATTAACTGTATGCCAAAGACATAAGAACCATGGTTACAACTCACACTTTTCTGTCTCTACTGTGATGGTTAGAAGCTGTAAATAGGACATGCAGGGTTTGGTTAAAAAGAAGGTACTGGAGAAATGAAACAGGCCCAATAGACATTTGATAATACAGAGTATAATTTATGCTTCCAATTTGAGTCGCTACAACAAATCGCGAAAACACATTGCAACATCTCTCAATACAGTGATAAGTATTTCAGTCATAAACCTCACAATTGCATATTTCACACAATGAGGTTCATTGCATTATATCGAAGCTTACCTGACTAGCTACTGTCTAGAAACTAGATTAAATGGTTTAAATGCAGTAAACTGCAAGTAGAAAGACCACGTACCTGACCACGTAGAGTATCTAACAAGATGGCTTGTAAATAAAAACTGAATTCTTCGGCAATAAGGTCAAGTGACGGCCAAACACAATTAACGGAAAGAATCCAAAAGTAGTGAAACGACCCAAAAGGACAATATCAAGTTAAAATATTTAAGCACAAGTTTTTATAGTAAATATACACTTGGTTATATACTAAACATGATTTCCCCAAGAGACTTACTTGAGCTCTCTTGAAAATATAATTTAATGCCTACAAGGGCACCTTTGACCTCTTGTATGGATAAAGTTATGCCTGTTTGACTAAAATGTGCACACACGTGATAAAGTAAACAGTTGCAGTACCAAATACTAGACCAAATATAGTTGTTTGTTATGCCTATTTTAATTTATTGTAACTGAACAACAGCTCAATGTGACAGAAAGTTAATCCTGTATTTCGTCTCAGTTTTAATATAAGACGAAGAAGTGAGTAACATCTTAATGACTCAAGTCACATGCTAAGTGTGTGCTGTTGGTGAAAATATTGCCATGGGTTAAACCAGAATTAAGCAGCTGAGCTCAAACTATATCGGATGTCTAGACTCGAATTAGTCACTTTGACTTTGATGTCGCTGCCATGATGCTTGTATTAGGAATTGATCAATTGACCTATCAAGAAAGATATCTATTGTACGCTATTCTTTAATTAACAAAATAACAAGTTAATGTTTGACTGTTAAATAGAATATAAATTATTCTTTTTACAACAGTTTAATTATAATACCTTAACAAAGAAAGCACTAGAAATCAGTTAATCGAACCTAATTAGTATCTAAGACTTACTAAGATAGCAATGAACAAAACTGATTGGGATAAGACAAAGCACTAATCTAAACGGCACGACAAGAAAGAATCATAGGAGTAAATATTTATCGAAGGAACAAAGCAAATGTTTTATCCTGTGTATAGGTAAACTCTTTCGAAGTGATTGTTGTAGTTATATAAATAGAATAACATTTACATATCGTACATAATAATTGCTTGTGTGTTATAAGAACATATTATATACATGTAGTTTTGTTATTAATTAATAAAACAATTTATTTTTAAGGAATAATATTATTGATGTATACACTCAAACATACATACTTTGAAGTAAAATATACAATCATTAAAGCAAATCTCAAAATATAGTGTTAATCCAGGAAATTGTAACGACGTTGTCATTTTTTTTGTTATAAGTCATAATGGGTTGTTGGCAACATCATACCTCTGCTATGTGAAGTGATAATTAATCAAACACGTATTTAGTAGTTTTTAAATTATTGCTAAAGTGCGTGCTTCATGTAATCTTTTACATCCGTTTGCCTCACATTTAACGAGAACTCAAACACACAACGCCATTTTCCATAGATAAGATATGACCATTAAGTTATTTTCATTTGCTGACACAATATACAACATATTGTCATGTCATGTTTAGAATTTCAGTTGAAAAGGGCAGCATATGAATAAAAAGTCGTTTTTTGATAAAACACACACAAGCAATATATATATATATATATATATATATATATATATATATATATATATATATATATATATATATATATATATAAACCGATATGCATAATTTTATGCATATATATATATATATATATATATATATATATATATATATATATATATATATATATATATATATATATATATATATAATTCTTTAGGTATGTAACATATAAATCGTGAATATATAGAAAGAAAAGTATTCATTCTTTTATCTGACAACATAGATACCTAAATAATGTATGCGGATTCTTAATTCTGACATACATGTATCGAGTCAAACAGACACCTTTTTAGAAGTTATGTCGACTGCTATTTTTTTTTTAACTTTTACTTTGATTTCATTTTTTTAACACATACGCACAAGAAAAAGCATGTATAATTTAACATACAGACATGATAAGGTTCATGCACATACATTATGATTGGAGCACGAAATAGAACCAAAACATATACATTTTTTCATATACATGTACATAATATTTATGTGGCACTATTCCCATAACTTATATTTTATTTAAACTGTCATAATTATCAAATTATTTTTTTAAATGTAATTTACTTTCTTTCTTTTTTTTTTGAAGCTATTGTAAAAGCCTGAATTTGAAACTTTATGATTCATTAAGTATCCTAGATATTTAAAAGCAAAAATTCACGAGGAACAATATGCTCTGTTAATAATTGTAAGCTTAATAATATATACAGGTAATGGGAAGGTATATATATTAAAAAAGTTAAACATTTAAAAAAAAACCCAGAAAGGTGGTAATATAGGGTAACAATAATTTTTGCTTAATTATTGTATTTGTGTGCATGTCTTTTCTAAGGCTATATTTGTGTCTAACATGACTGCTATTTATTATATTTGGGGAAAGATACACACGTACATCTGAACGACATGAGCAATTCTGGTTCACTTGGTTTACATCTACCTTTTTCGTTATTCGAGTGTAAATGAAACCTATTATTCGTTACTGTTCGTAAAAAAGAGACTAGTGAATACTTTTTATTATAAGTTTGTTAGATGCAGTGAAATTCGCACAGCTTATTTCCGTCTACAGATACTCTATACATTTCCTTGATTCAAAGTTTCCGAACTATCTCCGGACGTCGATCAAGATATTTCCTTGACATGAGAAAAGAGTCTCAATTGGAATCCGTTTGCCAGGGCATCAAGACACATTTAATTCCCCTACTATGTCATATGCGTTTCCTAATAACAGGAAGTAGACAGGTGTGCACATGCAACATACAAAAACTAATCTCATCTAAAGATCCCTTTCTAAACCATGTTAATAAAATTAACGCCTTGTTTAATAAGCAATAGTCTTATCAACTAATCCTCGTTTGTTAAATCATATTTAAAACTTTCTGATTGGTGTTGTAATATTTCCTTTAACTACATGTAAACCTGTCCTCATCTTGGCTTATCTATGCGCACCAACACAACGTATTTACAATTTTCTTACATTTATTGGTGATATGAAAGGCGTCTCATTTTTTAGATGGTATCCGAGGCAGGTTTGGTTTGGTTAGTATTTCTGATATAGAGCATCATCATGACAATTTTAGTGGTAAATCAGTACCTTAAAGATAGATTTGCTTTAAAGGGGTAGGTAATGCGTATTATTTATAAACGATGGTTTGTTAAAAAATCATAATGCAACAATGCATATGTTCGACAATCCGTTTCCAGCCAATACAGGCATGTTTCTGGCCAGACCGACAAGCAAAGGCAGGCATAGTTTCCAAACATTAAGGTTAATCTGACTCAATACAAAGAGTATTATTAAGAAATGGCTTGACGAAACCATTTCACGATGCATTTTTGTTTTAATAATTATTTACATCCATGTTTTTTTCAAAGTAACTCTGGTTTCTTAGGACTGTGGTAATCGTATCAATACGACTCATACAAGTTAATTGAAAAAATAATTTGATAGCAATATGGCATTCACATACTTTTCAATTGCACATATTCTGGTATAGTTATTCTGTGATTTGTTTTGTATCTTATTGCTTTCCCTCGTAAAGCGAAGAGTTGTCACCTTGCACTCTGTAGCTACTTTGGTTTTTTCCCTGCTGTATCGGTGGCTAATTTTAGTTTTACGATGTCAGTATAGATATGCCTTTTGTCCTTATAATTCAAGTCCTGTACACGTAACACTATTTATAAAAACTGTTTGAGACGGAAAATAGTTCGATATTTTATTCAAATATTTCAATATTCTTCAACGCTGTGAAATGTATATGGATTTATTTCTGTCCTTTCTCGTGTTATTTTATATGCCATATCAATGTATTGACATAAGTGCGCATTAAAGGGAGAGGGATTTGCCGGCATTTTTGCCGATATTGTGCAGCGACATTTCTGTCATCATAGCACATGTGCCCAAGGACTGAGCCCGGCTGGTCCATTATACCGACACCGATGAGTTAGGCGTAATGTTGTCCCCTTAGCCCCGAGCGTTAGGAGAGAAGCTACTATTACCAACTTTAAATTCTTTTGTTTGACCCGCCCGGGGTTTGAACCTGAGACCTCCCGATCGGCAGTGGTCCTTGAAAGCTGAAATATTAAAGATTTGACTGACAAGATGATAGACGAGTATCCGTCGACTTCCGTATCTCTTTTCTTCAACTAGTTTCATATTTTAAATTTTAAATTAAATAAAATATGACAAAAGTCCTATGAGCATTGCATCATAACTTGAATAGTCTCAGAACAACTTCAAGCTTAATGTAAAACTACAAACTAGTATGTCAAAGGTCATTACAAACAGAGATAAAACCCAAGGTTTTCCGCCTTGGTACAGCCAGTCGGCAAAAGGGGCCGACCGGGTTGTTTAAATCGGTTTTACTGGGCTCTTACTTCCTGAGGGGTTTCTAAAAATACAACAAGTGAAAATGAAATAAAATATCCAAGCGTTGCCGTTATCTTCTGGTGACTTAACGTCTGCAAAAACAGTCATTTTCTTTTAATTTGACAATAATGTAGTGATGTCAGCAGATTTAACAGTCATGCATTTACGATGTAAGCTGAGATGACTTTGTAGCGCACCACGCGCACGACAAGAAAAATACATTTCTGGATGCTTCATTTGGTTATCTTATAAGATATACGTTCCAAAGACGCAAACAGATGTGAGTTAACAAGTTTCGAATATAACCCATAAATGATTGCATGACAGCGTGCGAAGCTTTTTGTTATGTCTATCTTTGGTTTTTGGTTATTTGCGATATATAATTAATTGGCCCGTTGTCTTGATATCTGATAGGACAATCACGCCAAGGACGAATCTACTTGTACGATATGGTTTCATACGTTTCAAAGAAAAGCATTACGCGATTATCTGGTATATGCTTTATGCATACACATATCGCTGTTTATGGTAGTGTGGTTTTCTCATTTTAGTTTAAATTTCTTTTCTTTTTTTTTTCGTTTTTTTTTTCGAAATGTACCTTTTTCTTGGTCGTTTTTATGTTTTAATTTCTTCTCTCGTTTGCCGTTTGTACTCTTAATTAGCAGTTCTATTCTGTTTGGCTGTACAGTTAAAAATATGTCTGTTTCATTCTTTACAGTTATTTATATTATTTTTATATGTATCATGCTAGTTTTTGTATTGTTAAATAATTTGGTCTTTGAAATACATTCTTGGGTTGTCTCCTGTAACAACCCAACAATAACAGCAAAGCCTAGTTGGATATCACATTTCAACATTATTTAAAAAGTTAATAGCATAAATTCCATTGACTGACCAATGCTCACAACGTTTTCTTGTATGCAAGTAAAAAAGACATACAACGGAGTTCGGTTGTTCTGTTGATCAAAGCGGCGATTCATTGAAAAAAAAACATGTTGAAGAAACGCGAATTCCATGTCTCATGTCTAAATATATACGCGTATGTCGTCTTTCCACTCTTGTATAGTTAAAATGAGTTCACAATAAATCGTTTATGCATAAGACTGTCCAATGGAATCCCCACCCACCTCGGAGGTCTCTGCCTTCAAGATCACAATAACCACTAAAATAGTGAATAGAATTACAGATTATAGATGTTCAGCATCGATATCTCAAGCTTAATTCAAATAATTGTGTTAGGTTAAAAAGCATGCAACATTATATTGTAATTTTATCAATAAGTGGATTGTTTCACATGAAAAATACTTTTCGGAAAAGAGATTTTGTTACACAGAAATCGTTTGGACTTTGTTTTTATCGACACAAATATCGGTTTACATCAGCAATCGCTGCACTTTATTCACGTGTTTTTCCAGACTGTAGTGGTTACAACTCGCTTATTATATTTACGAATTATTAACTTTTACGTAATAGTAATGGTACAACCTACATATTTGCATAATATAATTGTTACATGTAAAATTTGGGCCGGTAGCATTTATTTACGAAAAGAACTTTCTTAGCGTAATAATTAAACATAACCGGTATGAAAAGGTTGAGTTCGTCGGATCTGGCCACAACTTTATAGATAAAAAAAAGATATTTTGTCATTTTCTGGTCTTGTTTTTCTTTCCCAAAATGCTGCAATAATGATAACACTGCACCGAAGGGAGACAATACCTATGAAACAGATGAACCTTCTAAGAGGTCTCGTTATTTAGAAATCGATAAAGCGAGTATGAGTTTCAACAATATTATGGTTTTTGGTGTGTTTGTTTTTTGTTCATAAAACTGTTTAAGAAGAATTCATTTGAAAAACAAACGGTGTCTAAATGTTATGTAAACGTTCGGTGTTTATGTACAATATAGATGTTTCTCAAGCGAATTTAATACCACAATGAAACATTGCATCTTTATATTTACAATCTTTTAACTTCTGTGTTTACTAAGTGGTTCCAAGATAAATTTGTAGCGAGAAAACCGACCTGTAAGTACATTTATGTTTTATAGTTATGGCTGAAATTAAGCGAAACGTAACGGTATTGCGTGGAACTAATCTACAATTAAGACATTATTATTAGCATTAAAATTATAGTACTAGGGAACTATGTCCTCTGACCCTTTCAGTTTATAGTAAAATCTAAATTTGCACAGTACAAAGGTATTCGCATCCAAGCCAATTACCTCTTTAAAGAAATACTTCCATCATGTTACATGCTACTCCATCGTGAATATTCTTCTTCTTTTTTGATATTGTTGTTGTTTTAAATGTGCTAAAACTATGTGACAATTATGTGTACTGTAATATTAAGTGATTGAAAACTGAGTGTGGTAAACAATAATATGTAAAATGTGGTAAATGACATGGCTTTTAATTTTGACTGTGAATGTAACTTAATTTAACTTTATGAACAGAATTTAATCTCATTAAAACTAGTAAGTATCTGTGTGTAAACTTAAATACGTAAATGTTAGTTAGTTTACCACCAGTAGTAGTTACATGTAATAAAAATAAATATTATAATCAGTCAAGTGATCGGGGTTGAGTTAATCTGATAAAAACACAATCGGAGAAAAAATGGGTCTAAAACAGCGAAGTCCTTCAAGCTCTAGTCCGCACTCTATGTTTATAAACGTGCGTCAATATGAATGCAAATATAAAATATACCTAGGACCTATCTTCCCCTGCGTGTGATCGATGATTCAAGGTACATCGAGGTAATGTAAGCACTGATTCCAACAAATGACGAAGCATAGGACCTTGTAGCGCAATTGGTAGAGCCTCGGTCCCAGGTGGCATATCCCCGTATTGCTAACGCTCAAGCACGTATAATTTTAATTCGATGACTAGTTGGATCAGTACCAGGTTAAATTGACTTCATATTGTATTATATATTACTATGTTCACGGCAAGATACGCACAGTAAAGGTCGCAATTTATCTGATTCAAGAGGTCGCCGACTCCAAATGACTAAAGTACTGTTGGTATGACGATAAAGCCAGTAAAGAAAGAGAATAAAAGAAGGGGGTCAAATTGCGATCCTTATATCGACGTCCAGCTAATTTGGTCGAGGAAGGCCCCAAGTGCATCTGTTTTGATAGTAACACCGACACGCCTTAGCTCCAAACGGGACTTGAACTAAGGAAGTGATTGGTCAAACTATAGTTTTGTTTGTATTGCTACATCAACAAGGTTAAGGTCATATTGGCGAAGTCCTGTTAATTATTGGTGGAGGAAGGTCCAAGAGTCATGGTTAGGTAGAACCACCGGCGCACCGTCCAAACAGTTAAAAAGTAGAAGTAAGGCAATACATTTTAGTGAAACAGTAATTGTCTAATGCGATCCGCGTCGTAATCTTCTTCGAATTTTTGAAAATGAAAACAATTAAACAATACAGTATTTTATCAATGTTGCAAGGGTTGGCAACATATGGCCCTAATTAGGACGTGACCTAGAAGTGCCCTTCATAAATGAACATATCACGGATCTCAATTAGAAAAGGTGATAAAGTGATTAAATACATATATCCTTGTGAACACATTGTCTAAAAAATGAAAGTATTTAGGGTCCATTGTTGTTGTTAACTTGGCTTTAAAGTTGGCTTTAAATAGATACAAAAAATCATTATAATTTACCGGTATAATGCATGGCTGCTCACGTGTGTTTTTGTATCTCGACAAATATAACCAGAGCCGTATACCTTATAATTCCGTTCTATTGTACATATAGACTGCTCGTAAAACTGGGTAATGCAAAACGCATTGCCTTTTTAGGACAATACAGCTATTACACCCTTTTGATACAAATTCTTTGCTCATCAGACACAGCTATTGCATGTACAAGAACACCTATAATTTAACAAGTAGGTGTATATGTGTTATACAGAACCCTATATTCATGACAATTATAATGCTGCATGTGTTTCTAAATGCATAGCTAAATAGCAGAATGCCTTTTATTTACGAAAGTAAAGACTAACATAACAACACGGATAACATGTTTATGTTTGCACAAAAAAAAAATACTTACTACGCCTTCTGTGGATTCGTTGACTAAAACGTCTGTAAAGAACCGCATTCGCCTATTCGATGATACTTGACTTGAACTACCTCTTTGCCCCTCTCCACCCCATCCCCAGCCCCTGACAGTCCCACTTTCAATCATATTTTCTGTATTCAAAATACGCTTTAACGTGCAATTATATTGACACTGGAATTTTTGAAAAAACAACAACACATTATTACAACTACATAATGATACTTGCCATTTTGCATATAAAAATACAACAAATAGTTTATTTGAATGTAATTTTAAATATTATATTGATTGTCGTTTATAAAGATTTAGACAAGCCATTAATTTGAAAAAAAGAAGTTAAATTAACAAAATATTGTCTGTAATTATTATAATTATTTGCAATGATTACGAAGAACGAGTCTGTTAACGTCTTTGATATTGTTTAATTAAGATTTTACAAACTGTCGTGCTGAATTCATTTTGTCTGGTTCAAGTCCTGTTTCTAGAACACCCTAATTTAATTTTCATACAAGTAAATGCATATATTATGTAGCCAATGGCTTATCCAACAAATGTCCCTCTGGATTATGCATCAAGCGAAAACACTATAAGTGTTAATGGGCAAGAACTGATGTTCCGACAGGAGACAGTTCAAATAAACTTAAAAGCATACAACAACATTACCAACATAACTAAAACCAAGGATAACAGTTACGTGGTTATTTAAACAAAAACCTAATGCATACAATTAAAATCATATGATAACAAATAACATAATTGAAAACAAATTCAACAAAAGCAACACATTATCAAAATAAAGAATCAAATCCGATCGTCACAGAAAATAATAAAAGGTATGAAACGAAACCAGACAATCAAAAGCAGCATCAGCTTTTAAAAATGATCATTAGATTAATACTGTACGCAATTTGTCATAAGCTCTTTTATCAAAATCTTATTTCGTCCTTGGCGTGCCCAACCTAGTAACTTACAGGTCGACCACCTAAAGATATTAAAGAGAGAATCACACAAGAATACACAATACAACATCAGTATTATCTGTCATATAATATTTATAGATTTCCTTTGAAGTTTTTCAATGGATATCTTCTTTTGCTTGTTCCTCATATCAACTAACCTGACGAGGCATCCATAAATACAACGTAATTGCGGAAATGTTGCGTGACCAGACTACCGCAGTATCTATAAACACGACTTTCATTATTACTAATGCATTACTTTGTAATCAGTCAGCTCACTTATATCAATAACGGTAAAAACAAGTTAGCAAAGAACAATGGTCGTCTTGCACAACATATGGAATAGTGTCAGAAACAAAACTATTAAAGGTAAAAGACAATTTGCTCGGTTGAACACAGATGTTATTCTTTGAAAGTTCTTTTTTTTATTTCCAGCTTTAAAAAATTGAACGTGCTGGTTTTCCGCACAATTCTGTTATTCGCAGGATTCTGTAAAATATATAAAATATATGTCTGGAAATAATATTAGACAATATAATGTTTATTTCTGCCACTGAGTACAGACGACATTGTCACATTCTCATAAGTAGAACAAGGTAAATCCTATACATCTTTTGGAGTTTCTTAATCGTTTTTCCATTTGGATCTAGAAAAATCCAGCCTTAAACGAAATAAAACAATTACAACTAACCCTTTCACTGCTGCGAGACCTACAGCGTACATCTTTTTCTAACCACTAAATTGCTGTTATACGTAGGCAGTACGTCCTGTTTACTACTATTTTTCAGTGATAACAGCATTGTCTATTTCATATAAAAGGATGACCAGAGTTACTCCCCTTGACAGTAACTTACAGCGCTTTTCTTTTGGAAATATTCATATTTTTGAAGGTGTAGAATTGAAGTACTATAGAAACAAGTTTTATTTTTTTATTTTTGAAAGTCCATAACAATTTGATGTCACATAATAATAAAACTATTTAGAATCTATTTTTTTTTTGAGTTACCTTTCTCATGATATATAGTTTTACATATCCTAAAATATAAGCGATTAAGTGACGTATTGCAAGGAGAGGTATAGAAACTTCCTCAGCATGGGGCGTGAAAAATGGCTTAGCAGGGAAAGAGCTAAACAACATTCTAGCGGACAGTTTGCGTGACTAGAAACATAAGTCTACTGTAATCTACAGGCTACCTAATTAATAATCTATCACCACTGAAATGGATGGAAATACCGGCCAACAAGGAATCATAATCGTTGTTTGGAACGGAAAACATCTATTGTAGTATTCGTTAAACGTTAGCAAACAATAACGCATACTTCTAGCGCCGTTCGGAGGAAACATACTTTAGGTAGACTGATATTAGTTGACAAATAATTAATAAATCTATATTTAAAGGCCAAGTTTTTTTGCCAGTCAACACGCCGAATATCTGCATACCGACGTCCTTAGTTTAATATTGTAATATTCGTTAAACGTTACCAAACAATATCGCATACTTCTAGTTCCGTTCGGAGGAAACATACTTCAGGTAGACTGATATTAGTTGACAAAAAAATAATAAATCTACATTTAGAGGCCAAGTATTGTCTGCCAGTCAACACACCCATGATCTGTATACCGACGTCCTTAGTTTAGAAAAACAACTGTTCATGTCGTTTAAAAGGTGTTTAAAACTATATTTTTATAGATGTCAATATGGATATGGTTGAACTGATCTTAAATTGGACAAACATAAACTGAACTGTTAAGTGTACGTCATTGTTCGAAGCCATATATCATATCTGCATTTTAATAAAAACAGTACAGTAGGTTTGTGAAAAAGGATGCTATCAATTTTAAACGATCGTTGCCTGTGTGACTTTGTGCGCACAAAACGATTATTTTCATAATGAATAAAGTGCACTTTTCGTAGCCCGACAACTTTGGAGAATCCCTATATTAGTATTTCAAGCAGTCTTAAGAATCAAGTTAAAACAGTGATAGCTACATTTACGACATATTAACCTAGAATAAATGTAAATGACAAATGATAGCCATGACCTACATTGTCAAAGAAAAATGTTTTGTAAATATAAGAAGTATTTTAAAGGATTATGATCACGATCTCTATTGAATAGTTGATTATAGAATAATTCTAACCAGTCATACTTTTGTTTCCTTTTACTCAGAAATTATATAATTAATGTGGTTGATATTAGTAACACACACAAATATACAATAAATAACACTAAACTATAGTGCAGCCATGGTGACCGACTTTGTCCTCACAACCAGATCTTTATTTTAGCAGATTATAGTTTGAAGCGTAAATCTAGAGAAGTAAAACTTCTGAAATAAGATGCGACCAGAGACAGTTTCTCTTCAATTAAGAAACAATACATTCTCTCCAACTTCGCATATGTATTGCCACACATCATTACTGTAGACAGTTTGTTTTGTTTATAACTTGAGTTAATGGCAGATTCTAAAATTTCTCTTACAACACATTTATTGGACTTTCCTTTGCAATAATATTTTATTATAAGATATGAGTACAATACAATTGTATGGGGTGCAAAATAAAGCAGGAATAAGGGCGCATTAGCCAAGAATGTGTAGTTAAAGGCTGTTTAGGAACTCTTACAGTAAATGCTAAATGTAATTTACAACGCATTGTTAACATAATGTAAAATGGAACAAATGAAAAATACATATAGGCACATTACGGAACATGGTGTTATAAAAACAGAACTGCTTTGATTATTTTCCTGGCTTTTCTTGCGTCAGTTTTTGTAAATAAGACACATAGCCGAAAGAAAGTGTTTAAGTAAACATTTTATATCAAAGACAATGTTCTATGCCTTGATTCAATTTCGAAGTATTATTGTTTCATGTTTCTTTGTTTCAGTTCTTTTTCTGAAAATTCAGTCTCCAGATGCTTTCGGAGGAGTTTTATTTGATAAATGATCCTTAATTGCCGTTATGTATATTGATTTTATTTGTTATTTTTGAAGAATAATAAAGTACTAGTGCATATGTTATATTAACAAGCAACTTTTTGTCTTGTCGCTCAAGAGTTGTTGACTTATGTTGCGTTCCTTAAGATCGTCTGCTTTCAGATATAATACCATTAATACCGTTAGCAGGATCAGATTGGAGTCTTTCAAAGCAAGTTATTACTGATGAAGTGGACATAATAATAATGTTTTCCTCAGTAATTTCTTATCACGTATTAGTAAACCTGTTCCTAAATGTGTTGTTTTTGTTCATATTGTTTGGTGTTATTATTTAGCGATTTACTGTGATGTGATGTATATTCTGCTCACGTTACATGTATAAGTTTCCTTTAATTGATTTTGTTTGGTTTTACTTATCGCTTTGAATTATATTTCAAAACAGAATCATGTAACTCTAGCTCTTAAGACAACTTAAGATGTCATACCTCACAAAGTGTTTCTGTCTGAGCCTAAACTGCCCATCTCAATCATTTGTCGAAGAGTTTAAGTTAACAAAGGCAATACTACCTATGGTCCATCATGAAGAAACACATAAGAAATCTGAATTACTATAGTAGACAGTGATTTTAGAACAATCTATTTCAGAAATAGTTGTATTGAAAGCACGCCAAATGTAGTCAATCAGACCATTTTTAAATCACAGCTTATTTTGATTGATATAGACTGAGATTAAATTGTTGCACTTTTGCTGTGTCGCTTAAAGCATTATATGTCTGGCTAGACTATTTGTGATTTGTACGATATTGTCTTTCCACATTGTAGATTTATGACATAATTTACACCTTATACACTCCATATTATAACAAATATAGATTCATTATTATTGTAGTATTGTTACTTAAACAATTACTTCATTATTTGTTTAGTTAGTTAGTTATGAATTTACTTATTTATTTATTTATTTATTATAATTATTATTATTATTATTATTATTATTATTATTATTATTATTATTATTATTATTATTATTATTGGTATTATTTATTATTATCAATATTATTATTATTATTATTATTATTATCATTATGATTATTATTATTATAGAATATTATTATAATTATAATTACTATAGTAGAAGAAGCAAAAGATTTAATGGTATCTCAATTTTCTGATTTCTAAATTTCTAATTTATCTTCATTTCAAAACAATAACAGAGGCCTTGCGTGACTACAAATTTTGAGCTCGTTTGAGGCATTACCTACATTTACACTATCGATCATTCTTTACATGATTTTAAATAAAGGTTTGTGGAGAATTTCCATCGTTGTTTATAACAAGTGTTAACCATGTGCATTGAACAGCGTTACGATATCATTTGCCTCTATGGGTAAGGAGTGACGTTCAAGACTCTCACTTGAGATTCCTTGTTCAAGCACCGCATTCTATAATTTATTTTTTGTTGTAAGTCTTTATTTTTAAATAATTACGAAAAAGATTTAATTTATTATCTATTTATTAAACCTTCGTTAAGATGGTGTTCTGTGACTATTGGGACATGTTAAATAAAATAATTGTATTACTAACTGATTGGATATGAAATTCATATTTCTTAACTGTAATATAGGCCCTAGTTCCCTAATGAATTTGCATTTAAAACAGAATTTAAATAATTACACTAGTCTCGTCTAACCAGTCTGAATATCTAGTTTAAGAACGTGAGTGGCCAGATTTAATATACGATATAGAAAAAACCCGTCTAGGTCAACACGAAATATATTCGCAATTAGTTTAGTCTGGCGTAATTTAAAGGCAGAGTCCTTAATGTTTTCTTAGATTAAGGCTTGTTTCATAGAAATATATTTAAGGAACTGACTACCTACAGCAGGTAACGGGAGGTTCCGGGTTCGAACTGATTTGAAAGGGCAGAAAACACAATCATGAACAGAGTTATATAAGTGTGTTTATACAAGTACGACATAGCTGCATGCATTAAAGAGCAGGATTACCACGAATATGCAGCAGCCGATAATGATAACAGATAAAAGCAAAACCTAATAACCAAAGCAGTAACGAATCAAATTCATGACAGAAGCATGCCTGTTCATATTGTACATGTATAACCATAAAGCCCTGTTTAAGACAGGCTGTGGGATTTATGTTCCGACTTGCGGTGGTTTATCAAACAATAAACCAGCCTTTCATGTGTCGCCTTTATATAATACGTATATTTACTTATTTCTTGACAGGCTTATGATTCTGAGATGCATTTAAGCGTAAGTTTTGGCATGAGTTTTAAAGTAATGACGTCGTCTGGACATTGGTAATTGCAAAAAAAATAGTACTTAGTTTGAAATGCCTGCACGCAAATGATGATTTATGAAGCTTTTTTAGAAAAAACACCAGTAAATAACGTAATTATATGTTAAGTTATTAGCGTTTCATGTAGTCACAACATACCTAGCAAGATACATAAGAAATTATAATTTTACTACATTTTATATGAAATTCATATTTCTTAACTGTAATATAGGTCCTAGTTCCCTATTGAATTTGCATCTAAAACAGAATTTAAATAATTACACTAGTCTCGTCTAACCAGTCTGAATATCTAGTTTAAGAACGTGAGTGGCCAGATTTAATATACAATATAGAAAAAAAACGTCTAGGTCAACACGAAATATATTCGCAATTCGTTTAGTCTAGCGTAATTTAAAGGCAGAGTCCTTAATGTTTTCTTAGATTAAGGCTTGTTTCATATAAATATTTTTAAGGAACTGACTACCTACAGCAGGTTCGAACCCGGGCCGCGACATACTAAAGTCGTAAAAATAGTAGTGTTATAGCTCCCTTGATTACGCTCAAGCAAATATAAGGTTAGTACCACACCTAGTTGGTCCAGTGTCAGGATATTGTGACCGGGTATGGTATCATGCCTGGTGTTAACGGCATGCTATATAAAAATCTGCTTTAAGTAGACACCGTCTCCAGATAACTGAAATACGGTTGGTGGGACGATAAACCCAAGAAAACAAACAAACAAAACCTGCAACAGTTTAAAAAATAAATTCAAAACTCTATGTCAATTATCATTTGTTACTGGTATTATCAAGGTAACATTGCAGAAATTAACATTTTTGAACAAAATGGCTCACGAGCTAGTTGTGTTAAAATATAATTGCTCTTGTCGCTTTGATTGTCTACCCTTCCTATGTTGTATTGGAATCTACTTAATAACAGCACTTAACCGATATATAACAATAATATGGCACTTATTCTGCACAAACAAATCATGGCAGCTCATTTATGTAATTTTCATTATAAATAAATAAATAAATAAATAAATAAATATATATATATATATATATATATATATATATATATATATATATATATATATATATATATATATATATATATATATATATATATATATATATATATATTTATTTATTTATTTATTTATTTATAATGAAAATTATGCCACCGAATTTGCCTCTTTAAAGTACAACTAGGTTTATCTCTCTACGTAGCGCATGGAAATTCATTCCGTATGCCTAATCATTCTTTTATGTATGTTCATCAAATCTTATTTGTCAAAAGCAGGAAATGTCTACAAACTCGTTTAACTTTACTCGTCTGGATTTATTAGTAATTGTACTCAAGGCTGTGACCTAATTGGTTTAATTGAAGCACTGCAATGTTTGAATTCACATATATTTGGTCGATCAAAGACTGCAGTTCAGCTGTGCACAATCAATTTATGTATAGCTACAAGGAGAAACATCTTCCCAGGGCATTACTTGATATAGGGATTGCACCTTATGAATAATTATATCAAGTTTTATATAACAGAGCATCTGATCAAGACTTGATAAAACGAATGACAGATATCCAATTTATTTCACTCATAACATTTTACACCGAATCCTCAATTAAGACAGTCCTGTTTAATTGTTGCGTTTTACAAAAATACAATTTGTTATCTATTTTAATGATTAACTATGACATATTAATGTAAAATTCTAAACATTAAAAATGTAAAATGATGAATAGCTTGTATTATTTAAATTTATTCCGAGTGAACGCTAATGCATAACATGCACAGCATTTCCATCAGCACTGAAAAAACGCAATGCCGCGAATATTCTAGCTGGAACTTAACATTAGTTGCTGTATGAGTTTATCCAGAAAGTTGCATATGAGCAAATTGCCTATAACGTATCATGCAGTTAAGTTGATTTAAGAAAATGTAGCGACAAATAATAATCTCCAGACAAATTGATCGAGGGCAAAACCATCTTCCTTCGACAATCAGAAAATGGCTCAGGGATGTTATTTCAAGTTTTAATCGTTCTTGTAAAACAATAATTGCAAGTCACTCATGTATAGCCGTCCATGTACGTAAATCACTAGTCAGTATTAGTCGGAAGTGTGACAGCGACTAAATGCGTTAGATATAGGTGACAGATGTTTATCAATTTATCTACCATATGTTCCCTATTTATATGACCGATGTAAACGATCATTGAAATAAAGTCATAAAAGAAACATACATACATGCATACATACGTACGTATACTACTTGAAAGTGTCTTCTACGGCATAAAATGAGAGACATTAGTGAATAGTCTCCCACGAAAAATACCACAATGTAAGTAGGTCATTTGTTTTACTCGGTTTTTATGCTTTTGCTCTTTGGACTGCTTGATGACTTGTCTGCCTTTCTTGTGACACGCAGGCTACCAATCATCAACAAACACTTCTATTTCCCTTTTTAAATAACAAATCTCTATAAGTAGGTAAATGGATTTTAATCTTATATTTATATAAAAGTAATATATTTCACGGTTTGTTATGGCAGTGTCTACAAAAGAACAGGCGATAAAGTCCAAGAATTTCAACTAAAAGGACCTCCCTACTGTTTGGAATACCTCGGATATTATCTATGAAGGGAGACAATTTTCATTTTACCAATGCACCCCATTCGAGAATTCGCCATATTACTCATATACTTGTCGGCACATTCTAAAAACATTTTCAAAGATCTCTAAGCAAAGACTCAACTGATATTGATTTTTAGTAAGTATATCTAATATCTATTTAAAAAGTTAAAGGTGAGTTAGACCGTTTAACATATTTAAAAAATGTATCATTTTGCCACCGCGATTATTTATTTGCACAGGGTTTACATTGAAATGCGAATAAACTGTGAAGTGCACCTTTATGTTGTGTATTTTATATTTGCCTTCCATGCCTTCTTACTCTAATCTGATGATGCGCTTATAAATATGACACAAAGGTAAAACAGAGAATGGGTTATGAATTACAAGGAACAGAAAAGATGTATTAGTTCATTCAACAATGACTACATGTTTATTACTTACAGCCGTACGATAATATAAGGAAAAGCAACAATAATCTCACGATAACAACATGGCAATATAAATTAAACTATTTTTGCAACACACCCTCAGGAACAAACACGTGTATCTAACTTAGCAAAGTACAAAACATTATAAACTTGCTGTTACATAGATATACTCAATGACAACATTGGCAGACAAATGTTTAATACGGCGGATTAAAGGGACTATTGCTATATGGCAGCGACGACCAACCCTTAACCAGAATGGAAGACTAGATTAGACTAAACTAGATTTACCTTCAACACTCTCTAGGTGCCGTGTAAAAATGGTTTAAGCTCTCGTGTCGGTTCATATTTCCGACTGACCGTTCCAAAGCGGTAACTGTCGGGTTTACTCTTTTGTCAAATGACTCATAACTGATTTTTTCTTTTTACATTTAGGTTGCATTGCAATACCTTTGTCCTGTGCCTTTTCAAATATTGGTATATGTTGCAATGCTTATAGGACTTTGTCATATATTCCTAGTTTGTAGACGTGACACATGGTCATATAGTATAACCAAATACTGAATACTATATGAAGTTGTCGAAATTGTGTAAGGTTGTTGGAAGCATATCTAAAAAAGTTGTTCAATTTAAAACAGTTGTCAACAAAGACACCGATGCATTTGTTCTCGTTATTTTTGAGGTTAGAGATATACTTTAGTAACGCAACTATATCGCTCATGCCTGGGTATTGTGGGATGTAAATTATATGTTATATATGAATATATATATGAATATAATACGTTTTTAGTAAAAAAGATATAACATAACCAAACAAACTGAAACAAATGATCATGTTTAAGCGCGAGATTTACAATTGTAGCAAGTTACCGTATGTATTTGCTGGCAAAATTAATACAATGTATACCTATTATCAAATTTGGCCATGGCGTTACTCGCCTTATGTAACGGACCTTTTAAATTATGTAAATAGACCCATCGTCATCCATTACATTTATTTAACGATATATTGAGTCAAAATATAAATAAATGACATTGACATGTATTTCACCGTTTTGGAAAATATCTAGGTATTACAAACACTATCACAATAATAAATATTGTCCTTACTTACGGTAGTTCTATCTATTTGATTTAGATTGGCCAGGTTGTTTGGTCCAGAATTGCTGGATTGGCACGTACGTGGATTCCTAGGGTCTATAGGTCTTCTCATTGTAGAGAAAACAAAATCAAAACTGAAATAAAATTAATTCATTAACTCTAAGAATCCCATAACTAATTAATTTAACGTAAACACCGTCACAATAAACAAAATCACCAGAAAAGGAAGACATAAGAAAGCGGAAATGGAACTCCATGGCTTTTGTTGATGTGTTATTGACGTACTAGCATTCTCTGTTTGTATTGATTCTGTTGCCTCATTCAATGAGATTTCTGCATTGGCGCAGTTTTTGCTTTGACTTTGTTTCTTTGCAGAAGGCGCAATTCCAAGAAGATTTTATTCCTGTAAACTGTATACATGCAAGATAGAAATGCAACAGTAAGAAAACCAAAACCCAGAGTTTTCACGATGTCATCTAATTATATTACCTTTTTGAGTACATATAACCCCATCTTCTCGGTTTTAACCTAGATTAGTGTATGTGGGCTATGTTTATTCGACATTGTAGCACTACAAGGCCTTATTGTGTTCACAAAATTAGGGAGATTTGTCAGCCAACGCTACTGGTAGTTGCAGCAAAACGTGATAAACGTTGCATTTCCATGGTATTGATAAAATGTGTTGTTAGAAAATAAATGAATGAATGAATGAATAAATAAATAAATAAATAAATAAATAAATAAATAAATAAATAAATAAGTAAATAAATAAATAATAAAAAAAACTATAAATACATACATTTGTTTTAATAGGTGGTTTTATTACATGCAACTAGTTCAAGTTATAACAAATCAGTCTGGAGACTGGATTGATGATAAATCTTAGAGTAAATACGAAAAATCACATATTAACTATCGTATGTGCGATGTATAGGTTTAAGATCGTGGCAACTTGTTTAAATGAGCTAAGCAAACGTTCAAATAGATATGTTATACATTTTCTTTTAAAATGGGCTCTTTCTGTTTATCCCCATCAAAGACATTCCATTTATTTAAAATCGAGTACATCTGTTTGAATATGAATATATATAATACACTTTCAAAAATAATATATACATTTGCCATTATTAGTTCGTCTATGTCTTTGATTTAAGTCCTGCATGAGCTTTAAATTTTCCATTGTGTATTTTGTAACATTCACTTGCTTTTTCATAATTGGCCATTTTGAAATAACATTAGAGACATAAGATGAACAGAACATACCGAGTTCATTATAGCCCTGTACTACAAAATACAAGAAGTCACCATTATAATTATGTGAAACAACTTCGTTAAGTGTTGCTATCGTTGGTTGCTACGAGTGGTATCAAATATGTTACGCTATCGACTAAGAAATTAGACACGAAGAAATGAATTTAACTTTCAAATAACATTTCATGTACGCTGCATCACTTTATATACTGAGATAAATTATTCCGTTTCGCTTAAACAGATAAACATAACATCCCTTTTGTAAACTTGAAAGTTTATTTCGGTGCAAATTATAGATGTAGAATCCATGTATTCTAAAGTTCAGATTACAATGACTCGGAAATTATCGTTGAACAGATACGTCAATTGAAAATGTATTAAATGCGTAAGTGAAAACCGATGCATGTTATACACAATTCTAGCAAAGGAAATGCATATGTGTGAGGGATTTTTGTATGAAACGGGAAAAAATGTTATTGTGTAGGTGACTCAAAATCCATGATTTGTTTACCATTCCCCGAAGTATGTAAATACAAAGAGATTTTAAGGTTGGACTTTTGACCAAGCTTTCATTGCTAAAGTTTCTATGACTTAGGCGATTGTTTTGTTTCATTGGACACTTACCTTTTTCTATTCCATTTGTGAATAGTCCCTTATCAAATATAATATTTTAAGTGGAAAATGTAACACAATAAATATATTTCTGAAGATAAGTGTATATAAAAAGTTGTGTAGAATTATTAATGCCAGTATATACCGGAGTTGAAAACATAGAACACGTACAAGAGCATGCGTTAATTTTAAAGTATGTCATATTTTCTTATAAATTTTGACTGACTAATGTACAGTTTATATGGAATGCAGAAGAAGACTAAATTCCATCGATCTTTTGCTAATGTATTACCATAAAACCCTCCTTGAGACAACCTGTGTAAGTTATGTTTTAAGATGATGCTAAATAATCAAATAATGTCTTGTTCTTTCATGTTCCATGACAGTACACTTTATTGATTCGGCAAGTACATGACATAGATGCATTATGTGCGGATGTAAAGGGCGTTCGTATTAAACAACGTACAGAATCATAGATAAATTCTGACATTTCACAGATTTTTAAAGTTCATGTTTAGAGAAATTATTAATAAAACAATTCGTATATAAAACTCGAAATCGAAACGTTTCTTCGATACATTACTATGACATATTAAACTTGCTGTAACTTTATTTACCTCTGTTAAATTATATCTTGTATGGAAACATCTGTTAAAGGAATCGTAATTGTTTCCCTTTCTTCATAATTAAAAACTAAATACATTGAGCAATGGTAAGTATTTTTATAACATAATACGAAAACAATAGTTTTGCTAAAAGACAAAGATATACACAGCAATAGACTGAAATTGACTTTCCAAACCGCTGTACTGGAAACTTCCTTAAGCTCAAAACAAGTGTGTTGGCTATAGAATCAATGCAACTTCTGAGCTTGTAGTCAACAGTTAAACAAATATCTGAAAAGTAACTATGTTTAACTGCCAGTCAGCACTTTATGTAGCAAAAGAAAACTGTCATAGAATAGCTGGAGGGCTTATGATACTTTGCGGGTCCTTACATTCAAGCAATTGCTTATTGTAACGTTGGATAATTGTATATCTGGGACAAAAGCACGATAAAATGAAAATGAAAAACAACATTGGCTCACCTGTCTGGGTCAGTAGTTCAAACACTTAAATGACATTATTCTGAAAATAATATAGACCGGCGACGTGACGACACCGTCTAGGCCAATCAAGAATATGGGGAATCTAACGGGAACGGGACTTGTCTGGTGTTTTTGAAGATACAATTAAGACAAAGCTTCTTGTGCCATACATTTTACAATTAAAGCTGTAGACTCGAGATCAAGTCTTTTAGCAGGAAAATTGTAGACTGAACGGTAAATTAACATTTTCCTGTTTGTTTATGCCAAGGCAGATATATATTATGTAATAACATATTTCAGCTTATCTGCAATTACTCGTTGTTTTTGAAATTCCAAATTGCTGGATTGTTGGATGAGTTGGCTCGTCACTAATAATGACTGTGACAACTACCTGTAAGAAGAATAAACAACATATACAATTTCACATATATTAATATTACTTTGACTTTTTTTCCAATGCTTCTTTTTACAAACATTTATTTAAAATGTTAACTAATGATACTTGATGTATATATTTTATTAGATTATAACAGGGCAAGCACAGAATTTTCAATAAACTTGTTAAGCCAACGTTACCGAGAATAAATAATGACTTAATTTTCCCGGCTATGACCTATGTGGGTTAATGTCTTTCCAATCTTGCAAAAATGATGAAGCGCTGCAAAGATTGATTGTGTTCGATTCACGCTACAAGACTGTTATGCGGTGCACAATATTGAAAACTGCTGCAAAGCCATAATGGAAGACATGTTAATCAAGTCCTAGACGTTCATGTACGATTATCCAACTGAGGACAAGTATCCCATCATATTTGAAGCGTTCTATTTCCAAGCCAGTAGAGAAGATAGCAACGTATCTAAATCGACACAATGCATGTCCCATTTATATGCATTCATGCATTTATGCATATATTTGTATACGGGGTTAGACATGCATTATCTTATGTGTTAGCAATTGTTACTTATAATTGCCTTTTCTCAACAAATTGTATGCAATCTGAAGCCGTAGCAAACAGCTTACAGTATTAGCCCTGTATACCCATGCAGTTAAGAAGGACCAAGTTATCAACATCTCTGCACTAAGGAGCTCAAATGTATGATGACGAAATATAACTACACACTTATTCATGAGCGTGTTTGGCATAGTTTTTCTTCTGGATAATGGCATTGCAATTTACAAATACAGTTTTACAAAACAAATATAAAGACATATAAGCGACAGTATGCACTTTCTTTACTTTAAGCTAAACATTTTATAATGATACTAAATGCCATAAAACTGCATACATTTGCGTACCAGTCATGTGGTATAAATATGCAGACAGATGTCCTAGAAATATTTAAACGTACATTAGTTTTACCATGAAAAACATTATTGAACCTCTTTGATTCTGTATGACCAAAATAAATTCAGTATTTATTTTAAAACCGACAATATCAGTAAAAATACTCGTTAAAACTACTACTTCATTTTCTGTTATTGTGGTTTACTAATATTTTCTTGATCAATAGTTGCACGCTTTATGAAGACCTGGGCTAATGACATTAAATTTGTGACACCATGCAAGGGAAATAAGACACACCATGGTTCCATTGTATCGTTATAAGGATCGATAACAGATAATTGCTCAACGGTGCACACAATTGGTAATAAAACCCCAATAACAATGGAGGGAATGTTTCTAAGGCTTTTCCTGTCTATACATAGACTAGGGCATATAGTTCAGCTAAATAAAAATTACGGTGTATCCATTGAGTGACATCGCATTATGTGAAAAATCCATTATATAGGGTATTGCGCTTCGTCATGTCAATCGGAGGAGGTGCACGTCAACCTAATTATCTTTACGTTGTTTTTACTTTACAGAAAGTTTTACAAAAAAAGAGAAATAACAGACAATTAATTATCGTCATGAGTATACTTTGGTACAAAGAAGAAATTAAAGGGGCCAATTAGAGTCTGGGTATCAGTTTTATAATTCCACAATCAAAGACTATTTGTTGATATTTTTTATCGAGAATGACATATTTCATAGGTCTCCACATTAACTTCAAAAGGTGTCAGGTAACGTATTTGGAGCGAATGAGCGTGTATTGATAAAATTAAATGACAATAGTAAAGGAATGATGTGTGTCATTATGTTACATTTAGGTAACATTAACAAGAGTACTTAGGAGATAGAGAATATCGACGAGGTGATTTTAACGACAAGCATATTTGCTTACATGAAAGTGCGTGTAATACAACGACAGCAAACCGAAGAATGCAACACTATATCACGGAATACAAAAAATGAGAAAACAATGGAAAAGATACAATTCTATATCAGTTGCTCGTTGTTGCTAAGAATAAACTTCATGGCATCCTAAGGAATTTAAAAAGATAGCTTCTTATGTCATTGCTAAGCCTATCCTGAGAAGTGTAGACACAATTCAAAACAGGAAAACAAAGATACATTTTTGCAGCACTTTTCAACATTTAAAGGCGAATACAACTTCAACTTTTAAATTACTATTAACCTAAATAAGTTTAAAAAGTTCCAGTGCAGACAACAATAATTTAAATACAGAAATGTTCAATATAATCTGTGGATAAGATCGACAAAAGAAAAGTCTGACAAATTTAAATTGTGCAGTAGCATTATTATTCAAGCGGCGTACTGTAAAATGATGTCTGAATTTCTGAAATTCTCATTACATTGATGCTATATGGCATGTCATACAATAGGCAGATTTTCTACACAGGTGTACAACGAACAACTCAGTACACCTCTATCTCAGGTTAATAATGGTTTTCATTGCCTTTTATTTCACTTCTGAAAAATACTAAAACATGTGTCGTATATATTTGTTAATGCCCATTCAGGAGACAGCTAACTGAATTAAATATTGAGCAGGAAGATAGTAAAAACAAAAGAGTCTTATATTAAACAATTTAAAGTTAAAAACAAGTGTGGAATTAACGAAAAAGAAATCTAAGTAGCTATGCTTGCCAGCGGATGTTGGAATACGAACAACGAAGTCAACAATCAGTGTCTACCGAATTCACTAAACATGACCATGATTGTTAAAACACTAATTGATTATGTCAGGTGTTATTGACTTTTGCTTTTATCAATGTTGTATAGATAAGTCGATTCGGATCGGACTTTAGTCAACAATGATGTTCTTGTCAGGGAACACTTTGTTCAACTTATGTTTCGAGGCTGTTGGTGTAGTCATGGTGCTCAATGAAGACCACATTAAAATTGCTGACACGTTATATTCACATTGCTGGTAGTCTTAACACAGACCACAATATAAATAATGTAAGCTGACATGTTAATGCACCGTCTCCTTCACTAATGATGAAATAATTCATAAACAAACCGGATCACATGTCTGCAGAATTGATAGTGATCTCATATCATCACATGTTGCATAAACGTGTAACAAAGCATCTGTCTTGGCACGCCTTAATAAATGCTTCTTCGGTGTTTTATTGACAGTAATAATTAGGGGCAGAAATTAAGCTTTCAAATTACATATCTTTCTTTTAAATAATTCAGATATAACTTTAGGTATATGTGCGTACTTATTTTATATAACAAAAGGTAATATGTTCTCAATTAGTCTCGTACAAGAATCAACCGTACGTATTGTTTGCGAATTATTTTTATACTTGATTGACTGGTAATCTGTTAAATACATTTATTTCCGCATAACACGCACATATCTAGTAAAGATATACATTGATAATTAAATTTTTAGCCTATAGAAGCAATCATAACAATTTCTCCTTGATTTTACCAATAGATTGATCCTAATCAAACAATCATCACATTCGAAATTGATGTTAAAGTTACACTTCGTATACACATTTTCTCTCCAGAAACGATTTTTTCATGCGTTGATTGTTTTGTAAAAATACTAATTATCGAAATTAATTCGATAATAAAACTTGCAATTCTCGTTTTTCCTCTAAAGTGGGTCTTGTTAAGCATTGTTCTTCTTCTAAAAAACAACAATTAAAATGGACGCTGTGATAACAGAACCCATAAGATCATTCTCCTGCTGCATGTTTATTCAAACTTGCTTCTTCCAACCAAGTGAAGTGAACTATGGTAACAATTTAACTGATCTTTTTTTCTATGTAAACATGCACAAATGGTTAAAAAAATGGCTAAATGGTCAAAGAGTGCGTATTAGACGTTAGTGAAAAGCATAAATTGCATTAGCCATTAAAGAATAAAGTGTTAGTTGAGTGCTGCCTCAAAGTGTGGATATGTAATATGACATTCGATAAAGTTCTATGAGCATTGCAAAGTATACTGAAATTGACACACAATACACAGCACAAATATATTCACATGCATGGCAAATGCAAATGTGAGAGAAAATCTGTGATCCGTCATTTATCAAATAGAGCAAATCCAACAGTAGCCGCTTTAGAACGGTAAGTCGGCAACAGGGACCCACAGGGTTGCTTAAATCGGTTTTACCGAACTAAAACATCGCACTTCCTGATAGGTTTATCAGATGAAAGCGATGAAAGGAAAAGCGATCTATTTTAACCAAATGTCCGACGTATGAATTATTCTAAAAGATAAGGTCATTAGGGTAATATTGGCGTAATTGAAAACTTTTGTCTTCATGGTATTTGAGAGAATGTCCATGAAAGAAAGCAGCACATATTATTCCTTATAGGATGAATTCAACGGCAACAATATTAATGAGTAGTTGTCACTTTACTCATTATGCTTGGGAATTAACTCCGATATTGTTTTACGAATTTGCATATAAATAGTGTATAAAATTCTTTTGATTAATTGCACTGTCGAAGTGATTTTTTTTCAATACCGCTTGTTGTCGAAACCAAACATTAAATATGGCTCCTAATTATCTATTTTTTCTGTACTAGTTCAACTCACGTTTCAGAGGAACACAAGGCTAGCTGACGGTATCCTCGGTCTAGTTTAAGCATTAATTACTAGTTACAACAACGGCATATCTCATGTGTGTTGCACTTAGTTATCTTTACTGAAAATGTATAAATGGACAGAAAGCATATATATAGCACAATTCTAATGTTGACCGTTATAAATTAACTTGAATTTCTAGAACGATTTTCTGAACATACTCTGTTGCCTTGCAATTGTTCACAGAAGTGACGACACTGTAAGGGTAAAGACAGACATATCTAAAAGAATAACTTTGATATTATCCAAGACATCTTCTTGAACTTACAAAATTTGCAGATGCTATGTTGTACGGGATTTTGCTATCCGTTGGTAAACTGGCAAGACAAGCGTTGTTCTGATATTGTCCACTTGCGAATATATCTAAATTTCGTACGCGTGCAATAGTAAATATGCTACGTGTCTACCAGCTGAATGACTTAAGACTGGGCTTTAGTTACATAATTACATAATTACTTTTAGTTACATAATTACATAATTACTTTACGATGACACGTATCATAATCGCTTATTTGCTCGTTATTTAGAGTCAAATTATACATGTCTATACATAACAGCACTGTCAAGCAATGCAAGTTTAAGTTTTTCAGGCAAACTTGTATTTTGAAGCTAAAATATTACCTTATTTCGATCAATCAATACGAATAAAAAATTATGTACTGAAACTTACTCATGAATTTCCTTTTCAAATGTTTATTTGCAGAGTTTGGAAAAAATATCTTAAAAAACATAGTGTGAAGATTATTAACTAGATATTATATTACAATTATTAAAATGGAATATAAATAGCAACACGCGCAACGTATTTACACCTTCGTTATGTTGCATATGTTTATTGTGTCAGTGGCAGGTTTACTCAAAATATTGTGTTTTATCGGCATACTCGAATGCATGAATCTCTAAAACCTAGTAACTTTTGTTAGACAATGCTAACAATATCATCTAATGCTAATTTCCGTCTACTGAGTTAGCTTTTCATGCATTTCTATCTTAAACTAATTAGAACTTGCCTTATTAGGTCGTGACCTAAATTGTTTAATTCGTTTCCGACCTCGCAACAATGCAATGATGAAGTATCACATTGTAGCACTCTGTTCGATCGATAAAACAGGATTGTATAACGCTGCAAGATATTTTTTTTAAATTTGGAAACAACTTTTTAACTAGACCTGAAATATTTGCATTTGTATAAAGACATTAATTGCAGGAAATGAGATTATGTAATTGCTTTCAATCGAATTAAAACATAGTGGAAAAAACAACATGTGTCTTATTGGCTGTTTCTGTAATTTTATATTTTGGATTGTAATACAGTAAAAGATAATAATCAAAGCCTCAATGTGGTAATAGTTGCCAATGTTATCGAAAATACATGTGTATTTATAAATAAACTGTAGCATTTCATTTCAAAACCACTAAATAGACTCTTTGTCGTTAGTTTTTTGCTTTAATGTAAAAGGCTTGCGGTATTCACCGGCTCTTCGAACATTAACTCGGATACCGACTGGATCAATAGTGACGTGTTAAGCTCATATCACATTATGTTTTCAAGCTTATCAGAGAATAATTAAGATACATTTGAGTATGATAGTTTAAAAAATCATGACAGTTTTAAAAAGTCATTGGGCCATTTAAATGGCCGAGCACGTATTTGATGAAATAGGACAAGACAACGTGCATGATATTTTATATAACTAGTTTAATGTTATCACGTATAAAAGTACGCAAACACACAAACACACACACACACACAGACGCACACACAGACGCACACACACACACACACACACACACACACACACACACACACACACACACACACACACACACACACACACACACACACACACACACACAAAAGTGTTGACTGTTCCAAAAAATAATAAGAACTGTACAATGTTGTTTAACTGGAAAACAATATATTGCCTGCCCCAGAATCGTTGTCATGTGCACCGGGCTTTATAGAGTTTTTTGTCAGGAAATTAAGATTATTCATTGCAGAATCACTTCGATCTTGAATTGAAAACTGGCTATATTAGAAATTTAATACAGACACTATAATGACATTTTGTTCAATCCTTTGAATGATTATTTTTATTTGTGGAAAGTTTTGCCTTTAACCTTTAAGAATTCGAAATGTAATTGGAATTACCAATAAATCAAGTGGAAGGTATACTTTAAGCAATAAAGGAGTTGATTGCATAAATATTTCAGTATAAATAAACGGCTGTACAATTGTTCAATGTTGCAGACCTTAATTGAAGACAATCAGTAAAACGCAGTTTTGTCACTACTCTGTTGAGCATAAATACGTTGTATTACCACGGTTCATTCTTTTGATCACCTTTTTCAAGCTCCAATTGAATTTTCAAGAAAATCGTCGGAAGACGATGAAATCATCCATTTTAAAAAACACGCGAGTGCTTGACATGTTTCATCCAGTTATGATGTTGTGGATATGTGTCAGCATGTGCCGAAACGACGTCTGTTCGTGTGTAATTTGGAAGCGATTCCATTTACATATTCGGCTCACTCGGGCGCAATCCAGATTGCATCTTAAACCGGAATAAGGTGTGTTTGGCTTCGTTTATTCGCCGTATACACATTCTCTACAGGTTAATAGATGCAAAATGTATATAACTGGTAACGTCTACTAACAAATATGGATTTCTTTGCAAATATCCCAAGAATATTGCTACATAATTGTGTCTTTGTTTCGGAATATATTAAACCATAACCATTTTTATTACATTTCATTATTACATTTGCATCCTTTTAAGCAAGCGAACAATATCAGAGGTATTTATGTTACGTCGCAAATATGATAAGTTTCGTTTTTGTTTGACATTTTTTTAACCGAAGACGTAAAAATACCAAACATGATTTTAAAATTTATGAAACAGGATAGAAGTATTTTGAACCAAAAGTCTTAAAGTAAATATATATATATATATATATATATATATATATATATATATATATATATATATATATATATATATATATATATATATATATATATATATATATATCTATATATATATATATATATAATATATATATATATATATAGAGAGAGAGAGAGAGAGAGAGAGAGAGAGAGAGAGAGAGAGAGAGAGAGGGAAAGAGAAAGAGAGAGAGACACACACACACAAAGAGAGAGAGAGAGACGAAGAGAGAAAGAGAAAGAAGAGAGAGAAACAGACAGACAGGCAGGCAGACACATCGGCAGGTAGGCGGGCAGACAGACAGAGAGACAGGCAGGCAATCAGTCAGACACATTGGCAGGTAGGAGGGTAGACAGACAGACAGATGTAGATATTGATATAGAGACACAAAAATGGACGTTCTTGTTCCAAACAAGCATATATATTTGAGATATATAAGATTTTTTAATTATTATAAAATTTGATGTGCATATTAAATAAACTACAGAATAAAACAAAACACGTCTTAATTCCAACTATATACATAACATATATGATACCTTCGTCAGAAATTATTACCGTTAGTGTTTGGTGTAGACCGGCTTAAGAGCTTGAAGAAAATATTTCAGGAAATCTTTTTTAATATTTTGTTTAATCCTTTTGTTCATATAAATCCTTAGGAAAATGTGGAGTTATATAATACATGCATATCATATCGTAAGGGTTCCATTTTTACCAGTTGTACAATGCAGTTAAAGTTTTTGACTCAAATATCGGCGTCTTATAGGTACCTCTCTAACCGACATGACATTGCTAAGTAAAACCTGTCACTGGGTATGCGTTACTTTTAAATGAAAGACGTTATCGGTAATTCTGAAATTATATGATTTTATTCAAATCTGTTTTCTTTTCATTGCTTGCATTTGAGAAAACTATCCGGAAGTGCTAGGTAAGAGCTCTGTAAAGTCGGTTTAAGCTCTCAAGTCGGTCAATATTACCGACTGACCGTTCCAAGTCGATAACTGTCGGGTTTGCTCTTCTTTTAAATGTCTCATAACAGTTTTGTCCTTACATTTACATTTGACTAGCACGTGAATACCTTTGTCATGTGCCTCTTCAAATTTTGGTATATGTTGCAATGATAATAGGTCTTTGTCATATATTCTTATGACTTTGTCATATATTCTTATGACTTTGTCATATATTCTTATGTTTTTGTCATATATTCTTATTAACTCTTAGAAGTAAAGTTGTACTTTAAGGAGTTTGGAAGACATCGCACGATGTGGTCCCTCAACATCTTGTTATAACATATATTCGTCATAGACATGTATTTGTGTTTGAAGCAAATAAACTTTGAATAAATGGACACTTGTTGACAGCAAACATCTATCATTCTACACAATGGTTTCAGCGCAATCTTGTTTAACGAGTACTTTCTCTCATTTTGTCGCTGTTCCAGGACACAATGGAAGTGTCCGCTTATGTTTTCTGAATGCAATGCCGCCAATCCCTCCAGTGGAAAACCATGACAGTTTATGAAAATATATAAACCCTTGTTACGTACTTCATTCATTTAACTTGAACAAACCGGTTTCGACAATCTCGAAGATCTTGGTTCTTATCCCTGAAAATGCTAAGGTACGTGAACTTTAACTTAGTTAACCTATTAAAAATTGAAAGATATGCCTTCGTTAAACGGGTTGAACAATTTCTTTAAGTGTAAGAAATAATCCATAATTAAAAAGCACTGTCCTGTCAAAAGAACAAACAACAGCTAAGAATCTTTATGTAATGTTTCTCTTAATCATGTAGCATTTAAACAATCTAAACAGGACATACAACATATTTTATCTTGTCTCCCGGCTTCAGTTGTCCGTTTAAGATTAGTATATTTCTTAAATTTAAAATGTGTGTATATTCAACAGCATATATAACAATGTATAGTCTGCATTCAAGGGTACATGTATAATGTTAAAGATTATTCTTTATAAATCTATAAACAAGCACGATAGTGATCTCAGATAAAAACAGATTTCGACGTCAGAGCAGAGAACGTCATCTCCAAGTCCGTTTTTACCTGATTTCTATGTTCAAAGATTGCTATCTCTGCAAAGTAGCTGAGATAGAAAATACATGTTTGCAATGACGTATGGCACTTCATTCTTGACTGCTCACACATACCTGTGGCATCAATGAACATTATTTTGCAACAACAATTTATACAAATAATTTATTTTAGGTATTTGTGTCTTGGGCCAAAATGATACCTCATTAAATTTTATGACTGATATGTCAATACCAGCAATGGTCTGAGTTAAATACGTATTATAATTAGTATTGCGAATATGGTTTGTTTTGTTCTAACATTTAAAATAAAATCGGTCTCAAATAGTTTCAGATATTTGCTGTGATTATATCATCTAATAAAACTGGGCTGGCAAACATGTAGTTATGCCATCGTTAGCAGTGCTCGTGAGTCAGCCTAAATTACCTCATAAGAACCCCACGTTTGGTATATACAGATGAAATGTATTATACAACGTTACGTTGAGTTTATCAAAGTTATGAAATGTATAATCTATCGCGACTTATTGAAATTATTCTTAAAGTCACACTATTCTACACTTGAATAATTTTAACAGGTTTTTTTCTCGTTGAAGAAAACAAGAAAGCTTATGTCATAGCGTTGTGTTCCCGCGGAAATAAGAATAGATTCTATGTGTATACAGTTTGTTTTTATGAAACATTTAACTTGCAACATTTTCATTCCTTCATTACAATTTATCAAAGACCAAATAATTTTCAATATACATGAAAGTTATTTGTAGGTTATAATTTATTGTAATAATAAGCGTAGTCTTGGTCAATTATGCTACGACGATGCATCTTATACGTTCATGTCATATAATTCTATTGAACAATGTTGCTTTAAATGAATGATAAGTTTTTACAGTTGAATATTTATTTTGAGGGTATGTTTAAGGTGGCAGCATGTTTATGAATTTTGCTGAAGTTATACGTGACATTATAATTAGATAACCTTTAGTGCTACAAAGCAGTGATTCTAATTTACTGACGATGTTATACACATTTTAGCAGTGTAAGTTATATTAAATATGTAAGTCTTGATCTTTCAATTTTTATTTACTAATTAGACTTGTTGTAATGGTAGCAATTCATGTAGAGTGCGTTTTAAAGGAATAATTATACCGCGTTCGTGTAAAATTACTTCAAAGTATATGGCCCATCTTTAAAAAACTTTAAAACCGGTTTAAGCACCCCAGTCGGTCCCTTTTGCCGACTGACTGTTTCAAGTCGGTAACTGTTGGGTTTGCTCTATTTGTTAAATGACTTTTTATTTCTTTTACATTTGCAAGTGAATACCTTTGTGCTGTGCCTTTGTGTTGCAATGCTCATAGGACTTCTTTCATATATTCATATGTAAATGTTAATGCAATGCATTTATGTATGTCGTCCAAAGTTCAGATTCTTTGCATATCATTAACATATAAAACTACCTTTACTTTATTCAACTTACAGTGGAGCCACATACTTTATTCCGTAGATATCGTATAATTGTCTGTTTTATTTGTTGTTTTGTCGTAATGATTTCACATTCTTTCTTGTAAAATTATTTTAATTAAATATTATTTACAAAGTAAGCTTAAACAATTTAAACCATACAATGAGCTGATAATAGTTTGTCACCGAACCTGGTAGCACAGTCAGTAGAGCGTCGGCTCCAGGTAAGGGAGACCTCGAGTTCGATCCGGGACCGCGACATACCCAAGGCTTTATAATGGAAGTGGTAACGCTCAAGCACATATAAGGGTAGTTCCACGTCTGGTTGACACGGTGTTAGGATAATGCGTGGTATATATAACTTTATGCTATACAAAGTGTAGGCAGCACTATTTAGCAGCACTATATATACTTTAAGTGGACACCGTCTCCAGATACTCCAGGTAGCTGAAATACTGTTGGTGGGACGATATACCCGATAAACTAAAATTATTTGTACAAGTATATTTGTACTTAATTATAAGCTGTTATGTCACGCCTTTATCCGTGTTTTGATCAAACTTTACTTTTACGTCGAGACGACAGGGTATTCGCAAAATATCTACTTAGAAGATTGTTTTTTATTGTCTTTGTTTTAATTTTTTAAATTTATGTTATAAATTTGATTTAGGATAATAATTTCCAACAAAACATCATAAGACGAACTTACACATATTAAAAATACTCATTTTAATACATATATTTCCATATAAAAGTGAAATTAACAACAGTTGATTTTTTTACCATAAACAACACATTCGGCGGTACATTTTAATAAAAAATAAAATTAAATAAAAATTAGATACAAAAATAGTGTTGTTTATATACATTGACAAATCGACCTGCATGAGACAGAGCTAAAATACTTTAGAAGACAAATATTCCATGTTTCCCTTAGTTTCTGTTAAATGCACATTAAGCCTCAAACTCCAGACTAAAATATAACTACATGTCTAAAATCAGCAGAGTTTTCAGAAAAGCCACTAAATATAGATAAGATAAATTTAAATTCCCTTAGGAGAGAGGGTTTTCTCTCTCTCTCTCTCTCTCTTTTTTTTTTTTGGGGGGGGGGGGGGGGGTGGTGGGGGCGGGAGAAGCTGGGGATGAGGGCTAGGGGCGGAGTTTATTGCATTTCATTAATGTGTGTCGTCGATATTACTTGGAAAATATTTATACTTTTATCAATAGCATGTAATTGCAACGTGCTCAATTTGCATGTTTTTTTTGTCTCAATTAAGTTAATTTTCGATAAGGTTAACGACGTTTTTACTAGTAACAAAATGTGAGCGCATTCTTATTTATTGAAGGGCTTGTGTTTAAAGGCCACTGCTAATCACTAATAAGCCACATTATTTGTAGAACTGTTTATAATATAATTACAGCAAAAGTTAATGTTTAGGCATTTAAAAGTAACTGAGGCAAGTTTAACGTTTATTTTAGAAAGAACTATCTTAACTAACTTACTTTGAAAAATATCAGGTTGATATTTATTTTTTTGTGAAGTATTATTTTAAAAAAAGAATGCCACTATATAAAAAGCTCATTTACGATCACATACTTGGTGACAGTTAAGCTATCTAAGAACGTACATCTAACGTTTTGTCAGTAGTTTCAATGTGTTGTTGAGTATTTTCCAAAACAACAAGGGCTCTATTATGATTTGTATCTGGAATAATGTTCAAGTATCTAAACTAGCAGAAGCTACTTAATGTCCCAGAACTAGAAGAATATGCAAAAATAATTTTAATCATGTTTAGGTAAAGACAGAATAAATGAACTATTATTTATTTCTGATTAAAAATTATTAAAAAATACGCGACATATGATTTCTTAATTTATATATTTAAGCATATGTCTTATTATATAATTCGGTTCAAAGATAAATAGATGAGTGAATAACGATTTCCAAATCTCCAACATGATAGTAAAATGATAATAATATATTCACCAAATTATTAATTAATCATTATATTCTAGATATCGAATTAATTAAAAATAAACAACACACAAATATAATATACTGTTTTTTTTAAAACATGGTATTCGACAGTTTGCCTATATGTTATATACGCAACAATACTGCAAATAAAAACAATTAGGATTCCTGCTAAAAAAGAAATCGACGTCACAGCGGATGCCGTGGATGAACTTAAACATTACTGGTCACATGGTTTTCTTGGTTTAAAAGAACAACTGTGCAGCGTGGCTCATGTAGCAAATACATGCTTGTAATCACGATTATGGCTTTATGGTTCACCTTTCAGATATGTGTAGGACATCAATAAACAACGAGATCTGTTCATATAACAATGATTAACTAAGATGTTAAATGAATTATTTTTTTCCAAACCCCCGGATACCACCTTTAAAGTTTTACGGGTGAATATGGCTGAACGATTAAGCAAACTGAAAATTGAAACTATTTTAAGTGCAGAAGTAAAATAGATCCTTGCGGTTCTAGACAATACAAGTTATCTTTTTAAGGAAGTGTATTCAATTCAACAAAATTCAATTGTCAAACATTTTACAAAAATGAAAAAACAAAATAGAAAAATAAACGAGTTTTGAAAAACGGGTTTACACCAATTTTATACAATGTTATCAGTGTAACAACGGGTTTACGAATTGGATTACGAATGGGAAAGTATAATAAATATGTGCTTGATTTACAAGTCTACAAATGTATAAAGAACCGTATAAATCGATTTGTAAAAATCTAGGACACGATAACAAAGAGTTGTAGGGCTAAATATTTTATAAGAACAATTCAAAACGATGTACAGTTTAGTCAAATACAGAATCAGTAAAATTGCCCTTGATTTCTTTGCATATCTATTAACACGAACATGATAACTGAGCCAGCGTGTGGTCTAAGTGGATGGTGGAAAATTAATTTATAACTCGCTCTTTCATTTTCCTTGGCAGTACACTATATCGATTGATAAATGTATGTCAGCTTTATGCATGTTACTTGCAGTCAAACATATATCTTCTGTGGTAATGTTAGAGCCTTTATATTCTTATTCCTAAGAATTAAACAAATGTATTTAAGAACAGATGTAACCCGCTGTGGAATTGACGCATTACTGTTTTCATCCTAGTTCATAAGGGCTTATTGTAACATTATCAACAATTGTTTTGCTTTAACTTCAGAACTGTGCTACTTATTTTAAGACAAAGTTCTATCTGAAATGGTATTATTTCATAAATCATGTCAACACCCAATTATATTTAAAAAAACAACGGATAATATTACGGATGCTGCTTGTAAATGTGTAATATCTCATCATAATATTCCTTGAAGCGTACATGTATCAAAAGTTATGAGGACAGGTTTGCTTGGAAGAAGAGAAGGAAAATGACACATCAAAAGTCGCCAATGACATGTTTGTTTCAGCTTTTTAGTAAGATTAATATCCTTATTAAAAAGTCTGCCAGGTAATCTCTCCATTAAAATACAGTATGACGACGCTTATTGACAGTGCTTCACACTTTAATGTTAAGTATAGATACTACTTATTACTCAGTTATTTGATAAGCATGTTCAGACAATCAGAAACAACTTAATTATTTTTATTTATTTGAAACATTAAACGTGTTGTGTTTGGCGTTTAAACTAGTGCAAAAATGCATTTAAATAAATAATTTCATGATTTTGTTGTTTTCGATCGATCTAAGTAATATTGATTAGCACTGTACACCATGTACATATCTGAGCCGCATCACAGAATTGCTTTTTTTGTTGTTGTTTTAAATTATTGTAGGAATAATACTAACAGAAAAGTGTTCTTTCAATTGCATTTATAAGGTCAGAAGTTTTAACATTTTACTAAGGTATGTTTGTCGTTGTGTTTAATCCAGTAGCAAGGATTAGTGTACGCTGTACACTTTTGAAGATGTCTGCACAACACTAAAGTTACGCAAGATTTACAAGATGTATGCCTTAATTGGGTTAAAGTATGACTGTGTTACGGAGGTAACCCAATAAGAAGATACGGCAAAATCCTATGAGCAACATATACACATTTGAATGGACACAGGACAAAGACATTGAGTACTCATAGTAAATAGTTTAAATTAAACTTAATTTAATCTCTTTCGCCTGTACGGCAAATCAGCCATATAATATATACAAAAAATACATACAATGGGTGAATGGCTATGGCATTTTGGTTAAGTAAATATAAAGCTAACACAGATATATAGTTTGAGCGTAGTTTATCAAAATTACCATTCACATAATGTTTTGGTTGGAGCGTCTGTGCAGGAGTGGCAGAGTAGCCGATTTGAAACTCCTCTGACTGCTAAGCCTCTCCCATCCTGGGTTAAAGTCCCGCTTGGGTCGAAGGACTTAATGTGATAGGGTCTTCCCAGACATATTTCTGGGGTCAGCTGGACGTTGCTTCAATGATGATAAATGGTTGCTGCAATGTCTTTTAAAAGAAAAAAAAAAGATAGATAAAATCAACTGAGGTTTTAAACTAAAACATATGATTTTTCAATGTGCATTTTATATGTAAATTCACTTGTTTTCATCCTTTTGAGGTATGAACTAATTTGAAGATTTGTTACACTTGTATAGTATATTGTAATTCCACATCTTTGTGAATGGAAACATTCATGTCAAATTGGTTTAAGCTAGTCTGAAAGAACAAAGCAGAATTAGGGGTATATAATTGGCCTTTGTTGTATTGCTTTGTTGTGAAATATTATTCTGTTAATACTAAATATGTCCATTTAAATAGCACTTAATTAAAACACATAATTATCAACATTTCCATTATCAATTGCTCTTCGCTCTTAGATCTTAATGTGAGAAGGCGTCGAATCGTCAAAATAAGTGTGATTATAAATTATGAGGACAACAGCAACAAACCCACACCAATTCAAATGGCATAACATCACATGCATAATAATATGTCATTGAATTTATAATAGTTTAATTAGTAATAACTAAAACAAACACATATCAAAGAACAACTAGAAAATCAAATAGACCAGGAAAACTTCAGGAAAAAAGCACAAAATACAAAATGAACTATGGTTAAATCTTGTTACAAAAGTATTGATAAAAAGGTTAAGTTTAGGGTTTAAAATGGTTTAAATAAAGTAGTGTAGGGCCAGCAAAGTTATACATCTTGAAAATTCTCTCTCATGCGACTAAACATAGCTTATCCAAATACATTTATCTCAGTTAAACTTATTGTGAAATGGCAAATAATGTGAAATGTTATCATCGTTATTCTTCTCCTATTGTAGACGTGTCTTTCAAATAATTAATTATATATATTTTCGGTCAATCGTCAGAAGTTATTATTTTAGTAAGTTATGCCTTTAAAAGTTAAACGTAACTATTTTTTTAATTTAAACATCCCTTATATGAGTCTTAAAATAGCATATAAGCAGCAGTTAACCCTACATACGATTGTATCTCTTTTAGATATAAAAGGTCAAATGATTGACTTATGTAGCACAGTAACAATCTTAATCGAGGACATATCAAAATATCCAATTATTGATTCTCGTATACACGAAAAGACGTCTAAAGGGCGTTAAATCACATATAGCATCATATTGACTTATGCAACAATATGACAAGCTCCAGTGAGAATTGAAACATAAACATTTAAATTTGATAACGCACAAAACGAAGGTATTCAAATGCCAATCAAAAGTTAAAATGACAAAAAGACTGGCATGAGGCATAACATAATTGTGTGCGGGCAATCCGATTGATGACTTAAATTGGTCAATCGGCAAAAATACTGATTGTTTTGGTTCAACCGAAATTCACAGCTGTTACATTTGTTTAATTACAAACAGCGAACGATGGAAAAATCATATAATTAAACATAATTAAAAAAGTAATGCCGCAATGCTAGGTCTAAGTCATTACGGCAAACCATTTAACAGCAGTAACGTAAATACCAACAATAATGTCTAAATTGTATCTGCTTAAATATAAGTCATTTTTAAATAACACAGCTATGACAGATTTTATTGAAGACAATGACAAGTGAATAAAAGACAAACATCACTACCAGCATTACTTTCATGACTTAATGGAATTAAAGTACCTGAGTGTAATGGTGATAAAATGAGAAGATGTTAAAATCCTGATAGCAGATTACATTGCATGCATGGGTCGATTTTTATTATAAAGTAATATATTCCGTTGATAGTAATTCTACTTTATATGCATGCTAAAATCTCATTTAAATTTCCGCCTTGTTTTATTCCATTTTATGAAACCCCGATAAAATACCTTCATCCGGAGTGATAATGTGCACGCTGTTCTTTGTCGTGACCCAAATCGACTGTAATATTTCCGTTTTTGTAATACAAGTACAATGAAGCACTGCAAACTTTGATTGAGTGCAATCGATCAAAGAAGATTGTTCTCTATGCACAATGTCGTCAATATATGCTTAACGATGGAAAGCATGTTCCCGGGATCTTGTCAAAGCTATGCCGGATTGGAATATTAAAACACAGCGCAAACACATCGATCATATGACAGAAGAAAAATAGAAATAAACATCACTAATTTCTGCCGATTTCTAGGTTAAAACTAAATGGGAGACTATATTTAACACTGTGTAATGGTTGCATATTCTTATTGAACAGAACTAAACGACTTTAAAAACAAGTATACGCCCTTATTCATCATTTAGTATTATGGTGGCTCACAAAATGCAACGCTACAACATGTAACTTAAGAACAAACAGAAAGTTACAAATCTACTAAGAAAGTAACACTGATTCATCGTAGAGTCACTTTATTCTCATGATTTTAGTGCAACAAATCAATATATTAAGATAAATGTTATAGTCTACCGGAAACCAAATAACCGTTAAATTGCTTGAATTGCATTTCTGCTAAAAGCAATCCAGACAATCTGGTCAATTACCTCTTCAATGACATCTTATAGCTAGAAGGATTTTGGCACATAATATTAATCATTAAAGGTATGCGATAAATTTTAAACCAATCGAACTTATCGTATCACTTTAAAACTTATCTATTTCATTGTGTTATGTAGATCTGAATATTGTCTCAATAAGTGTTGCTGTTAAAAGTGCAGTTTTTTTAGTGTTTTAAAGGAATGTGCCCTTACTACTTGTAGTGCGTTTTAGACTGATCTGACTAACATTGCAACATCAAAAACAGATTTAGTATTGTATTGTTTGCTGGAGAGACTGTCGCATTTTTTAATTCCAATAGACAAAGAAAAAAACAAAACCTTTTAACACACATTTTGTATAAAATATTTGCGAATTGGTGCACTCCTGGTTTAATGAGCCGATTCTAAATCTTTTCGGCCTCTTTTTATAAAGAGTTCGAATCCCCTTCAAAGGAAACACGTAATGGGTGTATGTCTTCCAGCTGACATTAGCGTCTACTCACACACCTGTCTAGTGCATCCTACCCAAACGTTGCAATACTGACCAAACATGAGTCTGTTTGTATTTCTCAATAAGATAATATATGTTAAAGAAATAACATAAAATATACTAATGGTGAACAACATTCAACATACATTTTGATATAAAGATGACTTAGAAATATGTATTGTAATAAACGTTAAGAATACAAATCAAATCTTGATGTCAGGTTAAAATCTATTTTAATATACATTTTAATGTTTACATTTTACATTACTGATAAACATAAGAATATCAAAGTCAAAACAATATTGAAGCACTGTTAACGAAACCATTAAATCAATCAATAAAAGTCAATTTTCATCTGTCAGTTTATGCAGTTATATTCCTGTTTTATTTTGGTTTACCCTTGCTAAGTGTTTTTATGTCGTCATTGTTTAACATTATGCAGAACATGTCCGTTTAAACTCCTAATATTTTACACATATTCTGTGTTACTTGTGATTTTCTATACGCTTTGTCTACAAATGTCAACGACCCTAGCTGTGCCTTTAAAAATATCGATCATCGGTAAGGTATTACTAATATTGCGAAAAAGAAAGGACAAATTTCCTATAAAATGTCACACTGGTAGTATATTATATAATTCTATAGTTTTAATGTATATTGTTATATTTGGTTATATAGAGTTATAGTTTTCTAGTTATATAGTTAAATATAGTTATTCTTAGTTATATACATGTTTTAATCACGAAAATAAATGACCAGAGAGAAAGTATAGCTGCTTATATCATCCTGTTAATGGGCATATAAAATTAAATAAACAATTAACATCGCAATAAATCATACATTTTTGCATATACACCACATTAGTCTGTCACATTGTTACAAAGCAAATCTCGAACGTAATCAATACAACACATCAATTATCAAGAAAATTTAAAATGACTATTATTAGGCAGGTTCTGCGTTTCGGTGGGAGAAATGAAACATAATTATAGCACAGTTAATAGAACATCATTTTGCTACCTATGTTGTTTGCGGTTCGATAATAATAAATCTCACTACCCCCAGGGGACTAAGCTTCACATTTATTAAAGGCAAACAGCGCATACCTGGTTATAAACGAAAAGCACAGTCAGGCTAAACATTGTGTTATTTTCTTCTTACAAGAAGAATGGCATAAACGACAGAGAGAGAGAGAGAGAGAGAGAGAGAGAGAGAGAGACAGACAGACAGACAGACAGACAGACAGACAGACAGAGATAAACATACAGACAGTCAGACATACGGGCAACTAGACAGAAACATACAGACACGGACATACACATACAGACATACGGAGACGGCGGACAGACAGGTCGAGAGACAGACATACCAAGTGAGAACAGACAAACCGAGAGATATACAGGGACACAGATGCAGACCGAGAAATAGTAGTCAGTCAGATAGGCAAAGACAGACATACAAGCAATCAGAGAGACAGACTGAAAGACACAGAGACAGACGGACAGACAGGACGGGATACAGATACACAGGCAGACAAACGGACCGAGAGACAGGCCGACAGACAGACTGACAGAGAAATAAAGTCAGATAAAAATACAAACGGACAGATAAACAGACAGGCAAACAGACAGGCTGATCAAAGCATACAGGCTGACTGAGGGGCATACTTTCAGTCAGTCTGTCAGCGAGACAGACAGACCGACAGACAAGCAGACAAACCGACAGACAGTAAATGTGTCAGTTAAAAAATATAAGTTAGATAAACAGACAGGCGTTCATAATGACAAACAGAGAGACAAATGTGCAGAACCATACAGACATATACAGACATATACACAGAGAAATACAGACAAACGGATAGAGTGTCAGACCGACAAAGAATAGTATCAGACACTTCGGCAGAAAGACAGGCTGACAGAGCCATACACATGGGAAAGGACAATAATCGAGCCTAGATCAGCAAATATATTCTTTGTAATGAGATAACTAATTGTTATAAATAAATTTATACGTACTAAACATCATGACTGGTATTTAAGGCACTGCAACACGTAAGTGTGTAAAGCTGTTGTTAACACTTGAAGAAATATAGTAAAAACTGTAAACTCAGGTCTAATATAAAGAAACCTAAACACATTTGTCTTTTAACAGGCTTTTAACCGGTAAATTCTTGCTTGTTTTTAATTTATCTTTTTAATAATTATTGTATTCATCAAAGTAAGGATGTATTCAAAAGAGATCTTGATGGACGGTGTTCTTAACATGTTTGGGTTTTTTTTCTAAAAGGTGTTGCTGCTTTTGCCTGCAACTGTACTTTCTAATTGTTTCTTCTACAAAAGTTCTTTTGTAAATGCAAACTGAACAGAGAAAATAAACACTTACAATAACCCTGCCAAATGGCTGCCTTTTAATTATGCCAGCTACCCACTGCAAGGAGTCTACGAAAATTTTTCGTCGGAAACACTAAAGAGGTAGAGATGCAAACTACATGCATTTTGCACAAACTGGGTTGAGACAAAAGAATCGTCCAAATTTTTATTGTTTTGAGACCGGATTCAAGTTCTTCAAGAATAAAAGCAAAAAATAACTAGAATTCTGTCAGTATACCTTTTTTGAATTACCTTATTACAAGTCTTGTCTGTGTCTCGTTTAAACCGGTTGTACAACAATTTGATGTTAATCCCGTTTAGCCACCATTATCTGGCAGTGATAGTGGTCTGATCTAAAATGCCATGTCATAAATTGGTTAATTCGTTCTCGGCCTTGCCGCAATGACGAAGCGCTGCAATTGACATTTAACGGATCAAGGGTGTCATAAGTGGCAATTTCTTCAAACCATACTGAATACATGTTTTTGTGACCTTGAACAATAAAAAAATTATCTGATATTGTTAGATGAAATACAGACACTTGGTTGTTTTAATGTCATTTTTGCACAGTGAAAGCTTATGATTTACTAGAGAGGGTGCTGTAATAGAGCAGCAACAGCAGAATATAAATGAAATATTATTGTAATGGGAAAGAAGACGACATTGACAAGATCAAGTACACAATGAAAATGATAAAATATAAATTTGAGGTTACGCAGATGTTTACTCGATTGTGCAAAGGGGAACCGTGGTCAGCTACACTACTGATTAATGCATAGGTGTATTAACTATAACAGATAATAAAACAAACATACATCTGCATAGACCACGTGTCAAGCAAATTATTTTTAGCTTTAAACTGTCATAAGAATTTTCTATTCTGAACGAGTTATCATAATAGAGACACCTTGTTGACTTCCTTACTGGACTTTTTCCACGTTAAGCTCCACTTAAAAGGACCATCGCCAACGACCGTATGCATCTATTGTGAAAGCATTACTTATAGAAATGCTGTAAGATTATTTTCCTGACATATGTTCGTCGTTCGATATTGCACAAAGGCTTAAGAGCATTTAATTTGTTTTGTCTTAATATGGAACGGTGCAAATTTTAACTAAACGATAATGATTTATCACAGTTTTATTTTGCTCATGTATCAAAATATGATTTTGTTTTGCATGAGATTTAACGACGAATGATTTTATATCAAGTTAACACTTTACCAAATCAGTTACGATCTCTCTTCACTATACTAAAAAGATGATTTACTGATATAAAACCGTATTACATTTTAACATTCCGTATCTGAACTTAAAGCATTTTTTTTATAATTGCAACTGGCATTTTAATCGTCATTGAGTATTGGTATTGTATCCTTTAAATTAAAAAAGAAGAAATTCCCCTATCGCGATAAACTGTATAAAATATGTTCTTCACTAGCATTGTGTTCACACGGCAACTGTTGAACTATTGTCATGAAAAGAAAACTTTGTTAATCTGGAAAGCACCATATCATTCAGGCAAAAGTGATGCCACTAATTAGTTCAGACATACACAATATGTTTTCGCCACCAACATTGTGTTATTACAACGTTATGATATCATTCTTACACCAGAAGACCTCTCGCTATATCGCTAGTAACGATCCATAGGCGTGTTCGAGTAAGAAATGCTGATGCTACGTTATACAGAACAAAAGACCTTGTGTGTTCGTCTCATCGTTTCACGCGAGTAAAAACTCCGACCAAAATATCATACGACACCATAAGATCAACTTGGACGATTGTTTCATCTTGACTCCGATTCTGTAATAGTTGAAGATTTAAAAGAAACACATATTCCTGATTGGAAGACGTAGAATATCGGCAAGCTAAATAAATTGTACAAAAAAGAAAGCTAACGTGCACCTACACTAGTTGTGAGGTGATTGGCCATTATTGATATTGACTCAAAGAACTAAAACAAGCAATGTCAAGGCATCGAGTTGTATTGCAAGTATTGTTATTTGCTTGTAATCAAGTTGTACTGAGTCCGATTTAAGCAATATATTGCATGTAATAGTAGTAGAAATTAGTAGTAGTAGTAGCAGTAGTAGTAGTAGTAGTAGTAGTAGTAGTAGAAGTAGTTGTAGCATGTATGTATGTATATATGTAGGTAGGTAGGTATGAAGGTAGGTACATGTAGGTAGGTAGGTAGGTAGGTAGGTTGGCAGGCAGATAGGTAGGCAGGTAGGCAGGTAGGTAAGTAGGTAAGTAGGTCTGTCTATATTTTTATCTGTCTGTCTGTATGTATGTCTGTCTGTCTGTCTGTCTGGATGGAGAGATAGATAGATAGATGGATGGATGGGTGAATGGATGGATGGATGGATAGATGGATAGATGGATGGGTGGATAGATAAATACACATTAATAGGTAGCGATTGTTTAAACCTTCACACTCAATAGTCGAGCAAACGCACATATGTAAATTTCAGATTTTGATAAAGCATATGTGTTTTATAAAGGCGTATTTTTACGAAAGAGATATATAGTTATTATATTGTGTTATTATCTGTGCCATTAAAAACTTTGTTGCAAGCGATTAGAGAAAACAAATATTCGATTGATTTATGGGCATAAGACTTTGCATAAGGCACACACATATAATTCATTTTCAATTGCATTGCCACCATGCAATTTTATAATTTCGCATTTTAATATACAAGCGGATTTGTCCTGTTTCTAGTTTATACTTTGCTCTGGCCGAGCACCTCCATCGGGGAATTTATATTATGGTGCATTTAAGCCTATTCAAATAAGCACTTGTATCGAAATCCAGTCACACACTTTCATGCGGGCACGATTTCACTGTTAACGACTTAACAATCAATTACATTTTCAACGTGGTCCATCATTCATTTTTGGAATTTGATTATTTGTGTTAATTTTGAGTCAGTTTAACTCTATTATACATTATACATTTCTGTTTCATTTACCCATTGTTTTTACACTTACCATGCTAATTTCTTGTATCAATTCTTAAATAAATAAAAAATAGTCTGTACCTTGTTTTGTTCAAATTGAATAGTTGTTGCCCGACATGGAATACGATGGAGAAGAGACATAGACATTTTGATTCCCAGAATTTAGGAATTCAGATAAACCTTTGCAGTAACTATTGAATGAAGATATTTTCAGAAAAATATGCTGAAATGCATTTTTTTCTCAAATTGACCTTTCATTCTTATAACTCGACATTCTTAACAACTGTTATCTTTCATGCTGCATCGTAAACACCCCAAAGCTGTTTATTAACAATAGATCAAAACTCTTTCGCATGATTTCATTGAGATGAGAATATCACATGTAATGATTAATAATTTTCAGATAAAGTTATATCTTTTCGAAAATATTGTTTAATATTGTGTTCAAGGTTTTCTTTCACTTGGTGTATATTTATGAACGAGTTGTTACTGTCTCAGTTTATCATTTGTCCATTATGTCATCACCTTTTCAAAGAGGCGAGATTTAACATCATATACGTGCAAATTTCATTTATAGTTTCATGAAGTCGAACTCAGAGGTAAAACCATTTTATTTTAAACCTAAATCATCATGGACAAGATAACGGAATCTTCAATCAGAAATGATCGCGTTGATCTATAATCATTAAAAAGCCATTAATACTGACACAATATTGTTAAGGCTAGAAATAATAACATGGCACAAGGTTTACACATTGAACTGTTATCTGCTTGTTATTCTAGACGATTCATTTAAAATGTTGTATTTATGGTCTTCAACAAATTATATTATTTCATATGTTTTGAATAACGATCGAAACGTTGTGTCCGTGGTACTTATATCAACAAGTTTAACGTTAACACAGGATCCTTCGACGGGATTGCGAAACTGTATTTATTTAATTATATTATTTTATGATTGTTGTTGTTTTTATATAATTATTATTCATTGTTTTCGTTTTGCAGTAATAATCGTCTGTTATAATAGGAAAGATAACCAATATAATCTCTCTCCAGATTAAGTTGTAGACTATATTTCGAAAAGTCACATCACAAAATGCATTAACGTTATCCTAGATTAATGCAATGAGACGCATTGCAGTTTCGAGACTTGTGTATTTATTTACTTTTACGTTTCTGTTTTTACTCTTACATGTATTGCAATGATTTGTAGTCTATTGGAAATGAGGAAAGTGTCAACGTGTTTACATCCTTTATAATGATTTCTTTATTGATTGAACGGTAATATTTGCTTGTACTGTCCGATTTGAAAAGAGTTGATGGCAGCACAACTTATATATAAAGCCTCAATATAGTATAACAATTTAAAAACAAATTATTTCACGGATAAGTTGGTTTGATTTTCAAGAAAACATGTTTATTACATTAAAAGACTTTTGATGTAGATTGCATTTTTGCATAGCAGCAGCATAGTCAAAATTATAAGTATAACTGACTTTTATGCTCAAAACAAATTATGTTATTATTAAATTATTTATGTAAGTCGAAAAAGAAGATATTAATTAACAAGGCAGAGTTAACTATCTGGAGAGTTAATTCACTATCATATACGTTTGTAAAACGAGAGTCAAAACTATACTGACTATACACTTTTTATTATATTTGGTAAACCGATGATATAATAATGTTTAGTAACACAAATATCATTTAAACAGAAATTATTCCAATGATAGCACCTTTGTAATCTGACATTTTTATTTAAATACAAAGACTAGTATAAATCATATTTACTTTTGGTTCCCCGTCTTTTATTTAAAGTTTATGAAATGTTATTGTTAATTGTTCATATTTTTATGCATATTGGAATATATGATATACATGTTGGATTTCTAATAAAACTGAATTTTACAAGTTAATTAACATTTAGTTAAGAGTAAAAAACATATAAAACAAAATACAAAACCCTCGTACAAAATCGAATTCCGTCATAAACTAATTACTGTTTTGGTATTGCGGTAATGGAATTGCTCAAGCTTTGTAAGTTTATTTGAATATTTGATTTCAAAAGAGTATCGCTCGTTCTTCAAAGGAGATCATGTAAATATGATACAGATAAAAAAAACTGCAAAGCATATGTAGTTTGCTAAACAAGAGTACTTGAAACAGACACCAGTAGATCAATATAATTGTTATTCATATATTCATATTCATATATTCATATAACAGAATTAGTACTCACGATGTTCGCACAGTTTCCGAGTAATAATTTGTTTAGCTTCGATTTGAATTGTCCAGTAATAATATATCTAATAATTACTATATCCGCCTTTCAACAAAGTGTTTACAATTATAATTGATCATTTGGCAATTGAATGGCTAGTCTGCACAAAGACCTATTAGGATGCTTATGTCGGTATTTGGACTTCAAACTTCGCCCATCATGAAGACTTATCTTCCGATAAATGTACATGCACAATTAGAAACAAAAAAATGACTGCTTGTACATATTTCACAACTAAACAAAAATGCCACACCGACAGGGAATAGAACTTATTATCAGTAGCACCAAAGGTTGCGCATACAGTAGCACCCAATACTTGCCATTGCATGAAATCATTAAATTGTTCTTACTTTACGTCAGCGCTTGGGCCAAATCACCCAATGCAAAATCAGCAGGTGCGTATAAATCGTATAAATTTCAAACAAATTTTGCGAATAATTCTGTACGTTACGTCGTGTGTACCTTTTTTCAGCGATAAACAATACACTGTTATTGACACAATTAGAAAAAGACCTAAATAAAATTATCTATAAATTGCGTATCAGTTATTGTATTCCTCGTTACAACTTTTGTCAGACCATATTTAAAAAATGACCTGCCTTTTTACATGTATTTCATGTAATTTATATGTTTGCCATTTGCCACCTGCCATAAAGAGATGTTTTTCATATTTCTATGCAGACTAAATGACTTACTTGCATTAAACCCTAACATGGTTTATTGCAACTCGAAACATGCAAAAAAGAGTTACATCTGGCGATTGACAAAATACATTTATTTGATTTTAAACCGGGCGTTTGATACGTTTTCTATAACAAAATTGCAAAATAAAGAAAATGTACTTTTCTCATACTATAGTGATTGACCGAGTTTAGTTTTATTGTTTAGTGTATTCGTTTATACGAGCTAAGGTATCTAAAAGCTTAATTTAACGTTCGTTAAAATAATTATGTATAGGCATACACGAATTCGGCTTTCAAAGATAGAAACAAATGTGCTTCATTTGAAAGCTTTTTACGTTACATTTATACCGGCAGTCGAAGTCATGAAGTTTGTAGGCAAAAGATAATTCATTGTTTGCACTCATACAAATAGCATTATTTCTTAAAATCCTGTATAAGTACATGTTGAAATACATAATCGTGTTGCTTTTAACGGCCTTTAATTTTGCGGTGTTTTTCATTTGAAATATTTTAATTCAAAATATACAATTAACCTATCGCTAACACCAACAAAAGGACCTCTACATATAGGCGAACGACTGTCATCAATCAATGTTTATGAGATGGTTCTTCCTTATTCTAAAACAGATATTATACTTAAAAGATGTTTATTGTAATCCATCACAAGGTTTCCTGTTGACAGTTGACAAATAACCGTCTACAAAAGTTTCTTCAGCCCAATCCCAGTCAATGCTTGTTTCAATATTAAGCGGACTTTTTCCTATTAATACAATTTAATCCTGTATGTTTCTATCTCAGGAAAAGCTCGAACTGTCCGCTAACGTTTGTTTGAAGGTTCTGTTAGATAGTATGCTTAAGGCTACTTGCTTATCTTAATAAGATACAAATAAATACACAATAAAACAGACTTATGAGAAGCTGGATTTCGGATGCCCACAGGATGGACTCTACAGGACATTGACTACTTGCGGTCAGTTTTTCATGCATGGAAAGAAGTAGTGCGTGTACAGAATATATATATATATATATATATATATATATATATATATATATATATATATATATATATATATATATATATATATATATATATATATATATCTTAAGAGACTAGACGAGTCAATTGTGTCAGGTATGTTTCAAATGTTAACTTCAATATTGTTATCTGTTTAAACTGGAAGTTCCTCATATTATGTAATAAGATATACATGAGATTCAGATTTACGAATGTTCAATGCCACGTACGAATATAATGGCGCGAGGAATATCAGTGTTCTACTGACTACACACAATCTATATATTCTCCTTCACAGAGTTATCGTTCGTTATTCTCATAAACCCTGCAACAAGCTCACGAATATTAAGAGTCTTTACGCAAATAAGATAAACATAATTATTTAGTTTTTGAGGTTCACGCATAGTACGCACTTACTGTTTAAATTAACAATATTGTGGTTTAGTCTGGAAAGTAGTCATTTAGCAATAACTATGGAATTCTTTCTTGGCAGAATGTACTACGCGGGTGTAAACTAAAACCCTACATACCTATAACATACACGTAAAAATTAAACAAATTAATTGCGGACATCATTTAATGTAACAATCTTCAAATAATTTGTGGGATTTATATTTATCCCACTTCTTTCGCATATTCTAAGAGTGTAACCGATTTGACTCTTCTGTTTACAGATTTCAGTCAAGGGCCAATACGACTGTCCCAGGACAAATAACAGGACCTACATCAAATCACTTATTTATTGACTATTTTATTAAAAAACTATTTATAATCTAATTAAGTTTCATTTTAAATTTTTAAAACAACCGTATAAACAAAATACTGGACAATGCAAGGGGGGCAATAACAGTTTAATACAGACAAAGCATGATCACAATAACTCACAAGAACATATTCTGCTCAAGGAAGCTGGATCATCAAGGTAAAGATAAATATTATAAATGAACATATATGTCTGGAAAGGTATGTTATTTCTTAATGAAACTAACACATCAACACAGTAACCACTTTGTTAACAACAAATATCCATCCATAGCTTTGCTGACTTTAAACAGTAACACATAACATTATGACAAAATGCATTTAGTTCTTAGTATTTTAACTGCTAAATTACAAAATCTTCAAGTATGTAACTTTAAAAATATTTGCTTAAATTTAAGCACAATTGAAAACAAAAGAATGGTATGCATAAAATGTGACTCTTTAATCACATGACACTTTATTGTGATTCCTGTGAATTTTCCACAATAATGTCTGAAAATTTCCTCTTCCCTGAAACTATGTTGATGTGAAAAGTTCCGCCAGAAATGGTTGCCCCACATAGGACAGCAAAATGATTCGAATGTTGCTTTGAAACATAAGATGACACATTATTGCTTCCATCAAGATTGTTTTTTTATTTCTGCCAGCACACTTGGTTTCTCAGGGCGGGAAGCCTGGATACAAATTTCTGACACTGGGACAAGAACAGACGATGATGGACTCATAAGATGAAATATGATATCAGATGCATTGGCTTGCTGCTGAAGAGAAGGTGTTGAGTAATTGTTAATAGTCTGTACGCTTTTCCACCCTCCAAGGTGAGCAACCTCTGTTGGTGGTCTTCCTGCCTCCACGTGTGTTTGGGCAAAAGTCTTTCTTGTGGAGTGGTTGACCTTACGCCCTTCTAGGTTTGACTTTTCTGACATGTCTTTCATGAATTGTTTAATTTTATTTTTACCGACAGGCTGGTGAGAGTACCATACCTTAGACTTTGGAGCACTGAGCGGTTGCAAGTAAAACCTGCTATCATCATTGAGCATATCTGCTGGCCTCTAGAGCGGTATTTTTTCTACACAGACACTGGGCACAGTTCATCATCTTGCTTAGCAAACATCTTTGGCGCTACTTGTATATGCGCATTTCTGGCTGCACCACTCCTGGTTTTCTTCTCTCTGAAAAAAATATTGCCGCACATATTTCTCCTGCAATAACAAAACAATTTATATGCAATGCTACTTAATAATGCCACTGTTTCACACGCTTCAAAGGCTAGTGCAGTTTTTTCTTATTCTACAACGGTCTCATAATCTAATTACACATTAGAACTTCTAGCCATGATTAAAGAAACATTTAATCTCCATAAAAATATTTCTTATTCCAACACCACCTAATTCTTTTCTTATTAAACAAATAAGGCCAAAATCTGTAATTATTTTGTAACAAAATTACATTGTGGCGCCCTGAAAATAAATTCGATACAAATAGATAATTTTGTTGATGTTATGAAGGATATAAACTTTTATCCTTATTATTGTGTTAGCTGCTGACATATGTACAGGGTTATTATTAAAACAACTTTCAGTTTGATTACTTAAAGCAATTTATTTTTTTATTTAAATTGTAATTATATATGCCAGTAAATTCCAAATACTCTCGACCGTGTGGAGATCTCTTTAATTCCACATCGCCCCACAGTAGGTTTGTGTGGTCTTGGCGGCCACGCATCCCAAAGTACACCCCATTGTTCAGCCATACTTTTTGAAGCAGCATCATTGGGTCAGCTTAAAAAATAAATGATAGTGTTACCTTAGAACAAATAGCCATTATAATTCCTGTTTCAGAGAAATTCTGTCTCAGTCTGGTAAAATGACAAATCACTTTTAAGAAATTAATATTGTATTATCTCATTTGTATTTAGCTCTCCATTTAAAATAATCATTAATCCTTAATCCTGCTATTCAGTGCAGTGAAACAATGTTTTTAGTATAATGTTTAAGTAATTAATGCAAATGATCATCATTTTGTTATTTTCACAAGTTATCTTACCCAAAGGTATTATTATGCATCTTAATTTTACCTTTCCCTAAAATATTTTTGTCTCCCAGGTTCTGAATTTCTCCACTAGTCAGTGGTTCTGCCTTGGATTTTAAATTTCCCTTTCCCTGTGCTTTCAGATATTTCCGTTTCGAAGTTTTGTATACTGATAAGTGTGTCTGGCTCATACTCAGTACCGTCACGCTTACGGATTGCTGAAAAGACATAGACAGCTATATTAGAAATCAACAAGGCCATGACCTACTCTATTTAAAAATACTATAATTTACACCTAACTAAAATGACCTATTTCGATCCCTGGAAGTGCAACATCATGATGTCACATTACATGGGGGCTACTGCCACACACGTCCCCAACTATACTAGTCTTTTTCTAGAAAACGATCACTGTCATTGTCAAGTCAAGTAATATTTATTTATAAACGGATAAGAAAAAAAAAACACACCAAAGTTCTGCAGAGCTTTTAGAACCAACTTAAAATAGCCTGATAAAACAATAAAAAAGAAGTAAGGAGCCGAATCCGCACTACCTAATTAGTTGAAAGGAACATATTTATATATTCTGTTAGAAAAAGGATATCAAATGAAAACTTTAACTTACCTAGAAAGAATCTTGCCAAAAGAAATCCAACTCAGAGGCCGGTATACATCCAAGGCCCCTTTCTTTTCCAATGGATAACTTCCAATCTTCAAATATTTTGAGATCACTTTTTGTCTTGTACATGGTATTTTTATTTTCATTGTTTTTAATGAAGGATTCACAATCTTCCTTTGAAATATTCTGGAAACGTTTAACTTTAAATTGTGGGTGGGGTGCAGAGTCTAAATGTTGGATTTCCTCCAGTTTGGCAATGATTTGATCTGCCTGACATTCATTCAATCGTTCTAATTCTAAAATGTCGTTAGCCAACAACTCCAGCGTATGTTCTCCTTCCGACATATCTTCAAATATTATAAATGTAATTGTTTACGATGTACTTCTTTAACAGCGTTTATCGTCTGATTATTAAAATTATTTCATGTTGTCAAATGATGTCAAATGGTTTAAGGTTTGAACTTTTCAATCGACAAAAGTACAAGATGGCCGCCATTTAAGCTAAAATCTATATGACTTTTTGGCCCTGCTCTAGCAACCAATCAAATTGCCCAAAATGCGGGCTTTATATACGACTTTTCGGCCCCAGGCCGGAAAGTGATATAGATATTGGCCCGCTTATTTGAAATGCCACTGCATTATTATGCCAGGCAGCAAACAATTTACAGGGCTAATAATACATAGTTATTTAATAATAGATAATATAAACTCTGATATAAACTGTTATCCTAATGCACACTCTTTATTTTAGTCGTTTGCCTTAGTTTAATTCTTCTGTCATTCAAGATAACTGTTTTAAAATTTGCAGCTGAATTCATCTCATATACCATGGCATAAATTGTTTGCATACATGTAATGGCTCATAGGGTAAAACTTACACCGCCCATCAAAGCACTTCTGAGCGCTTTGATTTATCATTGTGCCCAGTACTTCCGACCGTCGATGCGAATATCAATCTTTAAAGCTTAATTAATGCACTAAAAGTTGGAATTTGGTTTGAAGAGTAGCCGGGTCGATTACTATTCCACCAAAAAGCTATTAGTATTATGTATTATTGGTACACTTACATTATTGTAGATAGTCTTGTACCTGATAAATGTTTCTTCGGCGGGGGTAGGCACGTGTAAAATATAGAGATTTCCAAGGTGTTTTTTTTGAAAACTGAAAATGTTTTCATTTGAGGCTGTGACAACTCTAAATCTTTAGGCGTGACGATTATACTGCAGCGCCGATTGCGAGGATACGTTTGAACCAAACAGCAAAAAGATTGTTTATCCTTCTATCTTGTTATTTTTTTAGTTATTAAATGTAAAAAAATTGTTATATTTGTATGTTTTAGTACGTGCCTAACAGAACACATATGTGCAAAAGGGTATTATTTGTAACAGACAATAATTTAAAATTGCTTAACGTTAAGGATACAATTTGACTGTACACGAAGTTAGTCAATTACTACAGTAGCAATTATGGTTATATATACGCAAAATGCCCTCCACAAATTCAAAGTTTCCGCTAGCTAGGCTCATCTTCGCAATACATTTCTTCAACAGATTAAATGGACTGTTTTAAGGCAGGTGTTTGCTCGGACCTTTGATTTAAAACTGTCTATACTTCTTTTTTATGAGAAACCTGTATGTTGTGGCCTATTCACTATCACAATCAGTGTCTGCCTAAACTTGAGTAAAATATATCTTTGCGTATGCCTTTTTTGACTGTGGCATGAAATGTAGAGCTTATAGTGGGATTTTAATTGCATTTGTAAACTTTATACAAAAAGACTTAAACTGTCTGAGGTTTTTGAGTATTTTTAAAGACAATATTATCATCAATGTCCAAATTGCTATATGAATTGAACTTGTCATCGAGAAGTTATTCGATATATTTTTTGAAAGCATCCGTACATAGAAAAAAAACCTGTCCGACTAGCTCAATTTAAATACGACTGATTTGGCAAGCTGGTTTTTACCTTTTTTTAAATTCAGTTTAATGTCTCTTAAATAAGATAAACGAGTCATCGTTATATAAGAAAGGTCTTAAAACGACGACGAAAAATATTCGATTATCGTTTGTACAAGTATACATGTACTAATGTTTATATTCTCAATAATTGCATCAAATGTTATCATCCCCACTCTCTCATCGATGTCTACCATTTTAACCACCACTAACTGTTTGTGGTTTAATAGGTGTTAATAAGTCCATAACAAACTTTATTTATTGTGGGTTTTGTAACATTAGTATAGATAAGCTATTTACGGACATTGTATAATATGTTTAAATCTTAATAATACAACACGCTTTAGATCGATTCATCAAAATGTACAAATTGTCATCCAACGACGTTTTTCGATCCTACCTTCAGTAGTGTAGTCCGACAAACCTGTCCAGTCTAAGGTCAGATTCACCAAATATTATTAAGTAAGATTTGCTTAAGTCATGGAGTTCAATCCATAATATTTTCATTTTGTATTTAACTACATGTCTGTATTTGTATATGACACTTCAACAATGCTACTTTGAGCTTGGAATCACGTTAAAACTCCATTAATAAGCTTATTTTGTTGGTATAAAAATCACAACTTAGGCTTAAGAATGGTTGGTTAACACGGGCCTTAAACGCAGTGAGATTCACAATAAACGAGTATCAAACAATTTAAGAACTTCAAATTGCTGGTTGTCTCAAAACGCATTGACATTACTCATAACATATTCATTGGGTTTTTTTTATTGTCTAATAAACTGGTCATATATATATTAAAACAACTTGTGCGATTTTACGACCATCTGGAAAGGTAGAGTTATTCAACAATTTATTTAAAAGCATTCTTAAAAAAATAACCATATATGAATGGGCATGTTACAAGCGTTTGTCAGGTATACCATCATTGTCAGTTGCCTTCTTAAAAACTAAGATCTTCTTCGCCTTATTTGCGGACACATCTGTCAACACTTTCTTTTAACTTTGAATCATTTTCTTTTTGTTTAATGACAATTTAATCATACTTGGATGGTTTTCATCTACAGGGATATGATTTGTACCCATACATTTAGAAACATTTACCAATAAATAATTGATTATATGGTATACATTTTCGTTATCCTGATTATTATATATTTTTTATTTCAATAAATATTTATAATAAATATAATAAATAAAATATATTTAAATAAAATTTGTGGCTCTGTACATCTGTCAAAAAGTTATGACGGTTGGCTATGCGTGAATAAATTTTCAACCACCTTCGCACCTTCGCATCGATATTGTACTTGTTTATGGATTTTCTTTTTCAAATCATGTAAGGGGGAGATTTGGAGTTACTCTTTGTATAGGGCGTTGATATAATCTAGCCTAGCTTATGAAACATAATATGTTTCATGTGCAAAATCTAACAAATTATTTTAGATATAGTTAAATGATCTAAATTAAAAGTTCTGTATTTAATCTAATAAGCTTTGGTTTAACATTAGATACAGAATGTTCATCTTGCATGCAAACAGATTGTGAACGTTAGAAACACCACAGTTGTAATGTAATGTAATTGAACACTTTCTTTATCACAGATGTATGATCCTTTGAAGTTAGATCTAAAAGAATTGGCGTGTGTATGTGTGTAAATCTCATGTCAAATATGTTACAAACGATGCTACAGACTGACGTTTTCTCTTGTCTAGCATAAGCACAGAAACAAGTTTCTTTAATAATTAAAGCCAGACCATAAGCTGGCAATATTTAAAAAATAGTTTGTATTATTATTTTGTATTCTTTATTTAAGTAGTTTTACTACTTAAAAAAACTTACATTGTTAATATAAATTTAGATTTTATTGTTAAGTGACCGCCGTTGGTATTTTAATGTTGCAAGATCTGAAAATACATACATTGAATATTGCATTGTTTTAGGTTTCGTTTACTGAACAGTGTCATATAAAATTAAACAGCCGAGCTGGATTACTAAATACAGTAATAATTAACTACGTTTTACAAAATGATAAGTTAAACCTTCTGAAAGCAGTATTACAAATGGTAGTGTGTGTACGATGCTGAAAATATGAACATGATATTGCCTTTGTCATGTATCCTGTACTTTACCGATTATGTTTCTCTAATATCCTTTGATTGGCAAGTATCACATGATATAATTGGATGAACCAATTCTGTGCATTTGCATGAACAGAGACTGATAACGTTATCCAAATTTAATTATACAGAAGAAAGTGTGCCCTTGTAGAATATTAATGCCTCTATTTCCACAAGCTTCTCTTTAAGTATGACGATCTGAACTAGTTTCACGACACAGTAAAACTTATCAAAGTGAGTAGGTCAGAAAAGAATACATTTCGTGACATACGTGTATATTGATATTGACACAACGTGGGGATAATGTAAATATAATATTTATTTATTCTTTAAATTAAGTCTAATATAAGGACAATTTAAAACCGCTGAATTGTTAGAAATAAGTGCGCTATTAAAGTGGCTTAAATTCAGAATGTATTCCACTTACATATGAACGGCATATTTATCCTAAATGACTAAATAAGTGTTGTTGGTTGTACGAGCTCTTTTGTAAACTATTTCTTAGCACGTATGCCAGTTGTCACATCAAATAAGTGCATAGACAACCTAAAGTTCAAATGCATAAACATTATAGTCATTTATGTTTTCGTGACTTAGAGAGAAACGTATCAGATACTATTTCAGAAACAATGGATATTCTGCAAAACTAAACGAATATATGTAGCCGGGTGATAGTGAAAGAATGTGTAAGCGGTCCGGTTAGCTCAGTCGGAAGAGCATTCGCCCTGTTAGCGATGAGTCCCGGGTTCGAGTCCCGGACTGGCTTCATTTTTCTCACTATGTTACAATTACACAAAATTAAAAATGCTAAAATACCACTCTGCTACATATAAATGCTGCTTACATATGTGCAACCACTGACTAGAAATTTAGTAGAAGAACACTGCAATTACAAATATTGTGTTATAACAACTCAATATTTTCAGACAGTTCCCCCGCTTACTAATCTTCTTCCTTAAACTTATCACCTTCTTCACCATCCTCCTTCCTATTATCATAATCTCCCTCATCACCTTTATCATCCTCATACTCTTTTTAATAAACATCATAGCTTCATCACTTACTTTTTCTTATTCTTCTTAATAGTATTATCGTTATAACGTGTCTCCTCCGACTTTTGTATTCATTATATCCTCCATCATTATTTTAGCTAAACAACCTTTTAATTTTTAAAAATATTTCAAATACACGTGCTCGAGGTGTTGTGTCTGCAAACACGGCGTGGTTTGCTGACGCAAAGCAATTCATTAATGATCGGGACTGTACACACTCATGCACAGATGTTCTTAATAACATTATGCAGTACTGGTTATTTTTGTTTAATGTCTTTGTTTGACGTCAATGTATTTAAGGAACAAGAACAAATATTCAAATGGAAATTTCTTCCCAATTCTACAAGGAAGTATTGTGTTCTTTCATACATTCATATTAACTAACGACGTATTGCTTTCTGACTGTAGGCCTGCACGCCTTTTCCTCTTAAGCTTTCAAATGCCTTATAAATCATATTATATTCAAATAATTTGGTGGTACCAATTAAGCTTAACACTCGAAGGTGGCATATGACATTGTAATTCATTTTTTCTTAAATGACAAAATAATTAATTGGTAACGGAAAAAATCTTGCAAAAATGTTGTTCATTAATGCTAAAGGTCTGTGTGAACAGTCAAGGAAAAATCCCCTCTCGCCATTGCAAACAGGTGTTTCCTATTCGAGCCACGCTGCAGAGATAGCTATTTTTAAAGTTAGAAAACAACGTGACCACTTACTATTATAATTCTTATCCGAGTAATCCGTTGTGATGTCGATATCTATTGTAAGTAGAGGTAACTTTCACGCTTTTTATAGAATTTGAAACATTAAGAGTATTTTTGCGATGAGTGCAGTCTTACCACAAATTTAGTATTCAACATCTTCTTTACTTTATTTTCAAATTCCCCTAAAGTAGTAGTTAGAGATTGGTACGTGTATTTAATCTAGGCAAACTATCGGTTGCCACCTTTAAGAATGGCGTTGTACAAGAACAGTTACGTTTATGTCCAACATGAACATTATTTCACATGAGAGACTCCAGTAATTGCCCAACTGGGAAACTATACCAGCTAATATTAGAAAGTTATTTTGGTAAACATATCTTCTAAAATCATGTCTACCTAATTATCTAACAAACAAAAGCTATGATCTAAGTACATCTAAATGAATAACAGGGTCTTTTTTAGAATGTGGGTATTTCGGGATATTAGCATTTTTAAATTTAAAGGGTATCCCCTTGTGTTTTTTTAATAACTGTGTTTTTTTAAGTGGGGAAAGTCTATAGAGAATATATATTGCCAATGTTTAAAGATTATTTTTTCGGACATGCGGTTGACCTTTAAAACCCACTGGGTGTCCTTGTCCCGTCAGTTCGTGTTGCCGACACACCGTTGCTCTCCCCGCGTTGGTTTGAGTCCCGTTGCGATAAGAACTTACAGTCCTGATACCGAACCAGTTGTCCAAAACATCGTGTATCGTGCGTATTTCTATCGTAAAGATATCGTATGGTAATGTATCGTATCGTGTAACGTTATATGCGCTTCGTAAATTGACGTAACGAACCACATCATCCCGTAACAGAGCGTAACGCTTATGACTAGACCGTTGTAGCGTAACGGAACGTATGGTATGGTAACTTTACACAAGGATAATTGTACTGTGCCGTCTCATAATTCTTTAATACGTACATAAATATATTGTTACATTTTTCTAATATAATTATCATGCTCATAAATAGTTAATCGGAATTATAAATGCCATAATAAATACAAATACAAAAAAGTTTATGGTTGTAAACAGAGACTAAACTATATATTACATTTCCGGTACATGCACGCTATCGGTGAGCGAATTACACACGCACATTCTTACTTATTACTTCAATGACAAGATGCGTAGATTGGAAATGAATGGACGTTTACGAAAATAACCATGAAAACTAGGGAAGTGATCCTGGTCATGTACGCACGCTTTTTTGAAAAAGTAAGAGCAATGAGATGTAATTTGAATTAACATACAGCTGGAAAAACTAGCTGTAACACAGTCTAGCGCTAGGTTAGGTTATGGAAAAGAGGCTTGTCTATGGGATTCGAATGATACGGCTCATATAACATTGTTAATAATAGATTTGACCGTGTTGAATCATCTCGAATATTCCGACAAATTAGTTAATTGTAAAGCTAGCTTACCTATGTCATCACTGGGCACAACCAACACTGTTTTAGATGGTTCGCCCCAATTATTTATTAAATAAACTTAAAAGCAACTTAGTGCTAGATGGAAATTGAATAAAAAGTAAGTTGACTAGTATAGAAAACAAGCTAATATTAAGAAACCATTCTTTTTACCTGTGATGCGTAAAGGCATGAATGGGTTTGTCAAAAGAATGTGCTTGTATAATAAATGGCATTTAATATCTGACATCATGATCTTGCAACTTTCGTACATTTTCCCGCCCTACCAATCACGTGCACGTGTGTTAATTCCAATTAATTGGTGACACTTTTATGACACCATTAATCTTAAAGGAAGTAGGATTTTTACCGATATTATGTTAATTGGTTTGATCCCTACATATAGCGTGTTGACCAGAGGTGTTAATTGTTCTGTTCTATAATCGATTTACTGTAATAACGAAATGATCCTTAGTACATGTAAGTCTTTTTGGATAAAGATGCCATTTACATACTCTCCTAAAACATAAGTCAATCACTAGCGCAATCAGAATGTACCTTGCCGGTAGTATAGATACTGAAAATAATATCCTTGGGGGAAACAATGGAAAATGATACATTTAATCATTCCAAAATCGATCAAGTTAGGATACACTTTATCTGCACATGAGAAATTTACCCTATGAACAATGCTTTATGATGGGTGAGAAAGAATAAAGTCGACAAAATACATATACAAAAAGCTTACTCTTTAATGCCTTACAATCTTTACAGTCTAGCAATGGAGATTATCAAAGAACTTTACAGCTTTAATACAACTACATTGTATTGCAAAAAGCTCAATTCTTTTATAAAATTAGTGTGGATACCAAGCCATATAGAAAGAGCTATAATTTCATCGTAGCACATTACAAAAAGTACGCAGTATATAAATTTACGGAATACAAATTAACGCATAAATTGAGACTAAGGTCAGAATGTACTACCACAATATAGTTAGTTTAGGATATTTTACACACAATAAAGACTAGGAGCAAACTACCTTGGTAAAGAATGCAAGTTAACCCATTAAAATAGTTCTTACTGTGTCCTAGAGAAATTATTTAACCCCTTGCAGTTGGCCCTTTTACCGACTTACCGTTCCAAGACGGTGACTGACGGTTTTTCTTTTGTGCGTTATGTCTCGTCTCTGTGTTTTTGTCACATTTACATTAACCTTGTTTGCCTTTGTCTACTGGTAGATACAATTTAAATATTTGCGGAAATTTTGATAGGCCCTTTTCTTATTTACCTATGGTTAAGGCAGCACACAATAGCAAGAGATTAGCTACAAAGAGCTCAGATATTCACACACGACTATTTCTGATAATTATAATGACTTTGCTTTATGTACCTGCGAAAATGGCAGATTTGATAAAAATACAACACTTAAATACCTAGAACATATTTAATTCTCTACTAAATTATCCATTTTATTCTATATACTAAACTAATTGAATAACCAACCCAAGCTTAACGTCTCTCACAATAATACGTACTTTTTCACTTCGAAACATCCATCGTAACTAGTACGACGTTAAAATAATCCTATAGCCTGTCCGAACAGGCTGATCCAAATTTGGCGGGAAATACAATTGACAACTACTTTAAAGCGATACTACCGAATAAATATTAGTTCCTAGTTTAAATATAGTTACACATGAAAAGATGGAAAAAATATGCCTACTCCAAATACATGGAGTATATTCTTCTTAATAAGCAAATACAAACACTAAAATCGCAACTTTTTGGAGCCAAGCAAATTCGTAAAATCTTCATCAAGGCATGATTAGAAAAGTGCTGAACCTTAAAAGTAGCATTTGGGACATGGCTGATGAACAGAAGTCCTTTGAAGAACCATAAAACAGCAACAAAAAACAAGTCTGTCGGCAGATTCGAACTAGTTTAATGAGCATCAGCACATCCTTTCGGATTTTATCGTGACGCAACTATGTTGCCCATGCAAGGCTTAAAATGTTTTTACCTGAAGTATGGTCTAAGTTAGACCCTTAGTGGGTACATAGTACGTAGTTAATATACCCGTAAAAAGATGGTATCCGACAATTTGGAACAAAAATACTTTTACTTAACAACAAAAATAAATCATTGTTACCTAAACAGATTTTAGAAATTTTGTTTGTTGATGTCTCAAACCTGCGTAAAAGTGAACCATAAGGCCACAATCGTCATTAAAAATGTATTTCCTATCTGAGCCGCGCTGCACAGTTAGCTATTTTTAAACGAGGAAAGCCACGTGACCACTCATGTTTCAGCTCATCCACGTCATCTGCTCTGACATCGATGTCTGTTTTTAGCAGAAATTTTAATTGTTCTTATTCTTAGGATTGAAAAGAATAGCCATATAAGAATCGATTAAAAAGTTTTACTGCCCTAAAATGAAGATACTGTTTGTAATCCTTTAAGCGTAAACTGAAGTATGACTTTTCTTTTCTGCAGAAATTATGCGCAAATACAACACCACGCAGAGGTAAGATATTGTTACATAATCATATACGACAAAAGCAAAGTTTCGGCTACCACCTTTAAAAGAAGCGTAAATGGATTTATATATCATATAATAAAATACTATATATATATATACTATATATATATAATATGTGATAGCGGGTTTATGTCAGCTACCCTCCATCTATTTGCCCTTTTTTGTATTCTGATTAGTTATTTAGGTCTTTACCCCTAATGTGTTACTTTGCACATAATTGTCCAATTGTAAATCCGCTTTAAATTGAAAAAGTGCAAGCTCTTATCAGGAGTAGAAAACATTTCACTGGTGAAAATTTCAAGAAATAATTTCATAAAAGTATAATGCCTTTAAACAAAGACCTGTCATAATCTTCCTGCCAAAATTGGGTTCAGCCAATTAGGGAATGAGTTTGCTAGGAATGTTTAGATTTTAAAGACATTTCACCCCACCTTTTGTTTCTTTGGGTTTGGAAACTTTATTGTTTGATTTGGATATGATATTGGTTGGATATAATATTATTTAAGTTTATGTAGCTGTTATCTTATTGAATTAAATATATTTATTTGATTGATTTCTCATAATTAATGAGAGTGTTGTTTTTTATTATTTCTGCCTTTGTCGGTGGTGGTGTTGGGTGGGGCTTTTTTCCTCACCTTGGTAGCTGGATCGAAGTCTGAGACTAGTAAATATTCAATCACAGGCTATATTATGATCTTGAGTTGTGACCTTGGTGTTTCAATCTCATTTATTCATAATTATGCTTATGTTTTTATTCTTTAAAATGATCATTGCTTTCGTTTAAAAGGGCTTAAAACAAAGCTGTACTTTTCTGTGATACTTAGATTATTAGTGGGGTGCCATTAAAGGAGTCCTATTTCGCTATTTTGTCGGCAATGTCATTGCCTACAATTTCTACATAACTTGTTATCTAGACATGATGTTTTCCTGTGCTATAGTTGTTTTTTGTCATGGCAATATACTTATATATTTGATTATTTCTTATCTGTTCGTTACTTTAATTTGTTGACTGCACTAAGCGAGTCGGTATATTAAGTCTATAGACATATCAAGTAGCCCATTTACCGCATGTAGTGTTATAAATAGCTCAGTGATGGAGAATGGTTGGCTCTAGTATAATGAGTCATGGCCTTGTTCCTTTTTTATATTTTGACTTTTTTATGCTGAGAATTGTTCTTTTACATAATTAACATGTGATTATCAAACAATGCTGCTCGTTTTGGAGCAATTATCAACTAATATTTTCGCTTTACCTATCGGATTTTCTATCGTTTTATTATCAATGCTGATTGGCTGATTGTGTTGTGGGTTGTGCCCTCTTAGTCTTCTAAAAAATCTCACGATTCTTTACTGGATGTCCTATTTGTAATGTTGGTTCAAAAGGTTTTTCAACTATTCTGTCCGTATATTGTCAGAAACGCGTATAAAGAACTAAGATAGCAGTGGTAAATTCTTATTGTTGATCGGCTTTTTGTTCTTTTTGGGCACATTTTATTGGTTACAATAGCCCATAGCATCTATATATGGAATGCTTACTGTCTAGTTTATTTTTGGCCCCGTGTATAATTCTATTGATTTCAATCAAACTTACTCCTGCTTCTATAATTCTGTTGTTTGTATCCTTGCTACCGTCGGTATAGACGTAGATGTGAGTAGCGGTATCTCAATACTAAGGGACAATCTGTCATTGATTACTTCTAATAAATTTCTTTTAATTTTAACGGAGTTGATCCTTACATGGAGCGGATTAGATTAAGTGGATATGTTCATTGGTCGGCTGTTAGTCCCATTTTGTCTCATAAAAGCATAATGATCTTTTGTGTGTATGGTTTCTGTTAGTTGGCTTGGCTACTATCCTACCCTGTTAAATATACATCTTTATTTGTGATTAATAGATTTCGTAGTATAATTAAGAGTGCCCAATACCTTAAGCTGCATATTTCTAGTTGGTATGTTATATAATCTTCTCCTATCGCTGAATGTATTTGTTCCGTGCCTTAATTATGGTGTTTCTCTTATATTATTTTAATAGCTTCGTTTTGAAATCGGTGTTGTTTGTCAAGCAATGTTGTTGTTTTTTTCCCGGTGGACGCATATGTTATTATATCATAATATAATTAGTGCTTGACTTAGGTATGTTTCAGTTGTTATTTATTTTCTTGCAGCTAGCAATCATATAGGTTATTCGGTACCTATAAATCACGTGAGCGTTAATAAGCCCACACACTGATTGCCATTTGTATGACACCACGTTTTTACTCACATTAGACGGGTTGTGTGAAGGTATGTGGTCATTAATCTGTAGTGCACAACACCTGCGTCCTGTCTCAAATATTGTCACATGAAGATCCCAGCATATATCGTGTATTAACGATTAAAATCATGTGATAAAAATAATCTGACACTCGCTGACATTTAATGCAAACATTTATAAAACTCGTCCAGGAAAAAATATAGTAAGATCGCCAAAGGCTTGCTCGCTTGGATTTTTCCTGAATTAAAAAAAAACATGTTTGTATTAATCGATAACTCGTTTCTGATCATTTGACATTGATATTAAACGCAGTCAGTACAGGATATATAGTTTTTTTAATGTACAGCTTCGCAAATAAAAGCGAACATAAGTTAAACTAAAATAATTAAGCCCATTACTTATGATCATGTTTATATTTAACATTAGATAAAATTATTTTGTACAGCTGTTTATTAAATCTTGACGCATTAAGCTTCCCAATGATTAGGGTGCTTGTTTGAATACATATCAACAACAACTTTTTAGGAAATAATAATAACAATGGCATACATAGCGGGTGACCGAATATTCAAGTTTGACAATGGTGGACATATACTATGCAATAATTTAATTTAATTCGGACTTGCTCAAATGCCGTAAATATTAGGCACTGATTATAATTTTTTTATCATGTGATTTTCTAGCACTCAAAGCTATGCATGTTATCAACACTTTCATCACCTTGTTTGTGACAGTAAGGCTTCGTGCTGACAAATATCATCAGAACACAAAGACAATAATTCATTTTCTTTTGTGTCTTCTCTGTAATAAATGGGGTTTTCTCCATCATTTGAACTCATATTTTCAGCGTGGAAACAAACAATTTTGCTTGTTTTTGTTTCAATATGATATTGTATTACGATGCTATATCTAACATAGTTGGCTATATCTAAACATGCAATATTATATAGTCATAAAAAGCGTATGGGAGACGTATGGATTAGGTTGAATATGAAAAGACAAACTTATTACAAAGTCGGTAAATGTTGAAGTTCTAATAGTGTACACTTTCTTTTCAATGTGTCATTCGTTTGGACACGATGTTTAAGTATGTAAACATATTAATTAACCAGTCCATTGCAAAAATTAGTTGGGTTCACTGATTAACAAAAAAGAATATATGACAAAGTCCTATGAGTATTGCAACATATACCAAACTCCGAAAATGCACAGAACAAAGGTATTTCAAATGCAAGCCAAGCGAAAAGTAGGAACAAATTTGTGACGAGTCATTTAAGGAAAAGAGCAAACCCGACAGTTACCGCCTTGGAACGGTCAGTCGGCAATATGGACCGACTGGGGTGCTTAAACCGGTTTTACAGAGCTCTAACCTCGCACTTCCTGACGAGTTTCTCAAATGCAAGCAACGAAAAGAAAAATCTCGATCTATTTGAAAACAAAATGTCCATGCGCTGATATTTTCTATACGTTGTGACGAAAAGTAGTGACGCATAAAAATAAAGCATTTGGGTAAGAATAAATAAGATTTTTAATATTAAGGATAAATGTTTTTAAAATCAAGGATGACGCCACAATAAATTTGTCGTTGTTCACTGGTTAAGTTTTCGGAGATTTATATTACAAGTAAATAGAAAATATATATGTTACTCCTTTTATTTTCACTTTATTTGTGTAAAGTATTCATTAAAAGTCTATGGAACTGTCCATAAACAGAACACGCTGAGAACATTTCTTAAAAAAAGGTTTGTAATTTATGCAATAACACTAGTGATTGGCGTAAAACAAAGTATCGATTGTTATTTTAACGGTACTTATTACGCAAAAAGCGCAAAGTTCTACCAACGTTTTGTTGCGGATTTGCGCAGAGTTCAGACATTGTTAAACCCAAACATTGCCCGTCACTGTTTTGCCCCGGAAGTACGACACAATTAAGCTTTTATCGCTGTTTTGGATGAGAAGTGCATATGAATCAGTACCTATATCTTTTTTCTTAAAAAATGCGTTTATTGTCTGCGTCCATTTTCAAACGGTTTGATGAATATCTATCTTTGACAAAGCATTTTGGTATTAAAATATAATAACTACCGAAGTCGCGCAGTAATAATCATTTTCAAAATAAAAACACAAAATAATAAAAGAGCAATTAGTTTAATCTGTAAATGTACAGATAATGTTAGAAATAAAATAAATCAAACAAATTAGGTTTAAAGATGTGTAAATAAAACACGTAAAATTGATAAGACCTTTGCGGTTCAAATTTGTGCATAATACTCTCAATGAACTTATGATAATATTTACCATGTACAAAAATGGTGTCGTTTTATGTTATTGTATTCAGTGAAAGCATTACTTTGCCAGGGAAATATAATTATTAGCGAAATGATATCGCGTTCACATGATTAAATTAGTTATGATTAGATGAATGAGCGACTACATCCTAAATGTTTGGAGTCTAAACTAGTTTATTAGAAAGGAAAAATAACGGAGGGGATTCTTTCCAACTATATCAAAATGGCCGGAAGTAATTCCGTCATAGCGAGTTTGTCCTGCAATCTTTAAAATGTCTAGAAAACGCCCAGTAACAATATGTGTAGTTCCAATGCTAAAGCAGAGAAGCAAAAATAAAAAAAGTTCCACAAATAGATAAACTTGTTGCAAGGGAAGTTGACTTGGTCTAATAGCATATCAAGGTAGATTCCAATGAATGCAATTCATTACAACCCATAATATATAGAATAATTATTTAATTTAGAATCTACACTGCCATTAATAAAGAGAATTAATTACGAAGTAGGTCAAATGACAAAACTCTTTGTTAAAAGGGTCACGAGGATGGGCTTATGTAGATATGAGCCGATTTAAAGACTTCTATCAATCGAAAACATGGTTTTAACGTACTGTAAATTTAAGTATAACTGAATCATCAGAGTAACCATTGCAAAGCGAAAACGTACAAAAGGTGGCACCTCAGTTTGATACTTTTAGATAAGAACAATAAGTTTAATACATTTAATTTCAAAAGACAGTTTTCGTGTTTTTAATATTTAAGAAAGATTCACATGAGCATGTGTTTGAGCATTAGGATATATACTGATAAGAAAGATTCTCATACTTATATAAGTGTGTGTTCAAATCAATACGTCAAGATTCTTCATTACATGATGATGTCAATCGCAAAATGTTTAGTAACTAAAACCATATATGAATGCCAATCATACCTTCGTTTAAAAGGAAATGTAATATATTTTAAATACTGATGCGTTTATATAAGTGTACACTATATTGTACAGGTTAAACATTCATTGTCAATTCTTAGAAAAACATAATATTCATCCGTTATACAAAACAAACATTAGTAAACAGTATAACTAATAAGATTAGCATACTCATTGATCTTCAGCGCACATTCGCAGTAGATTCCATAACAGTTTCGCGTGGTGGCATTTTTATGAAATAACCTATTCATTTTTCTGTGTTTTTTTCCAATTTATTATCCATTTATCAAAGTAATTTATTGAATATGAAGGGAAACTTCTTCGTGATTGTTGTTTATTTTTTTATTAAAAATATATAACTATTTTGTTTCTTGTTCTTTTCATAGACTATCTATCATAAACTTATTATGTCGAGAAGAAAGAAATGTGTATCCACACTTGCCATTCATTATGTAAAACCTTGGCAAAGTTTCCCTCGATGATGACTTTGTCTGGGTTCCTGTACTTTACCGAATACATTTGTTTCAATAATGTGCTAAGTAACAAAGAATGTCAGAACCCACATGAGACATTTATTTAATAATCTACATAAACCGAAGCTGATTACATGATATCGTCAAAGCAAATCGAATATACTGGGCTCGTGTCAATCTTTTTTGAATATAAAGATGAATAAAAAAACTCCGTTTCCAGTATTAGATTCTGAGCCACTGCAAGGAAATATATTTGCTGGGCCACTTGGTAGGATTAAAAGAACGCATTGCTGTGGAAAATTTGGCTTTGGCAGAGGTACATGTAACAACTGCAGATACTGTGAATGTGTAAAACTCTTGATCATTATTATCATCGTGATCATCACCAACATCAGCATCAACAACAGCACAACCTTATAAACGTAATAATCAACATTGCCATAGTTACCTTCGTGCTTTCACTACTGTCTATGTGACAAAAATGATATTTCAGTACAAATAAGTATACGCAAATGTTTAATTATATGCGAAAACCTTATAGTGTAAATGATTTGTATTTGATGAATGAAGCTCAAAATATGCAAAGAAACCCAAATAGTTTTAATTGACGTGCAACTATCGTAAAGTACACAATATATTATATATATATGTATTTAAAAAAAAAAATTTTCTAATGTGCATATTTTAAACTATACTTTCAATTTCTCTCCATCCTCCCCACACACACCCAACACAAACACAAACAACTAAATACTGTTGTTGGCATTTAACTCAAAACAGCATGTTTTCCATCACCGTTTTTCTTGATGATATATTCCATACAAACACAAAAAGAAATAACTCAATGTTTCCAGTGCCTTTAACTGTCATTTTCACTATATTTTACTAACATTAATCACTGCATTAATATTGTAATGAAAATATACTTTTATATAACGACGTAAATCTTTAATTACGTCGTTGTCTCAATTCGACGTGGGAATGTCTTGCTATTAAATGATTTTTTACACACAATGTGTATCAATATGCCAACATAAATCGTTTATCCATGAGGTAAACTTGAAAAAGGTAAGTGTTTATGTCGAACATGAAAAATAAAATAAAAGTTAGATATACATTATGCTAAAAATTGAGTATATTCACGTGTGTGGGTGATGAAACTAATCACATAAATTTAATGTTAATTTCTTGAAAGTGTATAACCATTATGTTGCACATTTCCTGTATTTCTTAACGCAATAGGTACAAAGGCAGCAGAAACATCATCTTCATCATTTTATAATTTACAAATATTCATCATCATCATTATCATCATCATCATTATAATTATCATCAAAATCTTAGTTTTCTTTATCATACTTGTCTTATTTTATGTGACAGCAAAACAAATATTACAATAGCTTCATATTAATTTACATAGTTATTATAATCTTTACTTTAATTATTAATACACACGTAAAACCATTTAGAATGTAAATAGTATTTTATTGTGTGAAATAAAGGTTTTATTTGACTATAACAATTAATAAATACAATTGTAATTTAAAAAACATTCAAAAGTCTTAAAAATTCTAATAACACACACCTGATTTCTAAACAGTAGGCTTAGCTCACAAATGCTTTTTAATAATTAGTAATGTTCAAATATTCGAATGACAGTTTCTAATCAGTGGTGCTATTCTTCTTTATAATTAACTCTGATTTAATTGTGCTTTTACATGGAATTCATTTGCAACAATTAGTGTCATTCCAAGTTATTTTTGAAATTCAAGTTACTTTACCAAAGTTAGTTTCTACATTTGGGAAAACAATGTGTAATGCCCCCAAGGACGAGACTTAAACAAAATGATAATAATTTTAATTTTCATCTCTAATAGAAACTATGAAAAAACACAGTTATTTACTACATGCACTTATTTGTGTGTCACTTCTTTTAATTTGATTTGCTTTCTTGTCCTTCTGAAAACGAAATAAATAAATACCGTCATCCAGATGACTTAAAAAAAAATTTAAAAAGAAAATGTGTAGCTGAGATTATTATTAGTATTATTATATTATTATTATTATTATTATTATAGTAGGATTATTATTATTATATCATTAATTATTTTGTAACGTCGTTTGCATCTTGCGATCCAATGTTAAAGAAAATGCGTATTAAATTTTATTATAACATGTTGTTTTCAAGGGTTCAACGCTTTTTCTAAAGATATAATGTTGCCTACATTGTTTCTTTATGAAGTTCAAAACTTTCTTTTTGATATTTCCCTTTTGCTGTTCAGTTTTGACAGGGGCGCCAGTGGCGTAGTGGTAGACTGCAGACTGTTAGGCTCCTCACCGTGTTGGTTTGAGTCCCGTCTAAGGACTTATTGTAGGAGAGTCTTCTAGCTGACATGCGGTGCGCCGTCATTTCTAGCCAGACTTTTGTCTGGGGTCTTCCTCCACTAAAACAGCTGGACGTCACCATAATTACCATAATTTGCCGCAGCGATGTATCTCAAACACAGAAACAAAACAAAACAAACACGTCAGTTTCGAAACCCGTGTTTCATAATGGCTAAAGCTATTTAATTACAGTTCATAAATTACAAAAAATTCCAATAACATTTAGGCTACCGATGCTTTACAAACAGTAATCTTCAAATCTGTGTATAGTTACAATGTCGAAAAAAATATCATCAATAAAGACTAGATTTGTTGACAATATTATACTATGAAATAAACGGAGAAATAAACTTTTGTGAAGAAAACAACATTCTTCATGATTTAAAAAAATACGCATAAATGGTCTTTTAAGACAGAAACTGAAAAGTATTGTTGTCCATTTGTTATAACCATTAGTTACCATTTGGTTATCATTTTGTTGTTGCTTTTCTTTATTTTCTCTAATCATTGTTGACTTCTAATTGTGAGTCAGTGAACATAGTTCCGAGATTATGTGCTTCCATTTATTCCAGACAATTCAGAATACAAGTTTGGTAAAACAAGGCAATATATTAGACAGTTGTAATTTAAAAGTAAAGGTTACTTTTGGTCAATCAAGGACAACATCAATGCTTATTTAATAAAGACATGTGGACACATATTCCTTATAAAAAATATGATGGCCTCGTCGCTGTATCGATATTTCTTTGTAGCATGCCAATGACGTTCTTTGTGTTTTCAACAGTAGTTGTTATTATATTACGTACATGTTCTTTGTTCAAGTCATTAAAACAGTTTTGCTAGTGTCAATACGGATTATGTTTCTGATAAAATTATTAATGGTACCTCTCTGGCAAACGTTAAAGGAATCTTACTACAGAGTCTATTATCTGGTCGAAAATCATCATCATCATCATCATCATCATCATCATCATCATCATCATCATCATCATCACATCATCATCATCATCATCAGTACTATAATCATTACCAACATTATAATTATCAGTATTTTATCATTATAATCATTATAATTACTTAGAAAAGTATTGCAGTCATTGTAAAGCTTTATATTATACATACAGTGAGTGCAGCACATGCTTATAGTAGTTATTTAAAAGGTAAAACAATGTACCAATTATAGCATGAACAGCGTGTCGGTAATAAATTGTTTAAAATATTATGGTTTTGGTCTATTTCATGGATACATAAGTGTAGTAACCTACTCACTTCTATGTGTCTTTTGTATGTGTTTGTTTCAATATTAAACACTTAAACTATTAAATAATTAGGCTTAATGGTTCAAAATTATAATCTTGTAAGACACACATACGCAAGTATGAGTCTAAGTGCTGATGGAAAAGCAAGCACTTGTGATTGAAGCGTAAGTGAAACTTGATCTACATCCAGCTGTTTCGATACATTCGTTTATATGTATATATTATAACTATAATTATAATTATTATTAGTAGCAGTAGAAATAGTAGTAGTAGTAGTAGTAGTAGTAGTAGTAGTAGTAGTAGTAGTAGTAGTAGTAGTAGTAGTAATAGTAGTAGTAGTTGTAGTAGTAGTAGTAGTAGTAGTAGTAATAGTAGTAGTAGTAGTAGTTGTAGTAGAAGAAGTACTAGAAGTAGTAGTAGTAGTAGTAGAAGTAGTAGTAGTAGTAGTAATAGCAGTAGTAGTAGTAGTTGTAGTAGAAAGTACTAGAAGTAGTAGTAGATAGTAGTAGTAGTAGTAGTAGTAGTATCATTATTATTACGTATCATGGCATATGAAATGTATATTAAATCTTATCATAGTATTTTTTTCAAAAAGTTCAACGCTT